>OZ024922.1:4771238-5038738 GCA_964017225.1 Netelia inedita | reverse complement strand
TTAGATAAGCAGATTCATTATCATTGACGGATCGATCCCTCGTTTTATAAAGTTATCCTGTAATCAATGATTAAAACCCGGCAGGAGAATGAAGACCCTATTGTTGACAACGATTTTTGCGAAATTACTACGAGTTTTATTATCGCCGCGGTAACGTTATCTCACGCTGTCGATAACGAGCGATTAATCTGACAATCCGCTTCGTAAATGATTTATTTTCGTACATCCGCTGTACGAGCCGAGATTAGGATTGGAAAAGACAGAAAATTCTACGAATAATAGTTGATACATGAACGAAGGTAATGGAACCCTTTGTTATTCGAGAAATCCGAAATTTCGTTATGAAAGTGGAGATTGGAAAATTCGGATTGTCGTCCGATTATATCGATTCGCGACTACGGTCAGAGCCTCGTCTTTATTTTTTGTTCAACTCGAGGAAACAAATGATCTCGACTGCGACACGTCGGCCATGCGACGAGGATATCGGTTTCTTTTGTTCGCGCGTTATGAGACCCTGCCGTGATTTAGGATCTTTTCACTCCGCTCGAATATCCAACCGTATATTACTCCGTCCTTCCTGGTTTCCCTTCGGGTCTCTCCCCGGTGACATACCCTTCACCCCCCCCCCGCCCCCAATCTCCTTGCCGCTCTTCTGACGTCACGTTTTCCTTACACGTGTCCAGCTGGCTCTCCTCTCGTCCCGTTCGTCATATTCTCGAGACGCCGGATATGGCCGAAACCGCGAACAGGTCACTTCGTCGTCGATTTATTTTATACCAATCTTACAAGGTTGTACTAAATTGCTGGAAGAAGAAGGAAAATAAAGTTGGTCGTAGGATGAAATTTTTATTGATTTTACGATACATAAGTATAAATAATATTTTCTCTCATAATTTATCATAATTTTAATTAATCATAATTCTTGTTACTGCTCGTCGTCGATTTATTTTGTACCGATCTTACAAGGTTCTACTAAATCGCTGCAAGAAGAAGAAAAATAAATTTGGTCTTAGGATGAAATTTTTATTGATTTTACGATATAAAAATATAAATAATATTTTCTCTCGTAATTTATTATAATTTTAATTAATCATAATTCTTGTTACTGCTCGTCGTCGATTTATTTTATACCGATCTTACAAGGTTCTGCTAAATCGCTGCAACAATAAGAAAAATAAATTTGGTCTTGGGATGAAATTTTTATTGATTTGACGATATAAAAAATATACAGTGTATAATTTTTTTGGCGCAATCTTTTATTAATCTACAACGACGATAACAGGTCACCCCTGCGTTCGTTATTATTAAAGTTTCGTATTGCCGATCGAGGCGCCCAAGAGACCTTTTCTCACGGGGAGGGAGCCATTAAAGGGCGTTGCACTATCGCGCTCGGCTCCGAGAGATGCCGCGCGCGGCGTTCAGACCTTTTCTCTCATCCTTTTATAATCGACGCACGGCTTTTACCACCTTCCTTGAGAATACGACGGGAATACCTCGGAAGAGATAGACAGAGAAGAAGAAGAAAAAGAAGAAGAAGAAGAAAAAGAAAACAGACGAAGGGCGAAAGACTATTATGGCGTAAATCTTGTTTTCGTATCGGAAAAGCTATTTTCATAGGGAAATATATTTACGATACGAATATATTTAATTCATTATTCTCCCATTGTGTACCACATCCTTCCCGTTCCTCGTTACGTATTTTCCCCATCGTCGTTGAATCGTACACACGCTCTTCCCCCGTCGATCACGAACAATCGAATTATTCTTATCAAACCTGAAGATGGAAAATAATATTCCCTATAATTTACCGAACGTCCTATCGGCCATTGTACGACAAAATTAGGTACCGTGGTAGTGAGGTGGGCTTGAAAGGGGAAGAAACATAACAATAAGGCCGTAGCGTAATTTTAACGGTCGTACGAAACGGCATAATAGGTATAATTAGCGAGTGGAGACAGAAACCGAGAATTCTCGTGAATGTGGAGCGCGGGCGCGTCGTTTCACTCGTCGATTTTCTCGGGTTTGTCCCCTTCCCTCCCCGTGGCTTCTTTGTCTTTGGCCATCTGCCCGTGAGAGGAGACGAAGGGTCAAGGAGACTTTGGGAATTCTCTCTCTCTTTCTTTCTTTCTCTCTCTCTCTACTTCTCTTTCTCTCTTACCCCCTCCCCTCTTCTTTATCTATATCGAAACGAAACTTGAGTTCTCTCGAGTTGACCCAACTGAGAAGAAGAAGAAGAAGAAGAAGCAAAAGAAGACGGGGAGGAAGAAGAGGGTGCAGAGTCGCTGGTCAGAGAGGGTAGAGAGGGTACATCAGGTATGCGGCCGAGGGATGAAATCCGTGTGCCCAACGTGAGGAAAACTTTCTTTCTCCACCCTACCGAATAATTTACTGCCAAAGTTCGAAACTACAACTATATATATATATATTCGTATATCGAGGGTCCAGAGTTGAAAAGTGGAGAGACGCTTTTCTTTACGAATTTCGTCCGTTTCACGCCGGATCGAGAATCGATACGACCGGCTTTCAGCAATTTTCGATCAATATTACAAGTTCCCGTCCTTAGAAATTTTCAAAATTGTATACACAGTATATTTATCTCGTATCAATCACGAATCGATTAATCGAAATAGCGAAAAAATCGATTTCGAAAAACGCTCCATCTTTTTTTCATACAATGCGTTTATCGGATAATTTATTAAACAATGATTTATAAGTCAAGAACAAAAGAAAAAAAAATATCGTAGCGTTTCTACGCGACGTAAATTCCACGAATTTATCGATGCAATTCACTTCCGGGTTATTTATAAGGGCGATAATGTCCCATCGCGCGGTATACACACGGTGGAGGAGAAATAGGAAGAGAGAAGAGAGAAGAGAGAGAGAGAGAGAGATGATAAAATGTACAAAGAAAAGAATAGGGAAAGGGAAGGAAAAGAAGAGGGTGGTGCGGTTCGCTGGAGAGAACGAGAATGGTCGAAGCGGCTCAAACACCCGGAACAAATTGGTTCTCGTCTGACCGCGGTCGGTCGACGTCTCTCTCTCTCTCTCCCTCGATCGAAGAACGAGAGACGAGAAAGCTTCCCTTCTAGCCTTTGAGAGAAAAACAATAGCCGCCCGGGAGAGAGAGAGAGAGAGAGAGAGATTAGTGGGAGGGGGGGAGGGGGTGAACTACGAGTTTTGTACTTGCTCGAAGGTACAAAATCCTTTCGACAAACCGCGGGTTGATATTCCGGAGACAAAAGGATGGTTCCAATTGCCATAAATACTAAAAAATAAAAAGAGAAAGAAAAAAAGAATAAGAAGAAAAAAAAATTTAAAAGCAAAAAAAATGGTACCAAGATTACAAACCGACTGTTAAAAGTTCGAAAATAAATCCGGTCGTTGAAATTCTTGTACGAGAAGCAAAAAAGTAACGAGGATGTTTTCCAAAATTGGGTCAAGAAAAAAAAAGAAAAAAGAAAAAGCAAAGCGACGAGAAATAAAAATTTGTTATAAAAAAATTCGCGAAATCGTTACGTCGATCGTTTTGAACGCGTTTTTTTTGGGAAATATGCATAGGTATATTCAAAATGTAAATTTTGCCGTAAGGGAGAAAGAAAAACGTTATTTCGTTCCGAGAATAAATATCGTGTCCGGTACAAAATCGGACGGATATCTTCGTGTGGGAAGAATCTCGCGATGTTTAAATATCGAAAAACTACGAGTTAAAAAACGATGGAAAGTTGGAATACGCGCGAGAGGAGAGCCAACGATGTACTTCGAGACGAAAGCTAGATGGAAAATATACCCAGAAAAAAGGACGGTTAGAGAGAGAGAGAGAGAGAGACAGAAAGAGAGACAGAAAGAGAGACAGAAAGAGAGAGAGAGCGAGAGACAGAGACGGAAGCCCCGGGTTACGTTGAACAAGAGTCGAAAGAGCAGGTGCTTTTAATAGCGTGGCTCACGATGCAGATAACACAGAGCTAACCGGGAGCCGAGACATAAAATATTCAGGAACGTCACGGTCCTATTCTCGCCCGCGCGTCGTTCACTCCGAGAGTCGCTACTTCGCTCGCGTTTCTCTCACCATCCCTTATACACACACATATATATATATGTATATATATATAAAATATATAAAATATACATTACTCCTTCCGGATGTTCCATTGGACCTTCGCGAGCCTAACCGATGCACCTTGCCAGTCGTACACCACCTTAATTCCATCCTGGATTGACACCTGTCCGTTTTAGCACACCGAGAATGAGAAATTTCATCAATATTATGCAGGGTATTATGGAACGAATTATTATTATTTTTGTTTTTTTCGAACGTTTATGAGAACGCGATTATCCTTTAATTCGTAAAACGCTAAGAATGATCGGGTGAAATACATTTGGATGAAAATAAAATTTGATCCCGTGGTTTATATAGGACAGAGGTTGTCCAAGGTGAAGATGGACCTCGGGGTCGCGGTAAGGTCGAAATTTCTTCGCAACGGAATTATCTCGACAGGGTAGTCGCGGAATCGCAAATTTCCCGTAGAACACGAATATAACCCTCTCACTTCCGGTTTTTAATATTTCCACGGTCGAACGACAAAGAAACATTGATTTTTCACGTTCCTAAGACAATTCCAGTGACGATAAAAATTTCGACTTGCTTCCGGGAGTCAATTTTTAACTTCGACGATCTGTACCCCAAAGGGGATGAAAATCCTTCATCCCTCAAAATGACTTCCGGCATAGGTACTTTATCCAAGTAAAACAATTTCTCACAAATCCCCGAATACTCACCCACTCCCTATCCCCACTATCCCTCTACTAGAATAATAAAAAAAATTTTTTTTTTAACTATCAAAATAAATTTTCATATTTTTTCATTGTTTGCCTCGATCCACCGACGTGTTTGCCTCGATCCACCGACGCAAAAGAGCGAGAACTATGAGTAATTCGTTCCAGCAAAAATCGGTAACATCCTCAAATACGTCCGGGTAAAATAGCGGAGGTCTGACTGTTCCACAACGTCGACGAATACGTAAGTACACGTCTACATACATACATACATACATATATATATATATGTATGTAGACGTATATATATACATATATACGTACGTATGGCAATATATATCACTATACGTACGTAAATACACACGTGCGTTTATCTCGTGAAATATAACGTATTCGAGAGTCCTCCGCCGCGAGCATAATACTCCCCCCCCCCCCGCCACCCTCCGTTCCTTCTCTACCTTACCTCCGTTCACAGGTACATGTTTTATAAACACATATCTCCAGTGTACGTAACGTCCAAACGGAGGATACCGAGTCAACACACACGGGGAAAAAAAGAAGAGTAGCTCCGGTATGGCTACGTCACTTCTAGGAAATCCCACAGTCACTTCTCGACTCCCCCCCCCCCTCCTACTCCCCCCAACCCCCTCGCCATCTTCTTTGCAGCCTGTTTATCTCGTATGGTCCACGAGTGAGCACGTTCCTCTCTTCTCTCTTAGCTTCTCCTCCTCTCTTGTATATATTTCGTTGAGAAACGACACAAACACACGTTTTCTCCATCCAACCCCCTCTGGGAATCTTGTTCTCACCCTCTTTCATCCCTTCACGACCATACCTCCCTTTAGCCAACGTGAAATTGTACTGGCGCATAACTCCGTACGTACCTTCCCTTCTTTCACGAATTTATATATTTCAGACGATACCGGGATACACTCTTCTTGCGTCTTTTTACTCTTTATCTTACTCTAGGTTTTCCATCCTATCTACCCTTCTGTCAGAAAATAGAGAGCGAGCGAGGGAGAGAGAAGACAGAAAGAAAACCTAAAAATAAAATAAAATCCCATCCACTACGATAATCCCTCCGACTCTTTCGCTTCGAGGTTCTCTCGAAGCATCGACCCCGTCTTCGCCCAGAATTCTACCCCTTTTACTCTTCGCATTGCTTGTCAAAATCCGACGTATTCTCTTTTGGGAGATATTTCTTCGTGTTTTTTTGTTTTTCTTTCTCTTCGTTCTCAGCTCGATGAACTTTTGCGTATAGGCAAACCGCGGTCGGGAAAGAGAGAGATAAAGAGATAGAAAAATGTTTATAACGCTTGCTGTCTCTCTCTCTCTTTCTCTCTTTCTCTCTTTCTCTCTCTTTCTCTTTCTCTGTCACTCAAGCGCGCGAATAAAAGAATACACAATTGCGATATCAATAATTCATCGCGAATCGAAGATTGGCCCGATTCGACGAGACGTAGAAGCCATACGCTTGTCGCTCATGGCGTAAATATACGCGAGGGTATCGAATATCCGATAAACTTGATTCTTATCTCCATCGGGCTCGCGTTTTTTCGCCTCGAATATCTTACGTTTTTTTTTTATTTATTTTTATTTTTTTTATATCTTTTACATTAAAAACGTAGAAAGAAAAACAGAAAAACGTGTTTTAACGCTCGCGTAAAGAAGAATAAGTGACGATGATCGACGTCGTAAAAGTTCGTACGTTTCGTGGATTTCTCTCGCGTCGATATTTTTTTTCTTTTTTTTTTATTTCGTTATCGCAAATCAGAAGGAAACGTCGATCGAACGTAAATGCCAATGGGGAGGTGTAAACATGAGTGTGAGAGAGAGAGAGAGAGAAAGAGAAAGAGACAGAGAGAGAGAGAGACAGAGAGATGATGATGATGATGATGATGAAAAAATTTATTATGCCCTAGCACGCTATAGGGCAAATTTCAAGAGGCCATAACTGATTAACAAAATAATCATTACAAAATAATTAAATAATATTACAATAATCATTATAAGTCATTACTACTAAATACAAACTATAAAAAAAAAAAAAAAAATAGAGAGAGAGAGAGAGAGAGAGAGAGAGAGAGAGAGAGAGAGAGAGAGAGAGAGAAAGAGACAGAGAGAAAAGTATATAGGCGCGCGTTACAGCGAGCGATGCGCCAACGATTCTCTTTCTCGTCGATTCACGGTACACGCGGAATCACGCGAGTTCGCCTTACGTCACGGCATTTCATTGATGACTCGGCACAGAGAGCGAACGATTCGACCCCGAGCTGTAACACACACACACGCACACATATATATAGATACATAATATATCGTACACGTATATTATGTATCTATATATGTGTGCGTGTATTATATATATATATATATAAATCCAGATATACGTGTACTTATGTACATTGCCGTCAGTGGCGCCACCGTCGCCCCTGCGCGCCCGTCGTCGCGGCAAAACAAAACCGTGCGTTAACGTATCGGTCGGTAACGAGATAATAAAGTGTAAAGAGAACGACAAACAAAAAAATAAACAAATAAAACGAGAAAAAAGAAGCAAAAAAAAAAAAACGTAGCAAAAGAGAAAACGTTATCGTCAATCGAGCGAGTTTCGATTTGTTTGCTATTTCCATTCATTTCTTTATTTTTTCCCCGTTCACTTTTACTTCTATTCTTTCTTTCTTTTTCTGTATTTTTTCCTTTTTTTTATCATATGCAATCTATTCGCGATAAAGCGAAACTTTTACGTTACGCGTATCGAACCTTCTCGACAAAACTAACACGTGTATGAATCACCTCGGCTACGACGAGCGAGTTCGCGCTATAAAACGCGTTGTTTTGCGAATGAAAAAAAAAAAAAAAAAAAAAAAAAAAAAACACGTTAAAACACCCAAGCTTCAACGTCACGCCGTCGTCGCGTCGATCGTGCGAGATCCTCGCGCTTCGTCGTTCAACGGCCCCTGCGTTACGATCGAAGAACTCGCTCGATTTTTTTCACCAACTCGTGACCGAATCGAATTAACGAATTATATTTTCATTGTTATTATTATTATTATTATTATTTTTTTTTACTCGAGATCGAAGGTCAAACGAGGGAAAATACTCCGGATGAGTAAATCTTCTTTTTTTCCCCATTCTCTCTCTCTCACTCTCACTCACTCTCTCTCTCTCTCGCACTTCTTCCTTATACTCCATTCGTGTGCGAAAATCCTCATTATTATCGTCGAGGACGCGGATCACACCGAGATATTAATTAAGCTTGTGTGTCTGTCCTCATCACGGAAACTCCCTTCTCGTATCGCGATGGCCGTTCACTCGGTTTCAACGGAGTTGCGACGCCCGAGTCACGCTAATTCTTTTACAGCGTGTATTAGTAATTAAACGAGCGAGGGTAATCGAGATCTTCACCCTCCTCCTCCCCCCTCCCGCCGCTCACTCGCGCAACTTCTCTGGTCACCCCCCCCCCCGCCGCTCCATCGTGGCTCTCCTCGCGCCGGCGCTCTCGGGAGAAGCTGCGATGACGACGACGACGGTATCGCGAGAGACGAGTGCGCAAACACTAGCGACGACAGTGGTACGGCGGGAGTGGAGAAGGGGGGGGGGGGGGAGCTGATGTTTCGCAACAGTAACAAGTAACGCATATCGTTATTATGGTTAATATATACAATGAAAGAAACTCGAGCGCGACGCGACGAAACGAACAAATCGTATTTTCACCCTTAATTTCGTTGAGCCTACTCAAATGGAGGCAGTGTTATTATAATTATGAATTTTTTTGCAAATAGACAAATTACATTTGTCGAAAAATAATCGTAAAGAAAAATACTAATTAGGATAATATTCGTGTTTTGTTTGTCTGTTTTTTAAATAAGGTTAATGATAAAAATTCGTAACGAATTGTTTAATTCTAGGATAATTTTGTACGATAAGACGTATATAGGCAATGGCGTTAGCTTCGCGAACGAGATAGAGGAAGAAACGCCGTTAATGAAAACAGCGAAAAAAAAAAAAAAGTAGACTAGAAGAAAACGAAAAAAAAAAGAAGAATAAAAAACGAAGCAAAGGCAGGAAACTATAAATAAAGTCGTTCGAATATCGAACGAGGCGACGCAATAACGTGTAGGAATAACAGAGAACACAAAAAGTGAATCATATTTGTCGGGCGACCGAGTACGTCCAAGGGGGAGATTCCTTGACTACGCTGTATACATATACATATATGTATATATAGCAGCGATGGATTATATCCTCTCGAGGGAATTAGCGCGCTCGCGATCGTATTATTTTTTTTTGCTTTTTTTTCTTTCTTTTTTTTACATTTTTTTTCTTTTTCGACCACGAAGAGTCAAGGCCAGTTTGCGCGATAACATACGCTATTACGCTGACGCGGGGTATTAGAGGTTTGCTCGAGCGTTTGCGTGTATACGTACGTGTTGCACGTGTCTGTGTGTCCGTATGTGTCTGTGTGTGTCTGTGTGTCTGTCTGTCTGTGTGTGTGTGTGTCTGTGTGCCTGTGTGTGTGTGTGTGTGTACGTGTCTTGTCGCAATTTTGCGAGCGCAACAGGTGACCAACGAGCGCCGGTAATGCGATTCGACGCGTCTTACGTAACCCAGCCGGCTAGTCGAGATACACACTGTATATATAGCGAACGTGCTGCATAATTCTTCCTCCCATACACATATACGTACGCACGTACGTACGTACGTATGTATAATAATTACCATATACGGAGTATACAGAAGTGTGACTATAGGACAGGAGAGACGATATGTAACAGAAGTTGGACCGGTGTGTAGCGTTACCATAGTGTCGGAGGAAAGTCTCTCTCGCGTGTGTGTGTGTGTGTGTGTGTGTGTGTGTGTGTGTGTGTGTGTGTGTGTGTGTGTCGTCGTCGTAACGCTCGACGTCGTGCTAGAACCGAGAGACTGACAACCTGACAAGTTATAAGGCTCTGTGTGCGTGCGTGTACGCGCGGGCGAGGGGGGAGAGAGCGCGATGAGCCTTCTAGCGGTAGGTGGTGGAGGGGGGAGATGAGCCTATCGGCTGACGGCGCGGTACGGCGTGGGAGAGGGGGGGGGGGGGGGGAGTATAAAAGACGGTAATGGAAGTGCTCTAGACACGGGTAATGGAACTCGTCGCGCACTGACCGAGTCGTGCGGCGTGATGGTGAAAGGGGGGGGGGGGGGGGGGGGGGGGAGACGGTGCACTAGACGTAGACCGATCGGGTCGAATGGATCGCCCGTTGGTCTGGAAGAGATGAAACGGATTATGGACGGTGGGTGACGAGTAAAAGCTCGATGGTGGAGAAGATAATTTTTTTCTTTTTTTTTTCTTTTATTATTGTTCATTCATGATTATTATCTTACTTTTGTTAAATGTAAAAGTCGTAGTTAAATGTAAAAAGTTAAATGTAAAAATAGTCGTAGGATTTAGTGAAATTAAATAATTTTTTAGTTGATATATGCTCGATTGGATATTTTTTTTCTTTTTTTTTTCTTTTTTTTTTATATAAATACGGTACCCGAGATTCTCTTCTCGCCGTTGGTTCGTAGGAGCTCGGGGTTCCGGAGGAGAGTGCCACGCGGCGTAAATCAAGCGAAAGAAAGAGAGAGAGAGAGAGAGAGAGAGAGAGAGAGTAGCGTGCTCGTCCGAGACTCCCTCTGGACATTCCACGAAGTGGCCACTTTCATCCCCACCTCCTTCAACTCAGTTTTTACACACGCGTACACAAAAGCTTACGAGAGAACGAGAGAGAGAGAGAGAGAGAGAGAGAAAGAAAGAAAGAAAGAGAGAGAGAGACAGAAAGAGAGTTTTACCCTCAACCTCGCGGATATTTATATGACGAGACTGCAGATTTCACGGAACATTCGACCAACGACCAACTTTTATTGCGCGATAAACAAAAAACAAACAAAAAAAAATTAAAAGAAAAAAGAAAAACGAACCTACCCGCGTATGCGGAAATTTCAAAACGATCGTTAATTTTACGAACGTTTCGCGTCGGAGCTGATTTCAATTATGCGATATATCTTACGGAGAGAAGAGGCTTCTCTTCTTCATGGACGAGCGTCGAGCGTTACAACGAGCCGGGCTTCCTCTCTCTGGTACGTTCGCGTGCAAAATTCGTTGTCGAGGTATTGTGTTCAAGGGGTGGGTGAGGGGGGAGGAAATCACGTGGTGCTACGCGTTCGTTCGGTTAGCTTTATGGACTTTGATGGTTTTTCGTGTTTACGCGTGAACCACGCCCCTCCCCCTTCCCGCCGGTGGGGTGAAGGGCGGGGGGAGAGTGACTCGTCGACATCGAGACACGTGGTTTTTAACAACGATGCGTGATTTATCGCACGAAACATAGAAAATATAAACGTGAATGTGAAATAAAATTATTGATCGATCGACTATGAATGATTGACGATAGATACGAACGACGAAGACACGACAATTAAACGTAGGGGTGTGAATTTTTTTCAAAATTTTACAAAAATCTTGAAAACAACGATTTTCACAATCGATTTTGATCGATTCGGTAATTATCGACAATTTTATTCGATCAATTAATACTGTTTTTTTTCTTCAAATTATTATTATTATTATTGTCATTAATAACAATCGAATCGATCGGATGAATTGAATTGATTTAAATTAACGATTTGATGAATTAAATAATTTTCATTAATACTTCAGTTTTTTTCTCAATCATCCTATTCAATTATTACGATCGATTTCACGTATTTTCGTATCATCAATCGATTACCATTAATTTTGTCACAATACGAATCGATAAGTCGATCGAATAATTTTTGTCTTATTCACCTTGCATATGGAAAACGAATCGACGATTCAATCCATTAATTCGTATCGTACGCAAGTAGGGTGCGTATTATTTCCCATTCGAAAGCGGGCGAGGAGGCCCGTTGTGTAAACAGAATGGGAGAGCTTGTTAGAGTTTGCGCGGGTTGTTGAAGGACCACTCGAATAAATCCCCAAGGGGTGGCAGGGAGTGGTGAGGAGGGGGGGGGGGGGGGGGGGGGTGTAGCGTTGAATTATCGCGAGAAGAGAGATAGGCGCGGTGGAGAATTTCGAATACGGTCGAGGGTCGTATTCTTCGAATTTTACCCGAATCCGGAAATAGGACGAGAGCAAAACGACGAATATCGAAACGTAATTATTCGACGCAACGAAGAAAAACGCACGAATTATTTTCCGATCGTCGGAACGACGAACGATTAAAATATCGTGAAAAAAAGAAATTCTCAAGATTTAGAGGGGATGACAAAAAATGGCCACGAGCGTCTAATAATCGTAATCGCGTTGTTCGCGCGATTACGCGATTATCTATCGGGCGTCGCTCTCGTCCGATCTTGGCCGCGTAGATACGGGAGATCGCGATCTCGATTCCACGAAGTGAGAATTTCTTCCGGGATTTCTCTCCCCCTGTGTGTCTCACGGGCGTTCCCGGTTGTCGCGGTAACGACCGCGAGAATGACACAATCGGGGGGGGGGGGGGGGGGGGGCTAAAAGTTCCGAGAAATAAAGTAGGGGAAAAAAAAGAAAGAAAAAAAAAAGTGGAGAAAATAAAAAAATTGTGAGACTAAACGAAGATCGCATCGATGGTGAGGAGGGTGGGGAATGGGCGAACGAGGTATAAAGTTGCGAAAGACAGAGACGTTCTCGTTATACGCAAAACTCTTCGACGTACCGCGTCGTAAGATCGCGAAACGGGTCGGGCGATCCTCGCGTCGATACGAATATACGGAAGAGGCATCGGGCGGTCGTCGAATGGACCGCTTTTGAAGGGGAAACGAGCGAAGATAGAGAGAGAGAGAGAGAGAGAGAGAGAGAGAGAGAAAGAGAGAGATATATAGGATCGAGTTTGGGTCACCATCGTCGTCGTTCACACTCGAGAGCGCCCGAGTACTCGACGCTCGGTCTCCTTCGTTTCTCATTCTCTCTCTCTCGCTCCGTCTCATCGTCGTGTCACGCTCCCGATGTTTCCGTTTCACGTCTCTCTCACTCCTCCTCCTTGTTCTCTCTCATTCCCCACCGACACGAAAGATTCTTCGATCTTCGCGCAAAATCTCCTCTCTCGTCTCTTCTTTTATCTTCTTGCTTTCTTACTCTCTCCCTCTCTCTCTCTTTCTCTTATATACACACACACACGAGCGAGTGTAATTTCTCACTTACCTCCGTTCCGAGCTCGACCATCGCATATACGTACTCGGTGTAAAGCGTCGTGCCGTCGTTCTCTCCCTACATCTCTCGCTCGCGGCATTCCCGATGCTACCAGGCGCAGCGAGGCGGCAGCAGCAGCAGCAGGAGCAGCAGCTCCGCTGCCAGTGGCCTGGGTCGACGCGAAGACCGACCGTCCCCCCTCCCACTCCCGCGCTCCATCTCACTCGTTACGGTCGTTCCTTCGCGCGGTCGGTCGGTGCTGCGAAGGCGGGGCGGGGGGGGGGTCTCTCTCTCGGCTCGTCCGAGAGTTCCGAGCGAGGAGAGAGAACCCGCGCGCGCGCGCGAGAGAGAGAGAGAGAGAGAAAGGATGCGCGCGCGCGCTCGATACACGGAATCGCCTCGTGGTTCTTAGAACGAAGCAGACTGTCGCCAGCCACGCCAGACGGCGCACCGCTCGCCACTACACCGCCTTGCCGTGCCGCAGCTCTCACTCTCTCTCTCTTACTAACGCGTTCGCTTCCCCTCGCTCTTTCGTATCGTCTTTCTCTCTCGCACGCTACGTTACACGCTCTGCCTGGGATATCTACTACACAACGTTCGGCTCTTCGCGAGCTCAACCGTCACCAACACACTCTCCACACGACCAAGCTCGTTTACGTACAGACACACGGAGAGGTCGCTCGCTCCTGCCCACTCTCCTTCTACGTACGGTCGTCGTTCGCTCACCGGTCTCCCCCCCCCCCCCCGCGCCGCCGCGCGGTGCTCCTACGTCCGACGCGACTGCCATCACTCGGTACGTACGCTCTACTACCACATCGTGAAGGCGCGTGAGTGAGAGAGAGAGAGAGAGGGAGAGTGAGCGTCAGAGAGAGAGAGCAAGAGAGACACGCGTTCTCGTAGTACTACAAAGCTACCACCACACCACCACTGTCGCTACACTACTACCATCGTCGTATACCGCGTATCCCTTAGTTCTCCTTTTCCCCACCGCTCGTCGCGACTCGAGCCAGCGCGAACCCAGCGAAACCATCGGCAGTAGCAACAAGAGAGCGCGGCAGTGTTGAGTGCGACCGCGCGCGGCGTTTTCTCAGTTACGCAACAATAACAACGCGCGCGACTCGCTTCTCTCGAGCTAAGCACGATCCCGCGAAAGAGAGAGAAATAAAAGGACTGTTTGTGCGTGTGTGTGTGTCTCTAGTTGTGTGTGGAAAATGCGCGTGGTCGTCACGAGTTCCGACGCGACTATCGCAAGAACGTTTACCAGTTTATCGTTTATATAAAAAAAAATATATTTAAATATTTTAAAAAAAAATCTACAAGAAATTCCGTGCGAAACAGAAAAATCTTCGCAGGACTTTTCGTCTTCCATCGTGACGCTTCCTCGTTGACAATCGTCTCACGTAGTACGACAAACACGCCATCGTGTGTCCCGTCGAGTAGAAACGGAGAAAGGGATTTAAAGAGCCAACAGTTGCGATTATCGATAATCGATCGTTCGAGAGAAATTCAAACCGTGAAGTGTGTAATTTATCTCATTTGTTTTTTTTTCTTCGTCCCGCGCTCGTCTCTCGCCCGTCAACAAAAAAAAGTGTGAGCAGAAAATAAACGTCGAAAGTAGAAAGTGCGGATAAAACGTTGAATAAAAAAAAAGAAACAATAAAATAAAAATTATAATAATTACGTCGAAAAACGAGAGAGAGAGAGAGAGAGGAATGAGTGGAACGAGAGGAAGGAAAGGAGAAGACTCGCGTCGCGTGGCGCGAAAGTGACGCGAGCGTGTAAACAAGTTTACGAAGAGAGAGAGAGAGAGAGAAGAGAAAAAAAAGGTAGAAACAAGATAAATAAATAGATCGTCAGAGATCGAGGCTGTGGACGTGACGTAGTGAACGATCGGCAAAAAATCGTCGCCTCGTCGTGCGTCGACCGACTTTTATCGACGATGAACGAACGACGTTTCCTCGTTTACCCGCGTTCGAAATTCTTCAGTTTCGTGTACCACGTGTCGCTCTGAAGTTCCTCGAGCGTCTCCTACTACCAAGAGAAGGGAGTTCCCCTATTTTTACTTTTTTGTTTTATCTCTCTCCTATATACAACGAACCCGCGAAACTTCGTGCAGTGTATGTGTCTCAGTGTGTGGCGTGCTTCGTCGTGACACGAAGAAAATAAAAAAAAAGTATCTATTTCGGATAAGTGTAAATTGTAAAATGTGGAAAAATTTTGGTCGCTCGGCAGACGCTATACGTCCAAGAGCGAATGGAACGAAAACATATCGAGGCATCTCCGGATCTCGGTGAACGAGCACAGAAGAGAGATCTAACGCCCAACAGCTGGATAAAATACGAGGTTTGTGTACCCTAATATATATATATATATATACGTTATAGCGTTAAAGCGCGCGGTTTTATTGTATACATATATATACATATATTCCCGTCTCTATACAAGTGACAATCTCCCAGTCACGTTTGACGCGTGCTACCGTATTCATCATCATCATCATCCTGCCCGAGTCTACCTATATAAGTGCACGCGTGTAAGCACGGAGAGTCGAGCGAGCCTGTCCAACGAGATAGAATAGTGGGGGGGGGGGGCGATATTGAAAGCAACGAGCTCGTGTAGCGCGGCCGGGGAGTGGGGGAAGAAAGAGATGGGCGGAGAGGGGGGAGAGAGAGGACTCGGTGCAAGGTGTAGCAGTATGCTATGTATAGATATAGTGTGTGTGTGTGTGTGTGTAAGAGTCTAGGCTGAGTCGATGTGCAAAGTACAGCGAGATTAGGCGCCAGTGACGTCAGGCTAGACTCTTCGTCGCGGCGGCGGTTTCCCCTCTCCGCACTGCCGCGGGTCGAATCACGAGGGGGAATTCGTCGTGTGCTAAGTTAAGAGTATACAGAGAGAGGAAGAGGAGGGATAGCGAAAAAAACGGACTAAGAGAGAGAGAGAGAGAGAGAGAGAGATGTGTGTAGTGCGTAAACGGCAGCGTGTTTTGTACGTCTTCGGTTCTTCGTTTCTTGTTCGAGGCTCGGCCGAAGGAGTTCGTAAGTCGATGAGGGAAGTGTGTGGGCCAGTGGCCGCGTTGGTATTGTCGCAGTCGTGACTCGACAGGCACAAGCTCGAGGAGCCGAGCGAGGCCGAGCGACTTGGTCGGCCGTACTCGGGAATACTGTGGCGGTCGCGTAGTTTCGAGCGGTCGCGCTACAACGTATGAGGAGTCAGGGAGGGGGGCGAGGAGTTGTGCGCGCGCGCGCAAAGGAGTGGTGGTAGAGAGACGGAGACCCGCGGAATTACTGGCGTCCCCCGAGCGATTATATACATATATATATATATTTTTTTCAGTGCGTGTGCTTCGCGGCAGGCAATGACTAACTGCGCGTTAAGTGTGTTAGTAGGAGATATCGTGAACGAGCGAACGGCGTTATCGTTGTGGTAGAATTGTCTGTTGCTGGTTTCGCGTCTCTCCATCTCTCTCTCTCTCTCTCGCACTCTCGAATGTCCGCGCAGTGCTCCGTTGGCTGGCTACGTCAGCACCGGTCGGACGGGATTTGCATAGCAAACAGATTGACGCGCTGGTAAGTGGATAACGAGAGAGACGGAGAGAGAGTGAGCGAGTGGAGCCGTGAGCAAGCGCGCACACGCGGTCGCGAGTGAGAAAGAACGCGCTGGCTCGAGCCAGGGGAGAGGGGAGCGACGCGAGGAGCGCGCGGAGAGGGGAGGTGGGCGGAAGAGAGAGGGAAGAGAGGTGAGTCGCGCTAGCCCCACCGACGATACGTACCACAGGCAGAGACGACGAGTCGACGAGACGAAAGCGTGCGCGACTGTACGACGCGAGTGAGTGAGAGGGAGCGATAGGATAGAGATCGAGAGGACGACGTGACGTTGAACGACAGAAAAGAAGGCACAACAAAAAGAAAAACACACAACCAGTCACGAAAGAACGTCCACAAGCGTAGAAGAACCTAAGGGCGACCGGTACTTGTAAACGATAAACGCTTAAAATAGATTTAATCGAGTCTACAATACCTACGTAAAGTGCGTGACACCAACGGAGCTGCTCCCTGCTCTCCCCTCCCCTCGTCAACAGACGAGAAAACAAAAACCGGAATAAGTGGAATACGTCGAATTGTTATTATTGTTTTATTTAATTTTTTGTGCACAAACGTGAATTTTTCTTCATCGTCCTTTTATACGAATCTCGAGAGAAATTGAAAAATATATTTTTTTTAATGATCGCGAAACGTTCGAGCCTACGAGCGCAAGATTTGTAAACACGCTCGACGTTGAGAGTGACCGATCGGTTAGGGAATGCACGTGTGTGTGTGTGTGTGTCTCATCTCGATGCGATCGAGAGCCCGGGGAGAGCGACTGAGACAAGTCTACGTTCCTCGTACCATTAAACGATAAAGATCGAGAGTGAAAATTAATTTTCGTCCGATTTACAACAGGAGGGACGCGTTGTTAAAGCTTCCAGACAACGAACGAGATAAAAGCGTGTGACTACTGTGCGCGCAACCACTCGGTTTCCCCGTTATCACAGTGAGAAGAAAAAAAAGAGAAAGAAACTTCGTGAAAGAGAGAGAACGTACGAGAAAACGGACCACGAGAGATTGAGTGAAAAGACAGTTGGATATCACGAAGTGTGTTATAACGGATTCGTAATATCAACAACGAAGAAAAAAAGAATTTACGTTTTTCTGTTTTTCTCTCTCTCTCTCTCTCTCTCTCTTATTTCGTTGGTCGTGTACGAAGGCGTAAGAGAGGCGCGGGAGAAAGAGAGACAGAGAGATTCCATCGTGACCTGTCCACCTCTCGGGCGAAGAGGAGATACCGAGTAGAGGAGAGTGTAACAGCAGGCAGGCCAGTTTTGAGTCAACGGGAGAGGCTTGCGGAGGCTTCGAGAGTGGCCCCTGTGTCTGTGTTTGTTTGTGTACGTGTATCAACGAGTTCACAGTGTCGAGGCGTCGGTGTGCGCGTACGAGTTGCGCGTGTGTACGTTTACGGTCGTTGTGTGTGTTGTTGTTTCGTACGGTCTGGTAAAGCGCGCGATGGATCGGGACTCGTATTCGTGTTACCGCGGAGGCTGCGAGAGGACCGAGGAGTTGGCTGCTGCGCCGATGGAGTAACAAGTGAGCGGTGAAGCGGCGTTGCCATGACGACAGGTGAACCATGAGCCTCTTCGGTTACCCCCACTCCTTCGCCTACTCCCACTCTCTCGAGCGGCTCGCTCGCTCGCTTCGTCAGTAGTGTGTGTGTGACGTCGTGCAACCTCGTGCCTACCCCCCACTCCTCAGCTCCTACATAGCGTTACTCTCGTTCAGCCGCGCGCGCCCCCCCCCCCCCCGCCCACTCTCCACTCTACTTCTCTCTCTTGCTTCCTCCCTCGCACGACCTGACCCGTACTTGAGATACGAAGCGACAACACACGCACACACTGACACTTGTATTATTTCTCTCTCGGTCGAATCCTCGCTAGTTTCATGCTTCTCTCTCTCTCTCTCTTTTTTGCCTCTTTCTTTCGTTCTCTCTTTACGCGTCACGGCCCCCCCCCCCCCACTCACTGCTATATACGTATGTATTTTACTCGGGGATCCCCCTACGCTTGCTCACTCGCGAACCAACGTAGAAAGACGAAGAGCCAACGAAATGAAAGAAAGAAAGAAAGAAAGAAAGAAAGGAAGGAAGATAGAACAAAATGAAAGAAAAGGACTAAACGTGAGAGAGGGAGAGAGAGAGAGAGCGAGAGAGACGGACGATAGTCGGACGCCTCAGTATGCCTAACGCGTAGCCATCACGATATTCCAAGTACGCTCGGCTATTTTCATGCTATACGCCCCGAAGACACACATCGCGCTCTCTTATGCGCGCATTACTAATACACGCACACGCACACACACACACACACACACACACACACACACACACACACACACACACACACACACACACACACACACACACACACACACACACACACACAGAGAGAGAGAGAGAGAGAAAGAGAGAGAGAGAAATATATACATGTGTGTGTGTGTGTGTGTGTATTTCTGCACATATACATATGTACATTTAATCAAAGAGACTTCTCGTCCGAATGTTCTCGCGCCTCTCGACCCGTATAAAGAGCTAGGCGAATCCCAAACTCTCTCGGTATGCGGCAATTTCTCGGAATTCGATGAATCGCGCGCTGATCATTAGAATGTTTTCTTCAAGTCGTATATATATATATATATATATATATATATATATAAAGATATGTGTGTGTGTATAGTTAGATAAATGTGGTAATTGGCGGTTGCAGCGTGAATGAGACACGTAGGACTTATCAAGCTTTCGCGATTGCCTTTAACCAAAGTCACTCTCTCGCCACTCGTACACTCGTATATGTAAACAATGCTCGTGGAATCCCGAGCGATCGTATACGCGCGCTTATCGAGAATATCGCCTCGCGGGTAACGTTGGATAACGCCCGATCCCAAACAAAACGTGTACAACGAGCAATCTCGCGCGCGATTCGAGAATGAGATACGTCGTACGCGAGTCTCTCTCTCTCTCTCTTTCTCTCTTTCTCTCTCTCTCTCTCTACTCGTTGGTCATTTCTTCGATGAAAGAAAAATAACGCGAGAAATATGGAAGATAAATATATATACGTATATGTTATTTCATGTATTATCCTCTCACTGATTGACGGCTTATCTGCGGAATGCGTCATTCGGCTCGCACATATCTCAGAAATGTTGTTGGGATGACGAATTAAATTAGAATTTTGCTCGGAAAAATATTGAGAAAGTATTTCGTCGCTTATTCGATTTATTTTATTTATTTTATTTTATTTATTTTATTTATTTTATTTATTTTATTTATTTTATTTATTTTATTTATTTCATTTATTTTATTTATTTCATTAATTTTATTTATTTTATTTATTTTATTTATTTTATTTATTTTATTTATTTTATTTATTTTATTTATTTTATTTATATTAAAAATAAATGCGAATATAAATATAGCGGGCCATGACCGTGCGGAGAGCATTACGGAATGAAAGAGAGTAGAACGCGCCATTGCAACCCTTTTGAGCGACGACGATGACCCAAATCCAAGAGTAGCACTACCGCGTACCGAGCCTTTCGCTCGCTTGGATTATAAATCTAGAGCTTTGTCTAGCGTCGTCGACCAGAGAGAGAAAGAGAGAGACGAATAGAGAGAAAGAGAGAGATGGGAGAGTGGGATGGGTCGGAGACCCATCCGTCATCCGGCGAAATCGGGGTAGTATTCGTTGGAAAATTATACATATACACAAATATATGATATAGATAGAGGAATTAATGTAAAATCTTTGATGAGACGAATGTATACAAATATATTCACGAGCCTCGTATATATATATATTCTCATCAAAGATTTACATGAAAGCCCCTACCCCGTTAGTATTCACTCGTGAACAATAAACCTCCCCGTCGTAAATTAAGGGAGGATGAAATTCGTCGGTCATCAGTATGGTTATCCATCAATCTACGAGTGTAGATTAGGCAAGGGGTAAACGAAACAAACACAAAATATCAAAATAATTTATCCAAATCTTTGATAAAATATTTTCAATTTTTTTCACCAAATAAATTTATCAGGTAAAAGTACAAAATTTTAAAAACAATGTTTTTTTTTTTTCAATGAATAATTTTATTTTTTTATTTTTACCAGGCTCGATATTCAACCTGTCGTATCTACGTAGAAAAATTCGTAGTAATAACGAGAGACCGTCCGAAATAAACCAGTTATACCTGTTGCCCTAACTCGATGACCGAGACTAGACGTCATGATATATACGTCACACGTTGACCCTGTCGAGTCTCGAACCGTTAACGGTCCGATCGGTATATTACTTCGAGCCAAGCGGCACCTTTAACGTCCTGTTTTACTCGAGTACCAATACCACCAAAATTTGCCTACTTTCTCCATTGGTATAACCCGCCATACATTTTGTTCGTACGACCCAATTCGTACGAATAAAAAAAAAATCACACAGCCACGACGACGAATACCCGGAAATTTCCGAAGAGTCCGTTACTCTCTACGGCGAAAGAAAAAAAAAGGGAAAAAAAAATTTATATTTCGGGTCCTTTCACCCTCGAGTCGTTATCCCCCTAATTCCTCTCTTTACGGTACGGTATTTATTTTTAACGAGAGTCAAAAAGTCGCTCGTCGTACGCTCCGAACCCTCGCGCGCGACTTCTAATGACGATCGTTCCAAGCCCAACGGTTCGAGTTTTTTTTTACCACGTGGTTTGCCCGCGAGCTCGATCGGGGGATTCCCCCTCCCCACCCCGTTGGTTGGTTTGATTCTCAGCGTCCTTTTGCCACGCTACTAGTTTTACTATCGTTGTGTGGTATACTACGTGAGAAGAAAGAGCGAGAAAGAGAGAGAGAGGCGCCACGTCGAGTGAACACATTCCTGAGGAAAGAGTTCATCGCGAGAGCTCATCACGCACGTGTTTATGTACACGAGAAAGGCCCCCTCCGGGCGAAGATACGATTTCCAGGCTAAAGAGAACCAAGCGCGCTTCACTGTAGGAGAACCGAGTGGAAAACAATGATGGGGAGTGGGCAGTGAGGTAGGAGGAGGAGCAGGAGGGGGGCGGGGGATTCCGTGTGGTTAACACACGGCCGTGAACGTCCTAGGGCACGTAGACGTAGAGGAGCAACAGAGCGGCAGCAGCAACACGGGGTGCGTGACCCAATCACCCGTTCACAGCGTCGCGCAACTCGCTATCTCACTCGCTCGCTCGCTGGCTCGTTCGCTCGTACTGTGTCGGTGCGCCCACGTTGGATTCGTGATGTGAGATCACACCGCGGAGTGGGAGCGGTGGTGTGGCCGGGGGGGGGGGGGGGGTAGAGCGCTGGCGTTACACAGCACGGTCAGACGCGCGAGCGTGGTGGGGGAAGTACAAGGGAATCGCCTCAGGATAAACGCCGAGGATATACCTCTGGTAGTGGGGGGGAAAGCCGTCAGCAGACTAGCGCGCGCGCGCACTCGGTCGCCCCCCCCCCCGCCTCTCCTCACGGCCCGCCGCGCAACGTCTCTCGTGTGTATATGCGTGACTCACTTTCCAGCCAGTTTCGCACTGTCGCGGGCTTCTCCCGCTCTCCACGACGGTGGCAGCACCTTACGCGGCTACGCTCGACGCGCGTTACACGAGAGAGTTTATACGATATTTTATGACGGGCCGTAAGATCGAATAAATATTTATGAAATATACGATAATTTATATTATTATTATTATTATTATTGTTATTGTTACTGTCCAGTTGATGCAACAAGAATATTCAAATTAACGCTCTTATTACGATCAATGTTTACGAATTTGTTTTTTTTTGTTCGGATAATTACGAAATCGATGAAAATCAGGTTTCCCGGTTATAAAATGTTTAAAAAAAAATTTTTTTTTGTTTTTTACAACAAAAAGATATTTCCGGAAATAAATGTATCGAAGGAAAAAATTGACAAGGTTATTTCCTGTGCGATCGCGCGGCTCGTCGAGCCCTCCGAACGCTACCGTCAGCGTGTACGAACGGAGCGTCTCGGGAGTGCGCATGCGCGCGCGCGGGAGTTTCGCTTCGAGGAACCGTCGTGAATTATCGCGGAAGCCGCATTATCGTGCAATCACGTAGCACGAATGTTTTACGCAATGTTACTCGTTATACGAGTAGCAATGCCCGTAACACACACACACACACACACACACACACACACACACACACACAATATATATATAGTACAGCAAATGACGAAGCGATCTTTCGTTCCAATTGGAGCTTTTTTATCTTCAACCTGTCTCGAGTCATTTGCATAACCGCGTGGTACGCGTGCGCATGCGCGCATAATTCAATTATGACTAACAGACAGAGTAAGATAAAAATAAACATAAAACATCGAAATTCGATATCGGATCTTCGTATCTCGCGCGAATCGTAAATTTTATCTGATGTTTCAATAATAACAATAATAATAATAACAATAATAATAGCGATATTACGCGTCGAAAATTCATACGTTTTTTAGCATTCGCGTTATCGATAAGTCGCGACACTCCCATGGAGGTTCGACCTCCCCCTCCCCCCCTCTCCCCCCTGCGCCAATCTTCGTTTCACGTTTTTTACTTCGTATCGGCTGTCTCGAAGCGAGAGTTTGTTTTCGCAATGACGAGGCGAGAGAGAGAGAGAGAGAGAGAGAGAGAGAGAGAGAGAGAGAGAGAGAGAGAGAGAGCCAAATAAAGATAAGCGACGGAAACACGAACGTCAACGTATTACCATTGAGACCAGTGCCGAGGCGAGAAATAACGCCGCGGTATGCGGTCACCGTGAACGCGGTAGCGGGCTAACGATATATGTCTATCCCACTTGTTTCTCCGTACATGATCTGCTCAAATCGTTGTATTTATATATATATATACCTATATATATATAAACCTATATATGGCTGTGTATGGATGTATATATGTATGTATGGGTGTGTATGTATTGTTTGATTAGTGTGTAGGAATATATAAATACATATCCAGCGCCGAGAGTGATTGTATTATCTGCGCGAGAGTCGGTGAATGTACGAGTCACGCCTACTCAAGTACATTTGTGAAATACGCACAGTGGTCCGTTAATATCTCCCGATCGAGCAAAATATTATTGAAACGAACGGTGGACGAGAAAAAGAAGTAAAACAAAACAAAAATTCTTAATCCGATAAAAAAAAACAAAAAACCACAAGAATATTGATATAATCGAGAAAAAAAAATGGATTTGATGAAAAATATCGAATGGGAAAAAAAGTGTTTATGTTCGAATTATTTGAATTTTATTCGATTGAAGAAAATTTTTTATTCTTTTTTTAAAATTATGTACGATTATAAATTGAGCGATTGATTAATTTTGCGTTATTGAGAATGAAAGAAAGAATTGGAACTTTTCGACCGTGCCAAATAGAAGAAAAAACAAGTCGAGAGAGAGAGAGAGAAAAAAAATTAACCCTCGCCCTTCTCGCCCCACTTCCTCGTCGCTGCGTCACGCTGGTTCTGGAAAGCGCACACATAACGTACACTGCAACGCCGCTGGCTCATTATAGCATTAGTGCACATATATATCGATATATCTATATATAAATATATACGCATATATACGCGCTCGAGCTCAGTCAGCGATAGATATAAGCACCAGTTTCCAAGAACCTGTCGAGATACGTCGAGAGACGAGTTCTCGGAAATTCCCGCGACTACGTATGGCATAGACTCGATGCAACAAGCCGGACGTGCAGAAAGGAGAGAGAGAGAGAGAGAGAGAGAGAGAGAGAGAGAGAGAGAGAGAAAGAAAGAAAGAGTGAGAGCGACGAGGGAGGAAGAGAGAACGTACTTGAACCTAGACTCTAGCGATCTCTCGCGAAGCCGCGATGCGTCGCCACGATACGTAAGACACACGCGGACGTTTTTATTTATTTATTTTTTCTCTCTGACCCTCTGGAATCATCAAAAGAGCAAGAGAGAGAGAGAGAACTCGTACTCGCTCAAGAGTTTCGCTATACGCCAAGAGCGTTTGCCTTCTCGGAACGTCGCTCGAGCTCTCGGCGTCGTACGTAAAAATCCGCGCATGCGCGCGCGCATGTGTATGTGGACCTGCGCGCGCGCATGTGCACACGTGACGCAACGGCATTCTTTGCACATCGAGGATGTAACACGGCGCGCGGTTTATATAGTTATACGTTACGCGCATTGTCCTAAGACGGAAGTTTCCAATCGTTCTCGCGTCTCTCATTCGTAAATGCTAGTTATAATATTCTTATCTGTGTGTACACGTATTATTTGTGCGATGACGAGCGATCGTATGGATATTTTAAAATGCATTTTCGTCGACGCAACGAGAATTTAGCGAGCGTGGCGTGTTTTCTTCCGAATTGCGTTCTCCCTCTCTCTCTCTCTCTCTCTCTCTCTCTCTTTCTCTATTTCTCTCTTTAGCTGTGCCAGCTTCTCGATGTCGCGCTCGACGCGCCACTCACGCACGCGACGGGAAGATACGTATTCTCAATGGAGACTCCGCGCTGTTGCCGTTTCATTCAATTCTCCACGCGGGGCAATTCTCCTTCTCCCACCGCCCCAGCGAGGAGAAAACTCGTTTCTCTCACGGGGAATCTCTCTTCGTCCCACCGTATACACTAAATGTATACACGCTATCGCGCTGTATATATATATATATATAGCGAGAAGACTTCTTTTCCTTTTTTTCGGCGTTCACTCGGGATTAAACAATCGGGATTTTTTCCAAAGACATTAAAAATTCGAACTCTTATGAAAATAAAATTTATAACGCGATTTATCGAAAAATTCTTAAATTTCCAAAATTCTCGATAAATTGGCGGTAAAATTTGAAAAATATATTAAAAAATTGACAAAAAATTGTAAATCGATGAAACCAGAGAAATTTCAAAGCTCGTACGATCCTTAAGACAATTCTATACAACTTTTCCTCACACTCATCCTACAAACCTAATAATCAAAATTTCTACTAAGTTTCTTTTTAATCGAAACAAAGTTTTTATTCTCATCCAACCCAAACTTTCTTTCCCATCAATTTTATTCAATCAACAATTTCTCTCCCAAATAATTTTTTACCAACACCAGTCATTTTCGCGCATTTGTTTTGTTCTTTGTTTCGCGCATTCGCAAGAAGATGACTAGCGCGCGCCCTCGTGCGTCTCTCTCCAAACGCTCTCTTCTTCGTCCCGCCGAGAGATTCCGTAGAAGTTTGGCACAATCGCGCGACCCAGACGCCTCTCTCTCTCTCGTTCGAATTCTCTCCTCGTGCCAAATCGGTGCAGTTCGCAGTCGAAGGAGCGAAGACGCTTCGAGATATCTTAAGTATACGAGCGAGCGAGAGAGAGAGAGAGAGAGAGAGAGAAATTGGGAGTCAAGAGAGCGCGGCAAGGAGGGCGAGGGGTAGGGGGGGGGGCTGGATGTTCCGTTCGTTCCACGATTCGACGATTGGCCCGGCTACCGCACCTAGCGCCAATTTCTCCTTCTGTTTTTTTTTTCTTTTTCTTCATCTTCCTCCTCTCTCTCTCTCCTCTTTTATTTATAAATATAGCGGAGACTAAAATTAACGGACGTACGTAGTCGTCGTCAGCGGCGCCGCGACGGCGGCCGTACCGCGGCGAAAAGCGATAAGATGCTCGGGGTTTTTTTTTCTTTCTTTTTTTTTAGTTGTTTCTTCTTCTTCTTCTTCTTTTGTTTTTTGTTTAAATATTTTTTGCTTGAATTATTATTATCGTCGACGCGGAGGAGTTCCGTTCGTCACGGAATCTCGATCTCTCTCTATCTTTTTCTCTCTTTTTCTCTCTCTCTCGGTCTCAATTATAATTTATGCAACACACCTCGACTCGCTTCGCTTCTCGTATCGAAACGGAGAATGTTTTGTTAACGTGTGCATATGTGTGTGTGTGTGTGTATAACTAGAGATTGAGAGAGAGAGAGAGAGAGAGAGACGTATACACGCGCGACTTTATACGATCGTTTTATGACGGATATAGTAGCTGGTAGAGAGGGGAAGAGAGATTTCTCGTTGCTCGATGCACCGAGCGAGAATGCATCGAACTGCGGCCCGATATCGTTTCTCACGTCAGCTTTTCAACCGTTCGCCTGTATATAACAACCGTACGGTCTAGTAGCGAATATATACCATGCTGACGAGTTATATATATATATTGTAGCAAGAGAGAGAGAGGGAGAGAGAGAGAGAGAAGGATCAGCGAGACAGTTTGGCACATGACCGTTTGCGTCAATGAATAAATATCGATTTCTTTTTTCTCTCGTTTTTCTCTCTTTTACTTATTCTTTTTTGCCTTTTTCACGAGGCCGATAGGTGGAAAATTTTCGTCAAACGATCCTTCTTTCTTTTTTGTTCTTTATTTTTTTAATCTCTTTTCTCCCTCCCCCCCTGATCGAGAATTCTGTCGTCCGAAAATCAAAGAATTGCTCTTTTATTTTTGTATACTTTTTTTTTCGTATACAAAAGGTTATCGATGTTTTCGCACGTTAATACTTGCTGTCTAAATATTTTTCGACGAAGCGATATTTCTGTTTTTTTTTTAACTCCGTCGCGAAATTTATAATAGCATTTATTTATTTATTTATTTATTTATTTATTTGTTTCAATAGACGCGAATATTTCTCGTCGACCCGATTCTCGTTCGACTCACCGATTAAACATAATTCTCATTTCTCTTTCGCCCGTGTTCGACAATAAATTTAATTAATCAATTGATAAATCAATTCTTTCTCTCATTTTCTCAAATTCAAATTATTTCAAATTATTTAAATTTGAAAATTTCCCATCGTCGACGAATCGAATCGACGATCAACGTCACGGAGTCCAAAAATTCTATTTTCCCAGTTTCTCTAAGATAACGGAAGTTTAACGTTGCGCTCCGATACAATCTTTTGGTAACGCAAATCCCACCCTACCCCTCCATCGACAGTGACGTGAATTTCGACCAGAGCGCATTATCTCGATAATTAGACAGTGACTGGTCGGAAATGGGAAACACAACGTCCCAGTCGCGTGAGATTTAAATAGAGTCTCGAGAGAGGGAGGGAGGGGGGCGGAAGCGCTACGAAAGATTGACGGAGACAGAAAAGGGGAGGGGTTGAGGCGCGGAGGAAAGAGTGGGGGGGGGGGGGGGGGGGGGTGGTGGTTAGAATACGTTTTACTCGTTGAATAATTTCCAAATGAATCTGGGCAGTGTCGCGAGAAACGAGCCACTCGAGTTTTCCCCGGTTCATTAATTATGAATGGTAATTCATACGGATGGAAATTCTCCGGTAGGGAGAGAAACGGGCGAGCTACCGTAAGTGCACAAATGTCATTTGAACTGCTGAACTCGACTGTTTCCGGTTTCGTAATTCTCTCTCTCTCTCTCTCTCTGTGTGTCTCTTTCTCTCGTTCTCGGGCACACACACACACACACACACACACACATATACAGGTACGCCTCGGGATATATTGGCGTCGCGTGCGTTCACGGACACCACCGAATAATTATCGTATCGCGGTCGTCGCGAACACGTTCGAAAACTTTCGAGATTCGACGAAATTTCGGTCTCGCACGATTTCATTTTAAATGATTGTAATCAAAATTCGACTTTCGAACGACGATCGAAGTTTCCCAATTTTTTTCGATTATTTATATATTATTTGATATTCGAGATTTTATATATTTTTTTTAAATTGAAAAATGATAAATTAAATTAATTTTTTGGGAATTGTTTTAATTCTGTTTTCGGTCCGAGCAGTGATTCAAACTGTGGCGATGACAGACCCACAGTTGACCAACAACAATAACAACAACAATAACAACAACAACAACAACGATGGAGAGCCAAAATATTTGCACAAGAAGTTCAAGAAGATGGCGACGACGGAGGCGCCGCCCTCGCCTAACGTCGAGGCCAAGAAGGAAACGAGCGCCGATGTCACGGCCGCGTCTTCCGAGAATCCGAGGAGGAGAGAGGCTGTCAAGGACGTTGGCAAGGACGTCGTCAAGGAGTCTTCCAGATTGGACGGTTCGCCAGAGTCCGAGGGCGAACCCGCAGAGTCTCGCAAAGCCGGATACGTTTGTCCCTATTGCAAACTCTCGTGCGCCAAGCCGAGCGTTTTGCAAAAACACATCAGGGCACACACGAACGAGAGACCTTATCCATGCGTGCCGTGTGGTTTCGCTTTTAAGACCAAGTCCAATCTTTACAAACATTGTAGGTCGAGGGCCCACGCGCTCAAGATGGAAGGCGGCGATACCAGCAAGGTGAGACATTTTATCGCAATTTTAGAAATAATTTCATCCATATTTTGGAAAAGAAGTAAATCAGAATGTTCGTTCAATATTGTAGAGATTAAACGATGATTTTTCCAACGGATTTGAAAGAAAAAAACTACATTTTTTAAGAAATAAAATTGAAGAATTACAAAAAGTTGCAAAAGGTTTTTGCAAAATTGAAAAAATAGAATAGAATAATTTTTAATAGGTGAAAATAAAGCTAATGAAACGGATGAATTTGATTCATATCAGCAGATCTCCGAGGATTCGGACATAAGTCTGTCGGACAGCGCGAGCAACGGTACCGGAACGCCACCGCCGCCACCGACCTCGTCCGCCACGACAACTTCCTTGCCAAGCTCGAAAACCGTGAAAACAGGAAAGATTTACAAGCCAAAGTTTCACACGGCGCTACAGTGCGTCAACAACGACGCGGAAACGTCGTCGCTATCGTCTAATTCGTCGAACGCTTCGAGCTCGACGGTGGCGCCGAGCGCGGTGGCGTCCTCAACTACGAGCGTGAAGCCGAACGCGGAGCAGCTGCAGGAGCACATAGACAAGATAATAACGGATAATCGGGCGATAGTCGAGGCGGTCGACCCGAGATTACACAAGTTGATGCAGAGACAGCAGAGTCTGGTCGAGACCAAACAGACTGAGCAGCAACCGTTGAATCTTTCCTCCGTGGAGGAATCGTCGTTGAGAAAACGCGCTTACAGCGAGAGTTTCGCTCAGGAGACTCGCGAACGGGCCCAAAATCCCGAGGGTTCGATAATCAAGGATCTCCTGCTCAAGAGTCGAGCCCTAGCGACGGAAGAAATTTTACCGGAAGCCGAAAACTTCATCTGTCCATCGTGTAAAATCCCTTACACGAGCGCGGACAATCTCGAAGCTCATCGACGCTACTACTGCAAAGGAGCGTCACCGAGAAGAACCGATTTCCAACTCGATCTCGACAAGCGCGACGATTACGACCCTCCTAAAACAAACGATTATTACGGCGCGATTCAGCCACTTCCCTCGCCCGGTCCTCTACTCGGCAACACTCGACTCGTCGACGCTTACGCGCCACCTACGAAAAAACAACGCTCGGAATCCGTACCAACGACCCTAAGATCCCTCGAAGAACTGTCGAAATATCCACGACCGAATTCTTTACAGATGTTCGGCGGTGAGGTGAGAATTCTCGATAACAGTGGTGAGACTAAAACAATGAGGATCGAGCCTAGGCAAACTAATTCACCGTCGAACGAGCATCTAGTTAATAGCAACGGTAACAAATGCGTCACGACCGAGACAGCGTCGATAGTCGTACGTTCGGGTCTTCATTCGGGTGGTACGATGGTACACAGACCACCTGGTACACCGGTAACGAGCGTAACGCCGAGCTCCATATCTCTTCCGAACACTCCAAAGATGCTCGCACCGATAATGCCAAACATATCAACGCCTAATTTAGCACCGACCATGTCCTGCTACAATTATCTCGAGCCCCACATGAATCCATTGACGAGCATCACTGCCTACAATCCACTGACTCTCCCACAGGCCGGTATAGCGAGTATACTGCACGCCGGTAAAGTCATTCCTTACGTTCCCGGTATGCCAGGCCCGCACACGCTAGGTGGCAGCACGAGCGTCGACATATCGCCGAGTGTCGCGACCGGTGACGCGACCGCTTCTACCTACAAGGTGATTCCCGGACTTCCGGGTCTTCACGTTATATCGCAACCCCTCGATCTCGCCAGTCCCGTCAGGGTCCACACACCCAGCGTTCCTGGAATGCCGGGTCCAACCTCCAACAGTAGTACCGTCAGCGGTTCCAACGTTCTTGGACAGCCCCTCGATCTCGCCAGTCCAGCGAGGGAAATCGCCAAAATCGGCTTCAAGCCACCTAGCGGCGAATCCACGAGGTCTCTCGCCAGTCCGAAAGTTCCTAACGCTAAGATCCTCGAAACGGCGAATAATTCGCCGATAAGCGACAAATACAGACACCCGAGATCTTCCTCAACGCCGACCAGCGAACTGACCAAGGCGGAGTTGGATCGTCATATCAAGAATAACGTCGCTTCTACAAAGTACAACAAAATGGCTGTCGAGAGCCCGAGAGATAGAAAGCAGGAGTTCACTTACGACAGAAGTCCGAAGATCGACGGTGTCTTCACCTTTCCCAATGGCGTGGAGAATTGCGCCTCGCCGAATTCTTACAGAAAAAGATTCTCGCCGAAGATCATCGGCGAGAGAAAGAGAGCTTCCACCTGGAGTATAGCCGAGCTCGAGAGTTCGAGAACTTCCATTGACAGCGTTAGAGACAGTCCTGGTAAATTCGCCGCTACGTCACCACCCCTATTCGTCAATTCACAGGAGAATGGACGTTCGAGAAATTCCCCCGATGTAAAATCTTCCATCGTCGAAAATTGCGGCAACGGTGTCGTCAACGGAGCCAAATTCCGGCTTGAAAATCCACCAGCCGTTATCGTTATGAATGTCGATTCTTCCAAGACAGATGTGCCAAACGAATCTTCCATGGAATTAATTTATCCCAAGGCTGACAAGACCGAAGCTAGAACGCCAAAAATTAACAACGAGAACGAGACGGAGGAGGGAGAAACTTCCACCAAGTTTCTCAGACCTACGTCATTGCCACTGAAACCTGGTACCTTCACGCCTAAGCGTCATCATGGTATCACACCAACGGCCAATACCCTACCGTTGATCAGTCCCGAGACTCCGAGACCCAAGAAATCTTATGGTCAGCTTTATCTCAATGGACACGCTTACACCTATCTGGGTCTCAAGTGCTCCACGAGAGTTTTCTATTGCACATTGAATAGACCTCAGCCCATGTACGTGACGCAACAGCACGGTCTCTCGATGTACTCCAACTGGAAGATATGCAAAGAGTCACCGCCGGATCTCGACATGGCGCACTACGACTCGAGGCATCGACCACCGAATTATACAGTAGCGTGGAAAAAACAGGATGACATCTTGACCCACTCGTCCCAACGACCTACGACACCTACCAGTCCGGACAGTGGACTGGAGAGCGACACACAGGAAAAAACTCGGAGGGTCAAGATATTCGACGGTGGATTCGAGAGCAACGAGGATTACACTTATGTGAGAGGACGAGGTAAGAGGATTGGGATGACGTACGAAAGGAAATCGTCGACCTTTGGGTCGAGCGTCCCGTTCTCGAACCATAAATTTATGTACTTTTTGTTTTTCTCGCTCTTGCTGATCGATTAAAAAAAGGTCGAGGTCGTTACGTATGCGAAGAATGCGGTATACGCTGCAAGAAGCCTTCCATGCTGAAGAAACATATCAGAACTCACACGGACGTCAGACCTTACACCTGCAAACATTGCTCTTTCAGGTAAATATTTGCGAATGCAAGTTAATTTATAATTAATGAGAGTTACGACAATCTTGAAGTGGTCTATGTGTATTTGAGACGATTCCAAGAATCACCTTGATAATTGCAATATAACAACGGCGAGATTATGGTTAGTTCGTCAGAAATCCGCCAGATGGCTTCTAGCGTAACGATTCTAATATTAATTTCCTCTCGACAGTTTCAAGACAAAGGGCAACCTCACGAAGCACATGAAGTCGAAAGCTCATTACAAAAAGTGTGTGGAGCTCGGTGTGATGCCAGTTCCAACGTCGGTGTGCGACGAGAACATCGACAAAGAGGCGATAGCGCGCCTGGTGGCGGGTGGCGGAACTACCGAGGATTCGTCGGAGGAAGAAGACGACAGCGACGCCGAGGATAGCGACGAGTCCGGAAGCGAGGAACAGGAAGCTGCCCAGAGTCTGTTGAGTCTGTCGCAGAGAAGTTCCAATCGATTGCCGGGACTCTTACCAGCCGGAAGGCCAACGACTTATCCCTACGCTCTTACTTTCCCGACTACTTCGGTCACGACGAGTATCGTCTCGACATGCGCGAGCTCGGCACCGATGAGCGTCACGTCGACGACCGTGATACAGAGCGAACTATCGCATCGTTATTATTTTCCGTCTAGTCGTTGTCCGGTCACCGAGGAATGTCGCGACAGTGTCATACGTTCCGCCAAAACCGAGGAATCGGACGTCGAGGTCGAGGAAACGATGGAACCGGAAATAAGACATCAGCCATCGCAACCCATGGATCTCACGACGAAACAAACTTCGCAGATAGCATCGCCCTCGCCCAGAAGACAAAATCCAGCGGACATACTTACCCCGGTGTCAGAACCGATTCTCATGCAAACGATCGTTCAAACCATGGAGAGACTTCCGTTGCAGGGAAGAGAATGGAAACCGGATGCCGAGGGTCAGATGCTTCAGGCTTATCTGACGGAACGACACGTCATGGACAGCAAAATGAAACAACAGTATCGCGTTGGCTCGACCAAGTTGGACAAACACTCGAAAGAGCGCGAAGTTTACACGAAACAGCTGGAATTCATGAGTTCGAGGAACACGGATTCGAACAGTACCCCGACGGTCACGTATACGAATCCCGGTAGACTACAGCACACTATACTCGAGACGAGAATCAAGAGCATGTCGAAACAACAAACGACCGAGGATATCAAGATGGAGATAAGAGAGAAGATTTATCAGAACAATGGAAATATGGAGCGACGACCATTCGACATAGAATCACTTCATATTGACAAGGAATCTAGCAATCGAACGATCCTAGAACGCGAGAATAGTATCGAGAATCGACAATTTACCGCAAGACCGAACGAACATCATTCGTTGATGGTGAAGAACAATTCCAGCGAAAGATCGAGTTTCAATTTAGAATTCCCAAGTCGCACGGTCATCGATCGTCATTCGCCGAAGATATCGGAAGTGAACAATCGTATAATCTGTCAGAAGAACGAGATCGATCGTGGTTCTATGTTCAACGCTATGAAGATGATGAACGAGGTCGAGAGATCCCGGGAATCTTCCCACCAGGATTATCGAAGCGTCGGTCACGAGATGCGTTCTCGCGAATCCTCGATCGAGTCGAGAATACAGTCTTGTCAGAGTCCAAGGATTCACGAGAATGGTACGAACTCGAGATCGCCCAGTCGCGAAATGCGAGGATCGAGTCAGGATTACAGAGCTCAGCTTCAAGCACCCTCGTCTTATCACGAGATGAGATCGTCTAGTCAAGAATTCAAACTGCCGTGTCAAGAACTGAGGCCACCTAGTCGAGAATTCAAGTCGCCTCATGCCGATCCACGCTCGAATCAAGAAGTCGTCGTGACACCCCCGAGCGTCGTTGTCGAGGTTCGTCACAACAATATCATCAACGAGCCGAGACCACCTAGCAGAGATGCGAGAATCATCGCCGAACACAGAAGTCAGGAAGTCGTCCGACAGAGCTACGAAACTTTGCAGCCGATCGTTCACGAACCTACAAAGATCCACGAGATTCCAAGAGCGCAACAGACGGAGACGAGAAATTGCGACAGGGTCGAGATGAAACGTCACGAGATGGAAGTTACTAAGCAGACTATCACCGAGAGCATTAAACAGCACAGTGTAGCGAGAAAAATGGTAGTCGGTGGGCCTGGATTTAGATCTCCGTCGCCACCGGGTGGGCCGATCAAACCTCATGCCGAATTTTTGCAACCTTCGAGCGGTCCTGCGCCCAATTACGTCAGGTAATTTTATGAAAATGTCCCCATTCGATAATCATCGATTATTAAAAATTGATTCGAAGCTCAATATCGATATTCGTTAATCACAGCGTGACCGAGGATGGACGAAGCGTTTGTGGTATTTGCAACAAAGTCTTCAGTAAACCTAGCCAGTTGAGATTGCACATAAATATCCATTATTTCGAGAGGCCATTCCGCTGCGAGAGCTGCGCCGTGTCGTTCAGAACCAAAGGACACTTGACGAAACACGAGAGATCGGTCTCGCATCATAACAAGGTAAAGTAACATTGACGATCGAGAATCTCTTTGTATGATAATTATCGTTCAAAATTCTAATTCCTGGTGTATTTTATGAACAATAGGTCAGTATGACGTCGACCTTTGGGGCTGCCACGACCAGCAACCCGAGGCCCTTCAAGTGCACCGACTGCAAAATAGCCTTCAGAATACACGGACATCTAGCTAAACATTTGCGAAGCAAAATGCACATAATGAAACTGGAGTGTCTCGGAAAACTTCCTTTCGGCACTTACGCCGAGATGGAACGATCTGGCGTCAATCTCAACGACATTGACACCACCGACTGTGATAATAGTTTAACTAGTCTACAGGTACGCGTATAAATAATTCTTCCTAGTTTTTTACGGACGCAGAAAATCAAACCGTATCAAAACCTATAATTGACAATTTATTTTCTTGCAGATATTGGCTCAGAAGCTTTACGAGAAAGATCCTAGCAAGATGGGACAGTGGGACGCCGAGATGATACCTCATCAAGGTGCGAGTGGTGGTGAAACATCATCGGACGAGGGTGAGCCGATACCACCTCACTCCCTGCATCAATATCCGCCACCTCAGATGACGCCAGAGAGTGAAAATCGTGCGTATCACATGCCGATGTTAGTTGGCGACGAATCCAAAGGAATCAACGATGGACGTCACGCGACTTCGCGTTTCGGCCAGCAGCGAGTCGAATACGTCGGCAGGATAACCGAACGACCGAGCGATTCTCATCAAGATTCGCGAATCGACGACATCTCGCATCCCTACAAATGTCAGATCTGCACGATATCCGTGAGAACCGTGAACGAATTACAGGTACACTGTTTCGTCGAGCACAACATGGAGTCGCACGGTAACAACGTCGTCGCTGTCGTACATCCGGAAATTCGTGAAAACGATAATACTCACGGTAATAAGCGCGCGCACGAGGAAACGAGCGTAGCGAGGGACGACACGAGTAGACGAAAGAGCGACGATACATAGTGCCAAAAAGACGCGAATAACGCGTCCGTACTGTTCAATATATTCATGAATCGTCGACGAACGTATGACGCGACGTGATCTTCAGCTTCGAGCTTTCGCCGCGTGAGAGCGCTCGCGACCGGCTGACAATTATCGACGCGTTCTTCTTTACCGATCTTCGAATCGTTCGCGTTACGTGCAATATTAACGAAGAAATTGCCGCTACAAGGAAAAAACAAAGTAAAACAAGTCTCTCTTGCAGTATGAAACTGTCAGACACACGAAATCGACGCCGTTCTTCCATTAAATATTATTCGCGACGTAAAATCGTGAAAATTCGAACGATGCGGGGGAAAGGAACGCGCGTCTTTCAAACGTCGCGCATACGAGTGAACTCTACAAAGTGTCCCAGCGACAAAATGTACTATTTATATATATATATATATATTTACGATTTAAATTTAAAACGAATAGAAAAATAGCATTATAAGGTGCAATCGACTGGGCATGTGATTCTGAATTTAAAGTGCAACCTTGAAGAGTATTCTATTATTACGAGGTAATATCTGTTATTTTTATCGTCCACTGGACGAAGAGTAAAAAAAGCGAGAGCGAAGATGTTAATGTCGTATTCGATTGTGCGACGCGAGACGCCATTGAAACTTTGAATTTTTCGAGCGACCTGAGAATCGTCATTAAATCATCGATTCTCCTCGATCGAGAACGAACAATTCAAAGTTAAAATCGATTTCGAAGCCAGCCTATCGATCGGCACGGTCGGGAGTAAATTTTTTCTTTTTTTCAAATATCACATAACGTCATAAATAAAATATACATATATGTACATATACACTTGTATACATATGAATATATGTATATGTATATTTTAATGCTATTGAACAAACTCCGACGAGCCATCGCGTTCTAAAAAACCTCTATTGGACGAAGTCGAAAAGGGTTGAAAATTTTTCAACCAACGGAAACACACAATTAACCGCGATTTTTTTTTGTTTTCAATCCGTTAATACAAAATTTCGACGAATTATTAAATTGTATAATCCGCCGTGCGTACGTAAGGACGAAACGTGGTATTTTCCGTTGTCTCGTGGTACGTTCGTGACTTTACCAAACATTTTCAAACCGACTGTTCCCGGGAAAACGTGGTTTCTCGGGAGACGATTTTTCTTCCTTGTAAATTCATAAGAACAAACAAAAATCTTGCGACATATTTACTATATTTACATATGTATGTATATATATATATATTCACATATTATATATATATATATATACATATATATAAATATTTAATGATATATGCGACTCAAAAGCGCTCAAGCACACAATGTCTTTTCTATCGCATAATCATACCTCGATAATCATAAATTCGTACCTCTAATGTGCTTGAGGTGATAACAGACGATGATCAACAAAACAAAAACAAAGAAAAAAGAAAAAAAAAAAAAAGAAAAGAAACGACCGCACAATTGTATACAACGAGGTCAGGTTTAGAGAAAGAGAGAAGGTTGTTGCCAAACGATATCAACTTAGCATAGAGAAACGTAGCACTTGATGTATGTCCCATTAAAATTCTATCGACGACCCCCCCCCCCCCCCCCCCCCAATCACAAACTATGTAAGAGCTTCCAAGATGTGTACGTGTGCATGTGTCCAAAATGCCGAGCCAATCGTTCTATTTGTTTATTATTTCTTAAGTTTCGTACTGGGGGGGGAAAAAAAGAAAAGAAATGGGGAAAAAAGACTTTTGTGCTAGAGAAACGAAATTTCCTGATACGCGTATGGATTACTCTTGAACTCTGTGACGAAGGAGATACGTTCTTTTTTTTTGTACGATCACATATTTTCACCGAACGCCAATTACATATCAAATATCTCTAGTTATTTGAGGCGTGATTTATATCGATTTTTATGATATTTTATCGAGCTCTCGAAGCTGTGAATAAAATTACAAGCTGTATACAATAGCGATCTTATTCCGATGAGCTTGGGTGGAAAGATTTAAGAGAAAATTCGTTTGGATTCGATGTTACGTGTGAAGTTTGAACTCGTGATGTTTGTGACTTTACGAGAGGTAATTGTCCTAATCGTCGAGTTAATGTAGAAACGTTGGCTCGGCTGCTTCCAGACTCAGTATTAGAAAGTCTTAATCGATCGGAGCGTGATCGAGAGATACATTTCTATCTTGTCGCTCTCGTTCGAATCATCACAATTATATTTGTTTTTTTCTTTTTCCTTTTTTTTTTTTTTCTATTTTGTTTTCTTTCGTATCCTCGTTAGAACAGGCCCCGTATCATCGGTTTTTTGTCATCTAAGTTTACGAACAATCTGTACGAAGAGCCTCTGCGCTATTTTTATGGATAATTTAATATTTTGTATACCCACGAAAAAAAAAAAAAAACAAAGAAACAAAGAAACAAACGAGAAAAAAACGAGAACCGACTACGACGGTTCATTGGTCTTGTTATAGTATTTTATAATGTATCATAAATGGATTAGATCTTTAGAATTTTATAAAGATTTACCAAGAGCCAACGAGACATTTTGCAACGCCTCGGGTCGAGTACGCCACTGCGACTGGTACACTCAAAGGCTAAGTTTTACTCTTCCTTCGCTCTCAGCCCCGTGGGCGAAAATTTATGAACAAAAAGAAAAACAAAAAAAAAGAATTACCGTTATTGAGATATGGGCCAAAAAGAAATTCTGGTCTCGGGACGAGGCTCGAAGAGAAATTTATCATGAAACATTTTCATTGGAACAAAAAGAAAAAGAAAAAAAAAAAAAAAAAAAAAAAAATACGGCTTTTGCCGATGGATATCAGAGAATGGGACCGGTGTAAGATTTTATAAGCGTATATATTTAATGATAAATTTAAACAAAAGCGTTAGTCGGCGTCATCTTTTATGAATCATCGAGGGAGACCAATGATCCGTCGGCTCGTCGTTGTTACAACTTTCTTCCTGTTTATGTAAAACTCTGTTAAAACTATTAACGAGAATTGTAATTTATTTATTGTAAATAAAAACAAAAAATATATTGCCTAAAATATTTCATCGGTCGATTACTTTTTTATCCTTTGGCGAGAAAAATTGTGAGAAGAATGTTGATTAAAAATAATATTTAATATATTTCGAGAAGTTTTTTTCTTACAATTGTTTTCTTACGTATAAATAGGTAATTTTACGGTAAATGTGTGAACGAATATTCTATAGTAATGGCTGCGTCGCTTCCATCCATTTCCGGACGTCTACCGAGCGTCGAATACGACCACTGCGTCAAAATATTAAGGAAAATGTGTTTTTTTCTTTTGAAATTCGTGATTATTGGAATACAACGATGGATTCAAAATATAAATCCCATAATTTTCATTTTTATTTGAAAAACATCACCAATATGTTAGATTTGCATCGATAAAACGGAATTCGAGAACATTTTTCAAAGGCGGTAAACATCGTGTTTTCTAACCTCAAATTTTATCATTCAATGTTTATGAAAACTTTGTAGAAATAATTTTCGATATTCGACGATTCTTATTCTGTTTTGTTTACTTTTGACTGAATTCTGTGATAAAAAATTGGGCGATTTGGTGGAATATACGGCGTAATGATATTTAGGTCGTACGAAGTATTGTGAAAAAAGGATACACCGTTTGGTTCGTTTCTTGTACATGATACGATATCCGCATTCTCGACAACGAATTGGATCTCGTGGTCGAATTTCATTATCGTGATGACATTCTGGAATAGCGTGCGATTAAAATAAGAATTTCGCGATTTGAGCAAAAAGTGAGGTTATGTCACAGACTCGAGGTTTATAGTACGAAATATGATAAATTTTTTCTTACCTCCGCAAATATATACCATTGCTTGTTTCGGGGTAGAATCTGTTTTGCTCGACTCCATTCTGTCGATTTATTATTTTAACCGAAACACCGGAAAACGACGTATTTCGCACTCTGTTATTTTACCACAACACGACCATGCGTATTCACGCTTGAGAGTGAGACAACTGATGAACTCAATTCAACTTCCTAGTTTGAAAATGTTTGACTTCTGGCTTTGATTATTATTAAATATGTGCTTTACTACAATGAAGATTAACAATTTGCTGTAAATTTGTTTTTGTTCCTATTTTTTTGACTGGGCAAACATGAAATTTTTCGTCTATGCGTCCGGCATGGACGCTTGCGCATAGGCGTAGGACTTGAATTTCGAGCGATCGATTTCTAAGTCATAGGCCAAATTTTGGGTATTCCAGTAAATTAGGAGAAATTTGTCCAATCTGACAAGAGCAACAAGAATTTTTTTATTGTGATCTGGTTCTTTGTAATTATCGAATTAATTTAAATTCGCTCTGCAAAAAATTGCCTAAGAAAAGTTTTCTTTGTTTTGATCCATACGCCATTGTTTAATCATGTGAGAGTCACGTGATCACGTCGCAGCTTTGAAAGTCCGATTATATACGTCTGAGGCGAAAATCGGGCTGACAATAAACGAGACATATTTGACGGTATTTGAAGGAGAAATATTAAAAGTAGTTGAACAAGAAATAGGCAATAATTCGTCGTCGGTGACGTAGTCCGAAGAAACAGTAACCGCGCGTTCGTAACGAGTCGCATCGTTCGATGCAATGCAGCAATCCATCATCATCATAATCGTGTATTTATACATATTCTGAGTATAAGGTGCACTCTACCTTCACCAGGAACCGCATCGATGTGATATGTCGTTGAAAGATCGCATGTTGCCGATGAACTCGACGAATCGCGTGAAAAAAATGAGGAACACGGATCTCCGAAAGTTTCCCCGGCAACAGGAGCGTACGTTTCTCGACTCGTCATCTTTCCAACAGCTTACGAAAGTCGCCGCGACTCGGCAAGTGGCAGCACCATCCACGACCAAATAACCAACGAAAATTTGAGGCCAGTGAGATCGCTCGTAACCGCTGGCGGGATAAGACGAGTTTGGCGATTGGCCCAACGGACTCCCGTCTATCCCCACCATGGGACCGTAAATATAAACTGGTGTTTTCAAAGTTTTTAAGTGTCTCGTGTACCGTGCAGAGGGAGAGTCGGGCGCTCCGCGTGCGCGTATTTCATTCTGTATTCACCCCTGGCCCGTGTCAGTTACCGCGTTTATGTTTGTCCGTACGGTGTTTCGTGCCATAACAATATTGAGTGAAAAATCGTGTGGTGTAGATTCGCGAGTGTATTCGTCGATAGTTGCCGGGTCGTAATACCGTCGAAAAACCCGGAACATTGACACGCGCGTGTGAACACCGGCTTTTGTTTATGCACAAAGGGCAAATGGCTACGGATGCTGAGCCGAAGAGGGTAGCTGCTACAAGAGGGTGCGCTTAAATCGGTGCAGCGACAAAAAGAAAAAAAATATGGCGTCACGTCTAACGCGTCTAGCAGGCGACAAACAAAGATGACACAGTGTCCGTGATTTTTTCGCGCGTAATCGTCCGCGGCAATAATAACAAAACACACGCCCGAAGACACGGTGCGGGAAACGTATAACCTCCGGGCGAAAGTCTCCCGGTAAAAGTCTCGTCTCGCGAGAAACGTTCGCTGGCCGCCTCATGCGCATGTCGCGCGCGCCGATAGTCGCGGCGAAACGTCAACAAACGCGGTGAGAGACACAGTCGTGCGCGAGACGCGAGAGCGAGAAGAACGGGAAATAATACGGGAAAAGTAAAGTTAGCCACGGTTCTCGCGCGTTAAAAGTTTCGCGCTGCGTCCGTCGTGTCCAAAGTGCATGTGTGCGCGCTATTGTGCCAAAACACGAACCAAGAACCACAGTAACACAGTGATGATGGCGTTCTCGCGTCGAACCAAACTCTTCCAACGAGGTGAAGAATCAAGACATTAGCAAACTCATTTACCTCGCTCCATGAATACAAAACGAATATATCGATACGACATAAACGAAAAATCAGTGAAATAATCGAGATTAAAATAAACATGGCGGAACTCGAAGGTGGTGGTATAAGTGAAACGCCGCACGGTGCGACGAGTACGAACGTTCGGGTTTCTCACGATTCTTACGAGGCTTCTGACAGCGGTTACTTGACATTGACACCGCGTTCGGTCGGTCTCACCCCGATATCAACGGGATGTCGTACGCGAGGTTCCTTCGTAACGTCCAAACGACATTATCGCATGCGAACCGATCCCCGTCAATCGTCGCAGCGTCCACGCTCGAAATTAAACTATCTAATAAATTCCTCGGATCACGATCTACCGATCGACGATTCGCACGAACTCTCGACTTCCGGCGGTATATCCCAAGATTCGGGCAATTTCAGTATCGACAATCGTACCTCGAGTATCGAAGTTAACGCGAGTTACGCAGTGAGCCAAAGCTGTCTACCGGACGCTCGTGATTTCGTCGCGGAGCTTAGAGAGAGAAGAACGCGAAGTAGACGAGCGTGGCGCAGCACAACCGCGCCGATAACACCGGCATCGAGATTGCAGCTTCTCTCGCCACCGCCGTCGCCCGCCGTGCCCTCTACGTCCTTCGTAGCGTCGGAACCGATCGAGGAGGACGTGGAAATGAAACTAGTCATCGTTCCTCAAAGTACGCCTTATACCGAATCGTCGCAAAAGTCGAAAGACGAACAATGCCTCGGCCCTATTGCTTTCCTCACCTTTTCCCCGACAACGAGCAAAACTAGTCCAACGACGGTTGGCTCGGTCGATAATAAAACATTGAGCAAACTAGCGATCAACGATTTGTCCTGTATAGCCGAGATCAAGCCCAAAAGGCTCGATTTCAGTCAGCGTGCTCTCTCTTACGCTCGTCATAGAACGAGAGCAACCCCGGATTTCACGGGAAAGATAAACGTCGATCTTCTCACTTTTCTCGGCGAGAAGAGCAATCATTGGCGGGTCGTTTCGAAAATTCTCGCGCATCTAAGCCCTCAGGATCTTTGCTCGATCAGTATGGTGTCCAAAGCTTGGAGAAGAATTTGCGCCAATGACTCGAGAGCGAATATGAGACGACTCAGTCACATCATACTCAGGCAAAATGCCAAGGAGAATCTTAAACTCGTAAGAAAGGCGAAAATCGAGGCAAATCTAACGACTAGTCCGAAGAGTCGTTACGCGAGAAAAGGATACCTACTCGAGGTTCAGAATTTACTACAAGTACCGGCGGTACAGAGACCACCCAATAGTCCACCCGTTTCACCGAGCAAAATCAAGTTTCACTCGTTCGTCAAGGTGAGAATACTCGAGAAATTATTGTTTTTCTTCTATTTATCTATTTTATAATTATTTTACAATATTTTTCAATATTATCTTATTTATATTTGTATAGGGAAAAAAACACCCAGTAATCGGCCTCTGCCTATACTTTGTATGAGTGGGAAGAGAGTAAAAGATATGTTTTGCTCTCTTCCCACTCATACAAAGTATAGGCAGAGGCTGACTACTGGTTCTTGGCCAATTACTGAATATTTTACCCTATATATATTTTTTTATCTTACGATCGAAAGGAGAAGGAATAACGGGTGTCGGCGAATTAGTGTTAAGTCGTTGACACGTTTTTCCGCGTACGCAATCTCGTAAAGTTTCGTGCGTTGGATAAAAAAAAAGAAGGATTTTAATCGGCTCGTACGATAACTTTGTAAGCGATTCGGAGAAAAAGAACGTTACTTGTTGCGATTTTAGTTTGTACGCGTAGCTTCCCAGGACGTTCGTATTCGTACCGTGGGCATACAATGTGCGAGAACTCGGTGCCGTTGCACTTGAAACAGGGGTCGTATTCGAGACGTCGTTTATCGTATTTTGTTGCCGGCGTCTCGAGCTTCGCACCTTTCTCGTCTCGCGGCTTGGACTATCGTCCGGATTGGGTTTCGTTTCGTTAAACTAACGGACGGGGTCGTTATTGTTGTTCGTTTTAAAAAGATTTTCCGAGATTTGAAAAAATCGTCTCTAGTTCAAATTCTCGCCACCAGGGCAGTTCGGCAAATCGCCACCAGGTGGCCGATTCGAACGAAAAAAAACCGTTACACGGTGTTTTAGATTTGTTTTCGTCCAATGGGCCTTCTCTTCATGCTTTAACTTTATTTCGTACCCGGGACGTTGATTCTTTTTTTGTTCTCTCTCGATCGCTTCGCTCGAGTCGAGAATGAGTTGGACGAATCGAGGGTGAGAAAAAAAAGAGAACGGTATTTTTCACACTCAATTAAGCACGTGGTCTAGAGCAAATCAGAAACCTCGAATTTTCCAAATAAATATTTTCACGCCTGTAGGAAATCGTCTCTTCGCGTTCTCGCTCGATTTTCCACCGATTAATCGGATAACCGAGCTTTTCGTTCGAACGAGGGGAAGAAAAAAAAATCTTCTCCTGGTTCATCGGGAACGGTCGCGTTATCTCGAAGTCTCAATGATTTACAAGGGCTCGCTTTTTTTTACATCTACTTTTTTTTTCATTTCGTCTTGAACGATTAAAAATATTGAGAGAAAAATATTCCTAGAAACGAGACAAAAAAAAATTCTAGAGACAAAAAATAACGAATATAAATTGTGTATAATCGTTAAGTGTAAAAAAAATAAATGTTTCTACACGATAAAGTGTTGATCGTTCTTGAGTTTGTGGTAACGATTTTCTTTGTTGAACGGCACGCGATAAACAAGATTGCGTCATTCCCTCGTGAATCCCCGGTGGCGATTAATGTCTCGAGTCAACCCGCGAGGGCGCTGATGACAGAAATGACGCATGCGCCGGTAATTCGATCTCCTGTTACAAACGTAACAGATATCCACGACTCTCGAGTGTCAATAATCTTGCCTCCGACTTACAAAAAAATAATTGGTCGTCGTTACACAACGACGATCTTAGAAACGCCTAGTCCCAGCGACTTGGCGAACGATTAGTCTCAGTCAGAGCTGCCAGATCGCGCGCGAAATGTACCCCCTCTCTAGCGTCCTGCGCGCCCATCACACAATCATAGTAGCGCGTGTCCGTGAGCGAGCGATGCTCGGACATCTTCGGAAAGAGCCGAGCGCGGTCGGGCAACTTCGACCGTGCCTTCGGCAGCTACACCAATACATGGACGCTGAGCCCGTTCATGTGCGGCCAAGCCGAAACTGAGGCTTCGAGCGAAAAAGCAATCTGATGGGAAGACCAGAGGCCCAAATTTTGTTTATTTTTTTTTCAATATTTTTTTTTTATATTTATACGAAGTGAAGCCACCCACACATTCATTTGCCAAAGTAGTACGCGCGCAACTCTTAAGAACTTTCTAAAAAATCGACTTTTAAAAATTGCCTAGCCAGGTAAAAGAAGCTCACGTTTGAAATTTGTTAACTGGTCGAGTGGTCGAGTGGTGAGCGTACTCGACTAATAACTGCTAGGTTGCTGGGTCGAATCTTGCCCGTGGGTACCTTTTTTCGATTTTTATACCCAACAATAAATTAATTTTATATGCATAATTGAAACGCTACTTCTACAGAACAAATATCCACTTTTTTTTATTTCAAAAATGCATTTTATTTATTTAAAATATTTTTGTGGTGCACATGAAATACAAAATGATATATACATACACTACCGGCGAAAAGTTTCCGGACAAAAGTTGAAAACAGTGCCGGAACAGATTTTTATGCCATTTCGCCGGTAGTTGCCCTCGGCCAATTTAACCAACCCCATTTTAAAGAGGAGGGATTTACCTTCATTTTGGCTTTTTAAAAAAAAAATCACGATTTTTTTTACAATGATCACACAGTTTTGAACACGACCATTATTTCTCGTTTTTTTGTTTTTTTTTCGAGTGGACCTCGTTTGTGGTAAAAAAATTTGTAACGTAAATGCGTTACAAATTTTCGTGAATTTTTTTTAAGCCAAAATGATGGTAAATCCCTCCTCTTTAAAATGGCGTTGGTTAAATTGGCCTAGGCCAACTACCGGCGAAATGGCATAAAAATCTGTTCCGGCACTGTTTTCAACTTTTGTCCGGAAACTTTTCGCCGGTAGTGTATGTATATATCATTTTGTATTTCATGTGCACCACAAAAATATTTTAAATAAATAAAATGCATTTTTGAAATAAAAAAAAGTGGATATTTGTTCTGTAGAAGTAGCGTTTCAATTATGCATATAAAATTAATTTATTGTTGGGTATAAAAATCGAAAAAAACGGTACCCACGGGCAAGATTCGACCCAGCAACCTACCAGTTATTAGTCGAGTACGCTCACCACTCGACCACTCGACCAGTTAACAAATATTAAACGTGAGCTTCTTTTACCTGGCTAGGCAATTTTTAAAAGTCGATTTTTTAGAAAGTTCTTAAGAGTTGCGCGCGTACTACTTTGGCAAATGAATGTGTGGGTGGTCACCTTCACTTCGTATAAATATAAAAAAAAATATTGAAAAAAAAATAAACAAAATTTGGGCCTCTGGTCTTCCCATCAGATTGCTTTTTCGCTCGAAGCCTCAGTTTCGGCTTGGCCGCACATGAACGGGCTCAGCGTCCATGTATTGGTGTAGCTGCCGAAGGCACGGTCGAAGTTGCCCGACCGCGCTCGGCTCTTTCCGAAGATGTCCGAGCATCGCTCGCTCACGGACACGCGCTACTATGATTGTGTGATGGGCGCGCAGGACGCTAGAGAGGGGGTACATTTCGCGCGCGATCTGGCAGCTCTGGTCTCAGTGTCTAATACTGCGACGAGGCCGCCACCTACCGTCAGAAAACGGAAGCTTTCCGATTTTTAACCGATTTCAACCAAAACAAGAATTCTTCCTATCAAAAAAATTCATTTTCTACCCCATTTATCAAAAAAAAGTCATTACAGTAAAAATTCGACGGAACAATTTTTCAAAATAAAAAAAAAATTACGACATTTTTGTAAGAAAGCCTGTACCGACCGAAATAAATTGTATTTCTCCACAAAAATTTAACAGTATCTTTATCAAACTCTATATTTTTGAATAATCAAAAAAAAAAGAAGTTTTTCACAAAATTTTACATCGAAATAATTTCTTTCGAAAAATTAATACGCGTATCGTCCAACGTAGGGGTCGTTCACGGTCGTATGAAAAATAAATAAAAATAAACACCGTACGCAATTCGTATACTAACAATAAGCCTTCGTTTAGTTTTGGTGGTCGAACGTGGATATATACGTTCGACGAGGGGCGTTGAAGGGGGGGGGGGGCGGTAAACACGAGAGAATCGTCCTCGGCTCACGGCGCTCGAGAGCGAACCGCCGGCCACCAAAGCTTTTGGGTCAGTGCGCGCGCGCCACAACGGCCTTTTTTTATATTGTCTCGAAACTCGAGAGGGACATACACACTCTCTCTTTCTCTCTTTCTTTCTCTCGAGAGGAACGAAAAACCGGGCTCGCTCTCTCGAAGCCGAACAATGCGATTCTTATCTCGGTGCAAAAACCTCGCGGAGAGGATGGCTAAGGCGAAGGCTGCGAGAGTCGGGAGTCGTTTCTCTCTTTCTCTCTCTCTCTCTCTCTCTCTCTCTCGCGTTTCAAGACCGTCGCCCGGTCGATCGGTTCGCCGAATACACCGATCTCGCTTTTGGCTCGGAGCGTCGTTAGCGCGGACCGAGAGAGTCCCCTTGGGGTAGGGAAAGGGGGTGGGGATGAGAGACGAAGAAGAAGAGGAGCCAGTAAATGCGATGCGACAAAATCTTCTTGCAGGGAAAACCAACGGTCGTATCGTTGGTCGGAATTTTATCGAAATTATTTCTTACACGATTATCGAGCCCACGATATTATTCGGGGTTGATTCTTCCCCCTAGGATAATGAGAATTCGTTCCTAAATTCGCTTGGTGATATATTTATTTTTTTATTCTTTGTTTTTGTTTGTTTTTGTTTTTTTTTTCTTTCGCTTTCTCACCGGTGGTCCTCGTCGGGATAATTTGTGACTGTAAACACGAGTCCGTGGCCCCCTCTACGGATGGACGAGAGACGAATCTTCGATCGGTACATTAGAATATCTTTGTTCGTTAGTTCTTAATTTTTTTTTTCTACATTACATTTTTTCTTTCATTTTGTAATTTTTTTTTCGAAGATCTTTCGATTCGTCAATTACGATCGATTTTTCCTCACTTTGTTTATACGGAATTTTTGACTCGTACGAGTGGATACGATTTTCCGAATTTTTTTTTGTTTCGTTACAATTTTTATGAAATTGTTTCGTGAACGGAATTTCGATATTCGAGCTTCTCCGATTTCTCGAATCGCGGCAACGTTCTTTTTTTTCATTCTGTAAAGTTCTCACGATCGCGCGTTACCGTTGTTACAGTCTGGAAACCCTTGCAAGGTTTCTCTTCGCGGTTCGAGAAGGTTCGAGAATTTTGCAATTTCTTTTCATGTTTTTTTTTTTTTTCTTTTTTTTTTTTTTTTTTTTGTAAAAAAGAACGTTACCTCGTGACCATAGCCTTGACGACTCTCCCTATCTGCATTCCCGCATCTTGAGACAAAAGTACTAGCGGTTTCCGTTTTCGATGACCGGAAGTAGGGTAACCCCGTACGTTGCACGCTTTAACGCCAGATGGCAGGTGAATCTCTCTCCGAGTCTCGACTCACGTGTCTCTCCCACACGAATCGAGTCGCGACATATATATTTTTTTTTCTATACCGACCTACGAGTATTCTTTACACCCTTGAAAAAATAAAAATAAAATAAAAATTGTCACCCTCTTTTTTTTATGATACAAAAATATTTTGTTATCTCGTAAACGGGACTGAGAAAAATACAAAATAAAAATGATTGTCATTCATCGCGATTAAAAATCAATCTCGATGTTTCACGATTCGACGACAAGAGGGACAATAAAAATTTTGAATTATAAAAACAAACTCGAGACCGTGTGCGGTTTAGATTTTTTTTTTCAAATATTTTTCACACTCATGCACTTGTATAAAAATAACCAAGACATGGTGAAGAAAAATATAAACAACGTGCGTGAAACGAACGAAAGGAAAATCGTTGGTCACGATCGATCAAAATCGAATTTCGTGTTTTTATGGGAGATTGATAATCGTCGGATCATTTTTTGACCCAAGAGCAGGTGAATTTTCTCGACCTCTTTCTCGTTATTCCTCCTCTCCCTTTCTCTCTTTTTTTTCGCACTTCCGGTTTCGTAGTCGCATCGGTTCGAGTTACCAGATGAAAAAAAAAAAATAAAAAATAAAAATAATCATAAATACGTTTGAAACGAGTTCAGTGAGAGAATGCGGTTCATAACGACACGACCGGTCCCTCGTTATTATTTCGGGAGGAAAGCCGAGAGAGGACGCAGGTGCGTCTCGAATATTTTTTCGTACATATATATATATATACGTATGAGAAGAAAAAAAAATATATATATATATTTTCTTCAGATTCTCAAAGTATCGCGAAACTCGTTGCGGACCGTGAGACCTCACACGATCCGCAAATATACACTCTTAGATTGCATTTTTATTCGACCCTCGGATATTTGAAATAAAATCTGATTTTTGTTGCGAGTAGAAATTTGACAAAATAAAAAAATAAATAAAAAAATCGTAATTTCTCAATAATTTTGCATTTTTCAAAATACAAGAATTTTTAAACTCCATAACGAGAACAATTTAAACTTTTGCAACGTACCTACTAATATATTCTCGTTGTAATTAAAAAAAATAATATATGAGAAAAAAAATCTTTTTTTTCGTTTCCGGTCTAGAAATAAATTTAAAAAAAAAAATCGATAACTCTTGCTCGATCTCCCGTGTAAAAACATCTTCAAAAAAAGATAAAAAAAAATTCTATTAATATTGTCCGTTTTATGTAGTACAAACGTGCTTATTCATATTTCCGTTGCATCGGAGGGTCTCACGGTGCGTTGCAAGTTGTATCAGGCGATCGGTTTTATGCAGCTGGCCAGGTGTTGGCCGACGGGAGTCTCGGGTGTTACTCGTACCTCTCTCTTTCTCGTAAATACACAGTCGATTCGTCAGGGTAGTCCACGGAAGTTTGAAAAGCCGAGAGAAAGAGTGAGAGAGAGAGAGAGAGTGATAACGCGAGAGACTCTCGAAGCAAATATCTACGACGAATTATTTTTTTCTATTTACTTTCATCATTTTATTTTCCCCCTCGATATTTATCGAGTTTACTCCCGTTCCGCCGGGCTCTAAGAATTCGTCGAATAAACCGCGCGCACCCCGTATCGTTGGGCGCGAGATAGAATTTTTTAAAAAATTGTCGACCGCGCTCTGACCGTAGAAAAAATGCTTCGAGAATTTTTCAATTATTTTATTTTTATTTTTTGTATATATATATAAATTTTTTTAATTTTCTCATACCACGAGTAAGGCTAATAATTCAATTATCCTTCCGTTTCCTTCGTCGGTTGGAATTTGTCAGTTGACGAACTTTGAGGTCAGGAACAACGATACGCGTGTGCGTAATACGTTCGTCTCGTTATCTCGGACCACGTGGGCAACGTAATTGCCGCACGGCTCGTTTCTCCGTTAATCGAGGAAGTAGCGAGAAGTCTGTCTTGTATATATATATATATATATATAAAGGTATATGTAACACGGGGCCAGGTGGATAAGTTAAAACACTTCCCGGGCGCATCTCTCTCGAGCGTGACGCCGCGAGAATACGTTGAGCTCTTTCCGAGTCCCGGAAGTCGTACGACGCTAAGTCGTAGACGACACGAACGAGACAAAAAAACATCAACAAACAAAAGAAATTGTATCGAACGAGACGAAAATGAACGTAATTTAAAAAAGAATCTATTATTATTATTATTATTATTATTATTATTATTATAGAATAATTAAATTTAATAATAATAACAATAATAATAGAAGCAATAAATTACTACTATTATTGTTATTATTGAAAAATTATTATTATTATAAAATAATAATAGTTCATTATTATTGTTATTATTATTTCCTCTGTTCTGGATCAGAGAGGAAATATTTCGAGGACGATTTTAACGCGTGTTTGGCTCGTTGTTGGCAATAAACCCTTGGTATTTATACCAAGAGTGCCGCGCACGAGAGGGAGAGAGAGAGAGAGAGAGCTACATATGTGTGTGTGCGTGTGTGTGTGTGTGTGTGCGTGTGTGTGCGTGTGTGTGTGTGGGGGCGCGCGCGCGCGCGCGTGTGTGTGTGTGTGTGTGTGCGCGTGCGCGCGCGTGTGTGTGCGCGTGTGTGTACATAAAGCTCGTAATGTCGTTCCATCGATTACGATCGGCATTGCATTCTCTCGTACGACGTACGGGCACTCGCAAGTTCAGATTTTATGTGCACAGAGAGGAAGAGAGAGAGGGAGGGAGGGAATGAAGAAAGAGAGTTACAAATCTTTCGCGTTCTCTCGTTGCCCACGCCTCTTGCACTTTTCGCTCCCACCTGTTGCGAATCAACGTGTATTCCCGTGGCATTCGCCACGCATTTAATTCTCTCGGGCTTACGCAGCGCCGTACCGCGGATTCGTCGCGTTCCTCCATTGTGTTTTTCCGTCGCCTCGATGCGAACGAGACGCGCACGTAAAATGTATTTCCTTCGTATCGAGGATAATCGACGTTGCGAATTGTTTTTACAATATATATTTTTTTAATTAATTGCTTAATTATATCTTATAATAGTCGATAATTAATCAATTATCGTATAATAGACGATAATTAATCAATTAACTTATAATAAACGATAATTAATTAATGAGATACGAATTTTAATTATCGACGTCCTATTTCCAACGGTTTTTTTTCTTCTTCTTCTTCTTCTTCTTCTTCTTCTTCTTCTTCTTCTTCGGACTATCTTTAAATCGGCTGAATTAATATTTATTCATTGCACGACGACGAGGAAAAAAAAACATTTCTCACATTTTGCTCGATTTTTTTTTTCCGTTATTTTGAAATTGTCGCAACTGCGATGCATCTGTTTGCTCGGTTCAACGCTCGTAGCAGCGAGAAAAATATACGCCTCGCGTCTAATTTCAGAGTCGATAAAAATTCGTTCCGTTCGAAACGTATTCAAGGTTTTTCTTTTTCGTATTATGAAAATTTTCTAGTGGCAAGAATATCAGAAAATTTGAAAAAAATAATAATAATAATAATAAAAATACGTACACGCGTTCGATCTCGAAATATTTAAGCCGACGTCGCTCTCGTCAGACCCCGAGCGTAAATTCCACCGGTATTGGTGAACAGAAGCGTTCGCTCGGTCGGAGAACAATTCTGGCGATGTTCCTGGGGTTAGCGAGCGGAGAACAAACAGAAAAAACAATTTCCGATCGATCTCTCCCTCGCACGTGTTCCTCTCACACACGTAAGCCGACCCTCGTGTTTATGCGACGCTTTAATTCCTATTTTTTATTTCCAATAATTTTTTTTTAATTCATTCTTTAATTTTTCAAATATATATAACAGAGTTTTATTTGCATAACTTTTACCATTTTTTACAAAATTTTCTACTTTTTACATTTTTATTCTCTTTCTGTTCCCAAATAATTCTTACACATCTTTTCTATCTGTCTTATAAAACTCACATATTCGTCTAATTTTTCAAATATAATTTTTATTTAGAATTTTTCTATTCTGCAATTTTTATTAAGAATATTTCGAGAAATGAGGAGAAAAAAAATGTACGAAAGAAAAATTCTTGAAGATAAATTTTTCGACCCAAGGGTATATAAAAAATGTTGGCCTGCATCGAAATTTCGTCCTCGCAGTCTCGAAGCTCGCCAGGCATGGTCTCCATAAAGGTCTCTCCGTGGTGTTTACCCTCCTGCGTGCTTTGAACATCCTGGCTTGGGTTCGGCTCTTCTTTGGCCAGGGGCGAGAGAGAGAGAGGGTGGGTGGGGTGGGGTGGGGTTAAGGCGAGTCAAACTCTCAAGGAGTCTCTCTCAAACCGTGGAACGACTCGAGGCCCAAGGGGCTGCGAACCTCGGCAGCTCGACCACGCCGAGTTTTCTCGGCTCTTCTTACCAAGCCTGAAAATCGAACCCCGAAAGAATTCACATCTACGGACGAAAGAAAAAAAATATTTACTTCTTTTTTCATTCTAAAAAAAAAAAAACAATTTGACTCGAATAAATAATTATTCGAACGAATTATTTCAATTTTCAATATTCAAAATTATTTTTCTCTTGTTGACAATTAAATTAATCGCTTTATGGAGATTTATTTTTATTAAATCGATTGGGGTGTGACATACCCCTGTGCTGCAACATTCTCAAGCTCGATTTCAAAGCCTACCGGAACTTGGAAATAAATGCGGCGGGACTATAAGAAAAAAAAAAAAATTAAGGAAAATGAAAAAAAAAATGAATCGAGAGGAAACGTACACGTCTGAAGTTCGTGTGACCGTTGCCAGACCGGTCGAGACGCGGCGCCGGCAGAACGACCCTTCTGTAAATCCTGTGTAGCGATAGATTCGGCGCTTGTAATCACCTTTTCCACGTGTGTCCCGACAGGTATATCTACGACTAGCCGTTGTTGACCCGCGGGAGATTACTCGAGCTTGATAACCCCCGAGACGTTTTTTATCGACGTTTTACTCAAATTCGATAAATTTTCTTTTCCTTTTTTTAAATTTATTTTTAATCTTGTTGTCAACGGAAAAAAGATTATTCAGTAAGCAACATTTTATTATTATTATTATAGACAGATTCTCAATAACAAAGATAGAACGTTTTTTCCTTAAATTAAATTAAAATGAAGAAAGAAAACAAAAATTTCCGAGTTAAAAAATAAAATAATTATTTATTTTGATTTTCCCTTGAAATTAAATTTTTTAGTATTATTTTGTTAAAATTTTGGTATTGTTGTAAATTTTAATGAATATTGATATCGAAATTTGATTTTGTTATCGTGTGAACGTCCCTTTAGGCGCGAGATCCGGGCGATTAAAATTAGAAAAATCATTGCCGGATGCGGCGCGGTCTCGGTGTGGCCCACCGTGTTGATTCGTTGCGAATCCTTAAGCGAATGAGATAGATACAAATTGTCGAGTGTGATGGGGGTTATACGGCGAAGCGGCGAGATAAATTATATACGTATAGGTATATATAGTATATGCGTGCGCGTATGCGCATACGCACATCTCTATAGAGAGAGAGAGAGAGAGAGCGAGCGAGCCAGCGGCCTCCCGCGGGGAATATATAAAACCGTAGCGCGATTCAAGCGGCGTCACGTGCACGCGCCTCTCAGCGAGCACGTGTGCGTGGGCCCGCTCGTTCTCTCGTCCCTCCGGACCTTCTCTCTCTCGCTCCACGCGCCAACGCAGAGTCCTCGCTTCTCCATCGTAAATAAATAAATTCACAAAAACTAAATAAAAAAACGTTTCATTGAAACTTTTTAATATTCCAACAAAAAAGAAAAAAGAATTATTCATAAAGAAAAAAAGAATTTGGTTAAATGTTTTTTTCGCATTTGTATCGCGTTGGAAAACTTGACGATAAAAAGTTTCAAAGCACCGCGTAAAAACGTTGCCAATTTAAAACGTACGTTTTCTCATTCTTATTTCGCCAATACGTTGCAAGATCAATTATCATTTTACCGCATTGTTATCACCCGGCTGCAATTACAGAGTGAATAATCTCCAACCGCTGTTTACGTACAGTGAGAATCGTTTAGTGTTGCATAGTCGCCGGGCTCTTCGCTGTGGCGGCACGTGATGTGCGTTCGCCGAGTGGTCGCGCCGTTATGAGCTCTCCGCGAGAGAGGTACGGGCGCGCGCATGCGCACGGGGTTCCGTCCTCTCTCTCTCTCTCGCAACGACTGTTATTCCCCTCGGTGCTTTCGCGGATCGAGCGATCCGGTTGTTGCGTGTGTCATAGTCGTCGTACACCGAGAGCCAACTCGAGCGTAACAACCTCTCTGTCTCTATACTTATCCTATATATCTATATATATAAGGGAGAAGTTATACGTACTACATATACATAGGTATATATAGTTATATAGTTAACCGTCCGTTGGCGCGTAGCGCTGCTCGTTCTCCTGGCCTAATTGCGAGATAAACTCGCTAGTACACCAACGCGCTACCTTCACCTAGAACGGAAGCGTCTCGCTTTTAATATCCTTCCGCGTGCGTTTCCACGCTCCGGTTAAAGATCCCTACCCGCGATAATAACAATATAAAGAGCGCCACATTGCGCTCACAGATGGCGCTCGTTGATTAAAAACACGATTCGCGTTAAAGTACCAGCGACTTTATCGATTGATTTTAATCATAAGATCGAACATATTTAGAGAATAATTTTAAATAATTTGATCAAAAATTGAATTAATTTAGAAATATTTAATTGAGAAAAATAATTTATTTTATTCGTTCGATTATTTATTATCGCTTATTTTTTAGTACGATGAAGCGCGCGGTCTTTTGTTCGCCAACGCCTCGCGCACGTAGCATTTTAAATAGACGCGCGACGATATAGATATAGTTTTAGTTCTTTTTTTTTTACCCCCTCCTCCTTGAGAAAATTTAGCGAGAGTAAAAGGGCATATTATTGGCAATTCACATGCCGACGGCGTCTCGCTCGTGCCTCATCTGGATATTCTCCGGATGCGAGAGAGACGAGAGACGCGTTTAGGACCTGTTGATTTTAGTACTTTTTTTTTTTTTTTTTTTTTTTTTTTTTTCTTTTTTTCTTTTTCTTCTCGTCGTGCGAACGAGAGACAAGAACGGCGGGAAAATCTCTCGGGACTTCACCTCGGTGCCGCAAGGGGGCGACCTCTGAATACACGGAAGGCAGGAAACGCCTCGGAGAAGTTTGCTCATTTGAATTTGAATTGAAACGTGGTGGGAACAAAGAAAAATTTGTGCTATTCGAGAACGAAGGTTCGAAAAAGTTGAATAATATCGTACGCTTCTTCGATTTCTCGTTACGTTTGATCTATTTTTTTTTCTTTCCACAATGTCGACGCTTTATTTACGAATTCGTTTTTTTTCTTCAATTTTTATAAAATGATCGACGCGTCAATTTTTCCTTTTTCCGGTAAAAACTAAGAATTATATTTTGAAAAATGGAAAAACATTTTTTCAGGGTTTTTTACAATTTTAAAAATATTTTAGATTTCTCGTAACGTTTGATCGATTTTGTTTCTTTCCATAACGTCGATGATTTATTTACGAATTTGTTTTTTTTTTCAATTTTTATGAAATAATCAAAGCGTCGATTTTTCCTTTTTCCGGTCAAAAATCGTAATTAAATTTTGAAAAATGGAAAAACATTTTTTCAGAGATTTTTGCAATTTTGAAATTTCTTTCGACTTCTCGTACGTTTGCTCTACTTTTGTTTTTGTTTTTTTTTTTTTCACTACAACGTCGACGCTTTATTTACAAATTTATTTATTTCAATTTTACAAAATAATCGACTCATCGATTTTTTCATCTTCCTGTTAAAAATCATAATTATATATTAGCAAAAATAGAAAAACTATTTTTTTACATTTTTCTACAATTCCAAATTTTCAAATGTAAAAAAATTTGAAAATTTTCTTTCATTCTCGTGTATTTTTCTACGTCGTAGAAAACGTCTTCGAGCCTCTTAAACTTCAAACTTCCTAGCGCGTTAACCTAAACATATAGTACCGCCTGACCCTTTTCTCCACTTCACACGCCCGCATTCTATGATACTTCATGGTTGCCTCGAGGTCGATGAAGAGAAAGAGAGAGAGAGAGAAATAAAAAAAAAGAAAAACCTCGGCTTCAAACCGTAGCCCGTCGCGAAGAACGAGCCGACCGTCGGGCCGATCGCCTCGCGTGAAGCCCTCTCATTGTCGGCTTTATACGAATAACGAAGCGTGGTCTTCGAACTCTGTTACATCCGGCGGGCGATATCAAAAGTCCCTCGCCACTCGCTACACACAATCTCCAAAATATTTATATCTATTTTTTTTTCTCTCTCTTTCTTTGTCTTTTTTTTCCTCATTAACTAACGCCAATCGCATCGAGAGCCCTTTAACCCTTTAACCCGTAATCTCCGCTTACACGAAATCGTTTAAATAACGGAAAAATAAAACCATTTAATTCTCTCCAAGAGAAAATAATTCTTAATCCCTGAAAATTTTTCTAAAAAAAATTTGTTTTCAATATATAAATATAAAAAACAAAAACAGAATTAAATAATGCAAATTTGTTGAAAATATTTTTAAGAATGAATATTTTTCGTGAGAATTATTTTTCGACGACTTCGTTTCAATGGAAGCTGTCGAGGTAAGAATGGTTGACAAAGCGAGTCGGCGAGGGAGAAAGAATGGTTAAAAGAGATGAAAAAAAAAAAAGGGCAACGAGGGGCGAGTCGTGAGAGAGAAAGAGAGAAGGACGACAGTCCGGGGGTGAACAATTGGGGTGGGGGTAAAATATAGGGACGAAGGAATGTACGACAGCTGCCCCTATTGAAGGGCCGCAGTCTGCTTTTTCAAAAGCCTCGCCTTGTCGATACATACATACATACATATACATATACGTGTGTGTACGAGTTCTCGGTCTAACGAGATAGTAACCCAATACGTGCGAGCCGGCACAGTGTCGTGCGTTGGACACGAAGTGAGAGCGAGTGATAGAGAAGAGTGGAAAAAAGGGCGAGAAAGAGAGAGAATCTAACGTAAAAGAGAATACGCGAGACGACGGTGGTGGGAGTTGACCGGTGGAGTGAGAGAGAGAGAGAGAGAGAGAGAAGGATGAGAGTGAGAGAGAGAGAGAAGGATGAGAGGGAGAGAGAGAGGAGAGAGAGAGAGAGAGAGAGAGAGAGAGAGAAGAGACTGCGGTAGAGGCAACAGCAGCCACCAACCCTCCCCTATTACGAACGATAATACTCCCCGAGCTGCAGCAGCTGCGCAGACCTCGACGCTAGGAAGCGTTTCTTTGAAGTGGAACGGCCTACTATGATTTTTTTTCTTCTCGAAATTAAAAAAAAAAAAAAATTCTTCGCGTTGGCCACTATCGTCTCTTATCGCGATTCTATTAACGCCCATTACTCTCTGCTTGTGATACGATTTAATCGAAACGTTCGAACTTTATTTTATTCTTATAGATTAATTAATTAATTATATTTTCATTTCATTTGATTTCTATCGTCGTTATGATTATTATTATTTATTTTCTTTTAATAAACATTTTTTTTCTCTCTTTCATTCACCTCGTTTCTCCCTCACGTTGATTGAGTCGCGCGCGTTTCAGCTCGTAATAAAACGATTGCTTAATTGGACGATACGAAATACAATCTGTAGAAGACAAAAAAAAAGAAAAGAAAAGAAACAAAAATTGATTTCGAATGCAAATGGGACAACCGAGCAGGAATGAAATACTCGAACACGACCGCGACACGTCACGTTCCAATGGACAGGTATTCCACGCTGTACGTGATCGGGGATTCTAATCGTTATTTTTTTCATTCTTATTTTTTTTTCATTTTTTTTTTCTTTTTTTTTTTTTTCTTTATTCTTCTTCTTCACATCGGGAGTCGCGCGGTGGGTGCATATCCTTTTTCTGCCACGATATAATCATACACGTACGTCTCGTGCGTTGTGCACGCGTATATGCGTGCGTGTGCGTTTGTGCGCGTGCGCGTGCGTTGTGCGCGCGCGCGTGCGTGTGTGTGTATGCGCGCGCGCGCGCGTGCGTGCGTGTGCGGCGGGGGGGGGGGGGGGTGTCCCACCCGAGAGTGCACTTACGGATTCTCAGACACCCTCTCGCGGTGAAAAAAAGAAACACTGGGCGAGCTTTCTTCGCGTTTGTTTGAAGGCGTGGGGTCGACGCAGTTTTGCATATGTGCGTCGTCCGGAGACCTCGCCTCTCTCTCTCTCTCTCTCTCTCTCTCTCTTTTTCCTCGTTGCACTTTTGTTCTCGAGAATATTTAGCATGTCCTCAACCGAGAGAGATTCTTTTCTCGCAATTTATTTTAACGTCCCGTGAAAATGTACGAATTGACGAATAATAATGGAGACACGACGAAGGTCAAAACAATGAAACTGTTATTTTACCAACAAAAAAAATTGTTTTTAAATAATTATGCTATATTTCGTAATCTATTATTATTATTATTATTATTATTATTATTATTATTATTATTATCATTATTATTATCATAATAATTTTTTTAATGTAACGTACAAATTACCAAATAAATAATAAATTAATCGATAATTTAAATAATTAATGAGTAAATTAATTAATCTTGTAGTTTATCGTGAATCGTGCTTGCTTGTGACTTAGGTTCGTAAACTTGTTGAAGAATTTCTATTCGGCGTGGCTCGCGAACCGAGTGAATGGAAATGAAGCAGGTAACACATCCGCTTGTCGCGAACGCTCAGTTATGGGACTTTATTGTTATTATGGTTGTCCGCATGTATCTCGAATTCGTCATTACGTACGGCTTTTATATGTGCGTTTGTGTGAGACTCTTCGTGTCTTCTTTGACGTCATTCATCAATCGCACTAACTCGACCCAGTCCGAGAGACTCTTGCATCCTTTTGGCCCAGCTGTGACCAGCCGGAAACTGTCTGTTACTCATCTCAGCGTCTCTCTCTCTCTCTCATTCTCATTCTTTCCCCCGTTTCTCTCTTTCTCTCTTTCTCTCCATATCTTGTTTCTGTTTATCTGTCCATCTTTCACTTTGCATGTCGCGAGTATTTCGTCGCTATGTCGGCGATTCGAATAATTTTGATATCGCGATTCATCGATAAAAATAATAATAATAATAAAAAAATAAAAAAATGATAATAATAATGACAATAGAATTAAAAAATTCGCTGATTCATCAAAGTTCATTCGGACTCGAGAATTTTCGAAAGATTCCTTTTTTTTTTCTTCTCTTTTTCTCCCGCCATGATGTTTCTTGTGTATCTCGAACAGAAAACTCACGGCGCATTTTGTTTCGTGATTCATGTTGTACCGTCTCTTTCTCTCTCTCTCTCTCTCTCTCTCTCTCTCTCGTTGGCTCACGGGCGAAACTCTACTCGTCACGAATTCACCCGCCTGACAGCTGTCAGCGTCCTTCGCCCGCGTTCGCGGTTCTGCGATCAACCCCGAAACCCCGACGGGATATGCTGGAGGTGTAACGAAAACGAGAGAGAAAAAAAAACAAAAAAGAATGAAAAATCGTACGAATTCGTATCTTTGACTATTTTTTCAAACTCGTTAAATCCGAAATCTTCGTCGATTCTCATTTCGAATGAAACTATTTTTTTTCCTGTGTGGTATGTACAAAAATAGAATTTTTTATTATTTTTTATTACGATTTTGGCAAAAAAAATATTCGCCGAGATATTTTTTATATATTTTTTATTTTGTACTAGTCCGAATTCTCTTTGTCTCTTCGTTTCTTCTCTATCTTTCTTTCTACTACCCTCCCCCATGTTTTTTTTAATGTACACAGGAGACGCTCTCGGCAACGTGCGTTGCTCGTTGGCGCGCTCACACGGTCCTCATTCTTTCGCTCGGCTCTCTCTCTCTCTCTCTCTCTCGCTCGCTCGCTTTCCAGTCGAGCATTATATCCCATCGGTCTCGGGGACCGCGTGTGCGTCTCTCCCGCGCGCGCACGCGCACTCGCGAGCGCCAACTCTCCGAGAGTAGAAAGAACACGCTGTGCTCTCTCACTGTTGCTATGCAGCGCCGGAGAGATCCCCCTGATGATGCGAGAGCTTTCTCTCTCTCGCTCCGTCTCTCCGCTCGGTACACATATCCTTTCGTCTTTTCTCTCTCTGGCTCGTTCCTAACATCGCATGATTATTATTCGCGGGCCAAAAACGCGTCAGGACCACGAGAGGAAGCCGCGTGGTGCTGTTGTTGCCCAGCGAGCGGCGTTCCCCCCACTCCGCCTACCGCGCTCTCACTGCGCAGTCCCGAATTCTCCCCACCACCGCGCCGCTCTTCGGCGATCCTTCCCCCACTCCGCTCGTTCGCGCAGTCGCTCTCTCGCTCTCTCTCTCGCGCGCGACCCACCCAACTCACAGAGAGCGCGCTTCATTCGCCTCGATGGCGAACCGAGTGAGAAGATCGACTACGCGTTATCCTCTCTCGCGCACCAGCTTTTGCTTCTTACATTTTTCTCTCTCTCTCACTCATTCTCGTTCATTCGCTCGCACCCTTTGCTTCTTTGGCCCATGGAGTCTAGACGCGGGTACGACCGGGCGATGATGACGTAACGTTGTTTACTTTTAAGTCCTCCCATAGCAACAGGTCGCCTTCCGCGATTTCTGCGAATCAGCCACGCGAGTGCGCGCGCGGGCATACGCGACTCGGTGGAAAAAAAGAGAGGGGGGCGACGGGAAAGAGCGGCGGAGGAGGAGGAGGGGGGGGGGTGAAGGGAGATGCTGTGTCGCTGACCACATATCGCGGCGGCTCCTTTGCTGATTTATCGCCAGGACTCTCCTTTATCATCGATGACCACCTTCGCTATATTTCCTACAGCATCTTCCCTCTTTCAACGTCCAAGCCTGACTTCTGTACCAATGAACGAACAAAATTTACTCGCCAGGGGCTGAAAACACCGTTGAGTTTAAAAAATGGGAAAAAAAATTCGTAGATCGATGAAACTAGCGACTTTTCGAATCTCGAATAATCCTGAAGAAAATTAAGACTCTTCGAACTCGCAGGTTTTATCTGTTAACGAAGTAAGAGCATTTGTTTTTTTTTTTATCAATCGTTCTCGATAGCCGAAAAAAAATTCATACGTTTCTTTTTTTTTTTCTGTTTTTCCCAACGACCTCGATTTCTCGTAGATTAATTATTTTTGGTCCAGCGAACTTCCGGCAAGAGGAAGAAATTTGGTTTCTCCACTTCCTCGAGTGCATGAAACGCGAGCGAGAGGTTGTTTCGCGAGTCCCGTTTATCGGTATAAATATTTTTCTTTTTTTTTTTTTTTTTTTTTTTTTTTTCAACCGCTTCCCACGTTTTCGTAGTATCGTAGACACCCACGACTACTCGCGCGTTGTAGTAATGCGCGTTTTTTTTCTTCCTCTGTTTTTTCGACGTCCCCTAAACGATTCGTACTGTCTCGAGTGGGTTCTTCCTAGCGAACGCGCCGACCTAGACAACATCGTCGTAATGCTCTCTCTCTGCATCGTACGACGTAACGTAACAAAGCGCAAACACACTCGAACATGTATATAAGTGTATACAACTGTTTATATATATATATATATATATGTATGTATGTATGTATGTATGTATGTATGTATGTATGTATGTTTGATTTTTTCTCGGTTAGCGTCTAACAGGGTTCTCGTCACGACCCGGTCGGAGAGTCCCGCGCGACGTCCGGACGTCCTTGATAACTCGACCGAGGCAAGCGCGCGCGCGCACGCGCGGACTCTTTCGCGATTCTCGCTCGCGCTCGCCCGCACGATTCCTCGTCCGGAGCGCGAGCTCTCCTCGAGTAACGGGGTAATCGGCGCCTCCTCTCGCGCTCTCTCTCTCTCTCTCTCACTCTCTCACTCTATCTATCTATCTCGAACCACTCTCTTCCGCTACTTTGTTCGAGTTATCGCTCTCTCTCTTTTTTCTTTTTTCACTGGGGACTCGCGCAAATTTCTCGCGTCAATATTTATTAATTTTCATTCTACTGTGAATTCATTCTTGAAAATTGCGAAATGTGTCGATATTTATTTCTTGAAATAATTTTATTGATTCGATTAATTGATTGATTTATTTTCAATTTTTTGCTAATTTCGTCTAAGAATATTTAATTGATTTCTCGGGCGTTGGCAAAAATGCGTCGAGATAAAGTTTGTCATTTATTTTCGAGGCTTTTACAAAAATAATTTTATTCGCACGGTCAATTAATTAATTTATTTTAAATTATTTCGCGAAACTGCAAAAATATTTAAAATTCAATTAATCAAAAAAAAATCCGACGATTCTCCGTTCCACATATTTCGAATTTTTATTGCCATTTTTTTCTCCCCGTGCGAAATTCCATCTCGTCTCATCGGTAGCAAAACACACACACACAAACACACAAATATATATTTGTATTTTTATTTTATTTTTTTTATCGTGCGACACCCGTTTCATTTAAATACAAATCGACGCGTCGCGATTTTGCATGGCAACAGGACAAGGACGAAATCGCGTGGCCTACGAGAAATTCTCTTATATAAAACGAATCGTCGTTCGTGACGTCGATTTCTGTGTTTGGCCATTTTTTTTTTAATTTTTTTTTTCACCAAGTCGCATCCTCGCGAACCAAAGTCCACGGTATGATATGTTTTTTTTGTTAACGATCCGTAATCGAGACACACACGATACGATCGTGCATCGTTCGTGACGAGGGAAGGAAAAAAAGAAGAAAAAAAAAAAAAAAAAAAAAAAATGGCACGTATCGGTATGCGAGGTTCGCGTCCGTAATTCGGCAACCTCGATTATTCGACTCACGATATCAGCGAGCACAAACACAAACGACTCACGCGGATTACCGTAATTACAAGCTGCCGGTGAGATCCTTGCTGGGATGTTATTTTTTTTTTGTTTTCTTTTTTCTTTTTTATTTAATTTTTTTGACACAGACGATGATTAACTACGGCTGTTTATAGAAGAACTATTATTATTTTACTATCGAAACAAGTCGTTAACGCGAACTAATTATTTCGCGGGATCGACTCGATCTTTTTCGTCTCGCGAGATTTTTACTGGACTTCCTGTCGGAGTGAAGAAAAAAAAAAAAAAAAAAATTGTATTTTTTTTTTTTCGTTTATTTTTCTTCGTCGTTCGACGATCGCGATTTGGACCAATTGCGATTTCTCCGTGTTATTCGTGAATCATTAATATTTGTCAGAATTGAAATTGCGGCACGACGGACGTCGGACGAGAGAACTATCGGTGGATATTATTAGACGGTTGGTAAATTTAGGAAGATATGAGCGCGCGCATGCGCGCGAGCTCTTGAGCGACGGTAATTGTCGAAGATAAATCGCTCTATGAACGTTCTAACCCCGTGTCGAATTTTCAAAAACGAGTCATAGATGGAATGTGAATACCTTTTATTCTATTTTTTTAAATTTATCATGATTAATGAATATTTTTTTCTTTATGAAAGAAAATCGGTTAATAATTAAATCGTATAAAAATAAATTTAATGATATTGATAATAATAATAATTTCGTTTCAGAATAAATCAATCTCAATTTTAATTTACTGACAAGAATATAAATAAAAATATCTTAATTATTCGATTGATAAAAAAAAAATTCAGTAAAAAAGCTCATCGAATTGTTTGCCCGTTGATCGTTCGCGGTTCGTTTCTCTTAATTCGTTAATTTTCGTAATTAGTAGTCTCATCGATAAGGATAATTATGGTGGTAAGTGTCCGGAGCTCTAAAGCGAGAGTTACAAGGGTTTCCGTGAACCGGTCGTGAGATAAAGAAAAGAGAACAAAGAAGAGAAGAATAAGAAGGTGAAAAAAGAAGTTCGGTGAGCGCAATTTCATGGGGAACGCTCGGGTCGTCGCAGATAACGCGCTTACCCGAGGCTCGCGAGAGAGCACTCGACTCTCTCTCCCCCCACCCCCTCCCTTCCACTGTCTTTCTCTGTCGAATGAAGGTGTGTATTGTACGGTGTGTACTTTCTCTCTCACTCTCTCTTTCTCTCTCTCTCTCCTTTTCTCTCTCTCTCTCTCTTTCTCTTTCTCTCTCACACTTTCATCTCTCTCTCCTCGAACGTATCTAACCAGACAACCGACAACAGAGAGAGCGCCGAGGAAACGCGGTTCATTCATCGAGCCCTGTGCCTGGCTTCTCAATGGAGCGAGGGTGGTGACGAGGGGGGGGGGGGGTGAGAAAGACTCGAGTGAAAGACGGGTATAAGAAGGAGAGAGAGAGAGAGAGAGTGAGAGAGACGATGCGGGAAATCTGCGCGATCCAAGCTCTCAGGGCTTGCTCGAGAACAGGAGATACGACCTTCGGACAGGTTCAGGTACGCGCATTATTTCTCTCTGACTCTCTCTCACTTTTGTACGGCCTTTACTCGAGTTCGGCTTCCTTTGAAAATACCGGAAATATATTTCGCGTCGCGAACGAACCGAAAATTTACGATTTTCAAAATTTTCGTGTTTTGATTTATTCGACGGTAAGAATCGTTAAATATCTCGCAGGAGTACGATCGATAACGATCGGAGATCGGATGCGATTTAATTACGCGAAAGAATTTTTAAAAAATTGTTTTTTTTTTGTTTTTTTATTTATTTATTTTTATTTTCGTGTCGCGCACTTTGCACATTTATCTTTCGACGTAATTTATAACGAGTCGTACAAGGACCTCGCCCAATTTAGATAAGAACGATAGCCTCGGGACGACCGTCGTAAATTCACGTTTCCGTTCGTTTTTCTCCACCGACGGGATGATTTTTCGAAACGCACGATGGACATTTATGGAGTAACGACGAAATCGTAAAAATTGTATCCCAATATTAATATTATTATTACCTCGCATCGACGAACTAATTATTTTTTCTCTTCAAAAGCCAATGATAAAAAAATGAAAAATTAAATAAAAATAATAAGTCGAATTTAAATTGAGAAAATAAAAATAAAAAGTTCAAATGAAATTGACAAAATAAAAGTAACTAGTTGAAATTAGAACGTGAAAATAAAAGGAAAAACTTTAATGCAAATTGAGTAATAAAAAAACAATGGGTCGACTCGGATAACGCTCGTACGACAAAAGTACGATGTTAACACGAAAACGGTTCTTTGTGCAATTTCATTTGGTCCGGAGTCACGTAAAGCGATCGTCGAGCGAGCCCGAGCCTAATACAAAGTCTCGTAAAGAGAGCCCGGATTTCACCCACGACAGGTAACGTTACGTGCTCGAGGCTGCTCGACCCTCTCGTACAAGCTTCGTGCACAATATCTCATAGCTATATACAGGGTGTCGAACAATTATGCGTATACAGAAAATTACCCGAATAGCTGGGCGTCGGTAGGAGCAAAACGATTTTTTCAAAACTGTCCCTCGATCAAAATTAGCCGAGATATTAATTCTCAAAGTTTACAAGTTTAAACAATGCCATCGATCTCCTTACGATTGAACGATAAAAAAAATTATTTTCTTTCGCCGAATCGTCTCGTGGTTCGTTTATTAACGGTTATTTCGTAAAGAACTACAAAAAAAGCAACAATCCGTGAAAAAAAAAATATTCCGAGCGGGACTCGAACCCCCGACCCCGGCGTTTGTCGACAGGGCGTCCTATCGCATTTTTTAGGTTAGCTTTCAAATTTTTAAACTTTGACAATTAATATCTCGGCCAATTTTCATCGCAGGACAATTTCAAAAAAACTGTTGTGCTCGTACCGACGTCAGCTATCTGCATTATTTTTTTGACTCTTCGTAATTACCAAACACCCTGTATATACGCAGATTACGAGCTCATGTGCGCGAGACGTATATCTATACATAACTACATGCTGTAAAAGCGAGTAGGCATATCCGCCCGAGGTAAACAAACACGCGTAACCATAGAAATATCGCACGTTCGTGGTTTTTTGACCGCGCGGTACGGATAAAAGGATCAAAACTAATTAAAATACTAATAGAAACGGTGGCGCGTAGCCGCGAAGAGGGACGTGACCGAAGGGAAGAGGGGGAGGGCATTACGCGAAATTCGGGGAAAAATGTTGCGACAGTCCCATCCGCGAGAATAATTCTATATATATATATATATATATATATATATATATATATATATATATATATATATATATATTGATATCGCGTCTGTCGTTCTCCTTTTTCGCGGTTCTCTTTCTGCTTAGGTAGAAAAATTTCTCGAAAAGGGTCTCTGTATGGTGTCGAGAGCGAAAAGAGGACCGCGAAAGGCTGTTTTATCCGTGACGAGATTTATCGCCCGGTAGTTTTTCACGATCGAGAGAACATAAATTAATAACGCCCGAATAAACTACGCCCGACCTCTATAAAATCGCTAATGAATTTCCATTCGACTTTGTAAACATTTCCAAACTTCTCCACCAACGATCCTTCGACCATTTTAATTTGACGTTGATTTCGATCGCCGCTCGAGAATTCGATCGTTACGAGCAGATTAAAAATGAATTGTAAAAGTAAATTAAAATTCTAGAATGGATTGAGGAAAAAGAATGAGGAAGAAAAAACAACAACAACAAAAATATTGCTCCCACCCTCGTACAACGTATGAGAGAGAGAGAGAGAGAGAGAGAAAAGGAGAATGTACGCCGAGTCGTGAAAGCATCGTCGACGCTCGACCGTACGGGCCCCGAACCCTGGTGTGCCTGTTGCTACCCGGTTACGGTGCATCGTACTGAATTCGCAACGAGAAGAAGGTTTTTCGGCGGTCGGCGTTGGTCGGTTGTGTGCTGTTGGTGGCCGGCGTTGAATAATGTATAATAGACGACGCGTGGCCCCGAGGCGCTTGGCGCGAGCTCGTGAGAGCGAGTGAGCGAGTTGCCTCTGCGTGGCGGCCACGGTACCGCGGCCGCGCTCGGGGGGGGGGGGGGGGGGGGGGAGTGCTCTCTCGCGGGCACTCTCGGCGTCTCTAATCTCGCGCACGTATGGGTGCGCGTGCGCGAAGCGGCTGCGCGAGAGCCAGTGGCGCACAGCGGCGGCGCGCGAGAGAGTGGCCGGACGGGGGGGGGGGGGGGGTTGGTAGGACTACGCAGAGACAACGTCCTTGGACAGTCAAAGGATAACAGAGGATCGAAACGTCATCGACGAAATTCTGCATCCTAGTTAAGAAATCGAGGTCGAATAACGTCTTAAAAAAAAATCCAGTCGAAGAAATAGAGAGGCAGCAGAGTGTCGGAGAAAGAAAAAAAATGGTGTAGCAGTAAAGCCTGCGAATCGCGGCTCGTGACTAATAGTCCAAGTCCGAGAGTAAGGCTAGTTATGAGTAATGCGAAAAAAATGAAAAAATAAAATTAAAATGAAAACAATAAAAATAAAACAAATTGTAATAATCTTAATAATAATTGGTGACTCGCCACCGGTTTACAATGTCCTATTGTCCTATATTTCAATGCTCCCTCGGTTCTACGAGTCTAGACTTTTATATAGACGTCGCTGTGGCACATGTGGAAAGACGACTCGTCGTACGAAATTGAACGATGGATAGTTCTCGTTCTCGTACCTAGGCCAATTTGAATGAATGACAAATGTCGGTTTTGATAAGTCTCGATTGAACGCTAATAGCCGGCTCGTTATGAGATTGACGCGCGAAACATATCTTCTCTCTCCCACGATGCTCGACGGTTCGAGTTTTACAACGTGCAGGAATGTCTGTACCTACGTTTGTACGTAAAATAACTTGACCAAACAGAAGTCGCGGTTTTACAAAATTAGCGGTACGAGATGAAGGCGTGAGGGGGGGGGGGGCGCGTGCCACGCGTTCTCATTTACCAACTTCCATGTTTCGTTTGACATTGTCGTTAACGCTTTTGTTGTGATGAACTCTGATGGCGCGTGGGCCACGAAAAAAAAAATGAACGAAAGCGTCTTCTCGCGAGATGCGAAAAGAGCGATAAAGAGAAAAAGAAACTTTTCTGTATGAATGAAATTTCTCGCGCTTGTGACGAATTTGGAAAATTATGGAATTTATTATTTATCGAGAGGATTAATATTTGGAAGAAATAAATAAAATAAAATCTGGGAATGAAGTAATTAATCGAATTAATATTTATTGGGCAATTTTTATCGAATTATTTGTTTTATCAATTGTTGTTTTTAAATTGCTTTAATCGTTGATATAATTGTCAAAAAAAAAATTATAATTCTTGATTCGTTCTCGCAAATCTCGTTCCGCGAATTTTTCTCGCGCTATAGGCTCGTTACGGAGCGTTCCAGGAAGAAAAGATGATCGATACGACTTCCGCTCGGTCACCTCGGTCACCCATTAAATCGTCGAGCGATTCCCGAAATATCTCTTGGAAAATTATTCGCATAAAATCTCAAATGAGCAAATTTTTTTCTCGGCTTCGATGATATTGCACCGTTTCACGCAATTCGACGAAACCGGAAGTAAAGTTGGAGCTGTGACGAATCTTTCGTGAAAGAGGGGCAGGGGGGCGGAAAAAAATCGAAAATAAATATTAATAAATTCGTAATTAATAGTGACGCGTTATTTTTATTATTATTTTTTTTTCGATGAGATTTGGGCGTTCTCGCGTGCGCTCGACGATCGACGAACGACGACGACGACGACAACGGGCAGAACCGAGAAATCATTCTCGGGTCGTCGTTCTGAATACAGTCGCGGGCCTTCTCTCTCTCCGCATAGCAACAAGAGAGAGGAACCACGTGTTGGTGGTATCAGCGATTTATACATTCTATATATATTTTCAGCCGGTCCCGCCCCAAACAAATTATAAACAGATATATGTTTTTTTTTCTCCTGTTTTTATTTTATATTTATTTTTTTTTCTTCTTTCGTTCGTCATCAGTCGTGTACTACCTCACGGTGCTCGTTTGTCCTCCAGCCGTAAAAGAAGAAAAAACAAATCGAAAGTTATTAGCCTTCGTCTATAATTAAAAAAAAAATACACACGAGAGAGAGAGAGAGAGACTTATTCGCGTCGCGTTTCAGTTTCCCGCCTTTCTCCGATCGGCATGCGCGCGCATAACGCGCGCGAGTTTATTTCATCGATCTCCGTCTCACTCGCACTCGAGTGTCTTCTTACGCCGAGATGAAGCCTCAAGGTCAAATGAAAAGCTTAATGAACGCGCACGAAGGAAGTGTATCCTACAGCGGGCGAGAGAGCGGTGGCCTCCGACCGTCCTTGCGCTCTCCTCCCAATAGCTTTTGATACACACGTGAGAAAGAGGGACGCGCGAGAGAGAGAGAGGACATTGCGCATTGCGAGAATCTCAAAATTTTCTCTTTTCGCCTCGAATCGTTAATTCTCTTTCCAAGTAGCTCGAGGAAAAAAAAACAAATTGTTTAGAACCGTTACAAACTCAATTTTTTATCAAAATTTTTTGATAAGACGTGAGAATTAAAAAAAAATCAATAATCAATATTTTCTACAAATAAATAATTTTGTAAAAAAAAAACGACGATGAAAAAAAGATCCGAAGAGCGAAAGAAATAAATAATAGTAAATAAAAGAATAAGCAAAGTGTAAATTAGAAGATAAAGTAAAGAGAGAAGAATAAAAAAAAAAAAAAAAGCGGGAACGACAATGAACGCGGGAGATTGTTCCACGTGCTCGTGTTGTTGTTGTTGCTCCGTCCTCGTTGGTCTCTCGGCCACGCTGTCTCTATCGTTCGTTCTCTTCTATCTCTCTCTTCTCCTTGGCTATAGTCTCTCAACAAACGAAAGACAGAGAGAGAGAGAGCGAGAGAGAAAGAAAAATAAATAAAGAAATATATATATAGCTATATAGCGAGCGAGGATCACCGTCCGGTGAGTCCGATCTAACTACAAGTAAAAAAAAAAGAAGCCAAACAGAGACGTATACGACGAGAGTAGCAGAGAGAATTGTTGAGACGAGGCGAACGCGTAGCGCCTGCACCCAAAATATCGAAAGAGGAAAAAACGACGATCTCTCTCTCTCTCTCTCTCTCGTAGATAGACGGACATATAGAATTGCGCATGCGTGAGGAAGAGAGTGGGGGTTGGTCCGGTGCGTCGTAGTGGGGGTACGAGATTATATTTTAGAGAGAGAGAGAGAGGAGTGGGGGGCAAGCGAAGAGACGACGACTCGTCTGTGGGCGATTAACGGAGTCTAATTGCATAGCAACAGTGAGGCTGAGATAATGATATATCTGACGCGGTTTGCCGCTGGGCCTCTGGCCCACTTCAAAAACCCGAACACGACGAAACTTCCCCCCCCCCCCCCCCCCCCCCCCCCCCTCTCTCTTTCTCTCTCCTCTTTTCGTTCTTTCCCCTTCCCTCTCGTCGCACCGATACCTCGCTACTTCGGCGATTTCGTATACACGAGACGTTCTCTCTTGCGCGTTTCGTTCGCTGGGGCCAAGCGTATTGCTAAGAGAGAGAGAGAGCGAGTGGGGAGGGGGGTGGAGAGAGAAAGAAGTCCCAGCAGAGGCCACCAGCGAACCTCGTGTTATGTGAATACACCAGGCACGTTTCTCTCTCTCTCTCTCTCTCTCTCTCTCTCTCTCTCGCTCGCTCGCTTGTGAAATTTTACACGAGGGAACAACACGCGTGTGTTCGCGAAAGGGCCCATGAGCAACCTGCGAACACGTAGAGCCTCCCCTCTCGTTCTCTCTCCTCGGCTTCCTCTCCAGGCGCGTTTTTTCGACAGTCTGGTCCACACGAAGATGCATATGTATAGCAAAAAGACTCGGCAACATCCGAACGTGTCCGCTTTTTGTGGCCGCGCGGTATTCGAATAATAATAATAATAATAATAATAATAATAATAATAATAATAATAATAATAATAGCTATAACAAATTTATCGTATTATTATTATTATTATTATTCAACGAATTTATTATCGCAAATAAATAATAAATAAAGCAAAGCTTAAATAATAAAAGAAATATTAACAATGCAATAAATAACGATCCGTTATTTATGCATGAGAACAAGCCAAAGGGGGATAAAAATGAGAGGAGGTAACGAAGATGAAAAAAAAAAAGAAACACAATGCTAAATAAAAATAGCGATAAGAAAATTCCGATGCCGGGCCAATGGCCGTAAATGGATTCAACATCTCCTTACCTGAGATCCTAAACTTCACTCCCGAAAAGCCCCGAGAGAGCGTCTCATCCCCTTCTTTTTTGTGTACACACCCCACTCTGTACACACGCAGGCACACACACACATATATAGACAGACTTACAGACACTCGTGCGCAGGACAGAGGGAGGGTTCGCCACGAGGAATCTCGAGAGCGCTCTCCATTGGCCCGCCATTTTTTCTTCTGGTTGCAGCTCCGACGAAATTCTTCCTTTCTCATCCTTCTTATCCTCCTGAGCTTCTTTCTCCTTCCTTCTCTCTTTCTCTCTCTTTCTCTCTCGCCAGCTTCGACTTCTCTTAACGTCGATTCTACAGCGCGCGCCCTCTATACTCACTTTTGCTACGTTTCATCCCCCACCCCCGTTCTCTCTCTCTCTTTCTCTCTCTTCTCTCTCTCTCTTTCTTTCCAAACGATTTTTCTCCTACCCTTCCTCGACTCCTATACCTCTCGTGTTTATTTCTGTGTATGTCCGTCTATGTGTCTGTCCTTTCGTGTGTACACACACACGAAAAAGAAGATATCGCGGTGGTCGGTGAAAAGTTTCGGGTGGATCTCGCGTTACACGAGGTAAGAGTCGAAGAAGGAGACGCTTGTCGCGTCCCATTGGGGCGATCGATGAAATTCTTTCGGGGGAAGATGCGCGGTAGATCTTTTTACCCCCTCCCCACCCCTCTCTCTCTCTTTCTCTCTTTTCTCCCTCTTATTCTTTCAGCTTCTCGCCATTCTCTTCGCTTCCTCCGTCGTTTAACTTTCTTCTTCTTTTCCCTTTTTTTTTGTTAACCCTTTAGCGTACACGCCGTCGTCACGATGAGAGTTTTCGGTAGGAAGACTTTCGTGTCTCGATCGCAACGTGTTCGCTCTTTTTTATTTTTGTTTTATTTTATTTACCGATTTTTACGTGTTTCTCTTTCCTTTTTTCGATCCCTCGACGCTTCGTTGCACCCTTGAGGATGATCGGTTTCGACCCGGCGCGTACTCATTGTGAAAACGATCGATAACGCCATAGTTGCGCCGCTACGTTTTGAAGCCAAAGCCGCGCGCGTGCTTTTTGTATCTCCCGCCTCTCCTGGTGGCCGCGCGGCGAACTAAATTTCAAAAGTTCGTAACGAAACATTTCTCGTTGTATCGATCTCGCACTTTTATTGGAAATTCGGACAATTTGTTTATACAAACGGCAATAAAAAAAGAAACTAACTAACTTTTTTAATTTCTTAACGAAACTTTTGTTTCTTTCAAATTTTTTCGTTTATTTGAAATTCGGACGATCTTTTAAACAAGAGACGATAAAAATTTAACAAAAAATGAAATTATTATCAACGACTTCTCATTATCGTCGTCCACGATTCATTAACGAACGTTTTCACGCCATGTTGACGAAGAAAAAGAAAAAAACAAGGCGTTACAAATTCGCGAGTGCGAAGGTCACCGTGGGAATGACTGCGAGGTGTATTTTTGTTGACCACCGCGAGAGAGGTGTCGGGCATACTTAACGAAATTCCCGAGTGAAAAGACGATTTTTTCTTTTTCTTCTTCCTCTTCTTCTTTTTATTTTTATTTTTTCCGTTCTCTCACTGCAAGGGATAATATAGTAAAGACGGTTCTACCGCGAAAACGCTCCATTACGAACGAAGCTACGGTCGAGCGATTTTACAAGTCCCAATACCCGCTCGATAATAATATTGTCTCGGTTCGACCGACGAAAATTCGAAAAAAAAAAAAATGTACGACCAAGTTTAGACCACGTAATAATCCTGACCTTCTCTTCTCTCCCGAAGAAATTATTTTATTTTCTTTTTTTCTCCTATATTTTCTTATTTATTAATTTTTTTTTCTTTTCTTTTTTCGTTACAAAAAGCACATACCTCGTGCTCTCGCGCATGCGCGTTCTGCTTCCAAGAATAATAATGCTTACCTTTTTATTTTCTCTGGTACTCGCTCGTTTGGGGATAATGGACGAATACGTTGCACTCGCACGTACCAAACGTAGCGTGGAGGGAGGAAAAAAGAGAGAGAGAGAGAGAGAGAGAGAGGAAGTAATTGTCCCGCGTCAGGTTCGCCCGGGGGAGAAGATAATCGTAAAATGGTACCAGTGCGCGCGCCGTTGGTAGTCGCGGTTCGTACCGCGGCCACCACCAGCGCCATTGGCGCGCCACCTCCGTGTCGCTACATCGAACTGCTTGCACGCGAATGAATGGCAGCTGGCAAGCGTAGCTTAGCCCACGCTTCGTAACCCTCGCTGCTGCGCCTGCGCGCATTTATACGTATATAGTGCTATGACACGCTGTTGCATTAAATATATATATATATATATATATATATATATATATATATATGCAATTGTACAGGGTAAATCGCGTATAAAAGAAAAAGATGCAAAGTCATCGAGGAGGGTATTGGTTCGTTATGCATCGGTCTTAAGGACTCTTCTCCCGCAATCTCCTTACACGCCTATAAATCCAATTACAACGTGATTTGTACGACGATTGAATGCATCGAGACAGCTAGTTCTTTTTTTATTCTCGTCGACAAAAAAAAATTACGGAAAATAAAAAAAAGGGATTTTTTTTATTTTTGTTTTATCTCCGCGCGGATATTAATCGAGGGAGGTTTCTCGCATTCTTGGTGGGATATTAAAAGTTGTATTATTAACTACGATTTTTTTGTTGTGTGAAATGATTATTGAATTAATTAAGAATTTGTATTAATTTTATTTGTAAATAATTTGATTTTGAAAAATATTATTTTTTCTGATAATTTGAGGAATTCGTTTTAATTATTAAATTGTCGAATTCTTTTGCGATGAACATTGGTTAAAGGACAAACGAATATTTGTCGTTTCACTCGTGCTCGGCTTTTTTTTCAAGGAGATTTTTTTTAAGAGAGAAGGGTTTTGGTACGATTTCTGTCGAATTTCTTGATTTTTTTTTTCTCCACTACCTAGACAAGAGAACCCGGCGCTCAACAAGACCGACAAAGTCGCCAACTACCGTGACGCGTTCGGTAGTTTGAAAGGATCAAGTCGAGCGAATAATTTACGTAGGAATGAATAATAATAATAATAGTCAAAATAATATATATACGACGAAACGATAGAGAAGTTTGGGAAAAAATGAGAAGAAACCGCGAACGGTAGTGAGAACGAGACGGAGTGTTTGTAAACGTAATAAAATATAAAAAAAAAATATAAAATTGTAACTCGATACGGATAGGTAAAATGTAGATATAGAATTACCGAGCCAGGGACTCTTAATACGATGCGATAGGTGAAAGGACGTGAATAAATCGTTCGATATTTGTCAGAAATTTTTTCCCTCTCTCTCTCTCTCTCTTCGTCTCCTTCGTATTTCTCGAAGACCCCGCAAGAGGTTGGAGAGACAACGGTCATTCGTTTTGCTAGAAAAATTAGCATGACAATGTTTCGCTACCAGTGAAATTCGGAGCGACGGATAGACGAACGTTACAACGAAATTTCGTTACAGATTTTTTATCTTTTCTTTTTCGATCGTTCCGATTTGTCGTCGATCGAACGTCGAATGATATTCGTGTGATAGAAAATGAAAAAATACGCCATTTTATCGAAATTTTCAATAATTTTAATTGTTATTTTTGATTTTAGAATTTTAATTCGTCAATTTTTCACAAAAAATAAAATTGACATAAATTACTGGTTTTCCTTTGTAAATTAAAAGTGAAATAATTTCTTTTTTTTCTTCTATTTTCGTTCCCTTCTACTATAAATGAAAATCGATCAATGATCGTTTTATCGAATAAATTGGCTCGATTATCGAAATAAATAATATAAACGTATTAACATTGGTTTGTTCCGTTTGTTTTTTTTTTTTTTCGTTTTTTGCGAGGATGTTTTATAGTCGCAAAATAACTTCTTCGGTTACTCGGTCGGAGCGACGTTCGTTCGAGACCGCCCTTCTTCTTCTTTTTGATTCTCTCCCCCGTTCGCCCGTTTAACGACTCTCGTCGCGCCGGATATGCAACCGCAAAGTCGCAAGCCGAGCGTGGGTTCGGATCGAAAAAATGATTGCTGCGAGTACGTTGCTTTTTTTTTCCTCGGATTTCTTTTTATTTATTTTTTTTCACCGCGACTTTCAGGGCCTCGTACCTTGACTTTCGTCTCGAAGAAAAACATCGTACACATATGTAACCACGGGGGTGAAAGAGAGAGAGAGAGAAAGAGAGAAAGAGAGAAAGAGAAAGAGAGGAGAGAGAGAGGGGTCCGTGCTCTCGAACCTCTTCGTTCACTGCGCGTTGACGACCTCGGGAATTCGCGTTTCTCCCTCTCTCTCTGGGCGTGCGACCGAGCCGAGACGAAGAAATTCGCGCGACACAAACGCCCTTAATTAACCGACGCTTCGTTACGAGCCACGCTTTATTATATATATATATATATATATTTTTTTTCCTGACGCAACGTCTCTCGGTAGCAGATGTTTCTCGTTGGAACGAGAACGATATCATATTTTTTCGGGAAATAATATCGTGACGAACGTCTCCGAGATAAAATCATCGATTTTATTCATCATTTTTCTTTTAATCGATACAATCGATCGAATTTAATTCTATAAATCGAATAAAAATATTAAGAATTAGACGAAGAACAATGTTTATTTTCGAGAAATTAATTAAATTATCGATCACGATAAAATAATCGATTCGATCATTTTCATTGATCGAAACAATCGATCGAATGATCAACATTGTGACAATAAACAAACAAACAAATTTATCTTAACGTTCCAAATAATGTTCGACCCCCAAATTTGATCAAATTTCGAATTATCGTCAAATTTAACCCGACCATATTTCTAAAGAAAAATCGTGCATAATTATGTTTTTTTTATCATCTGGGTTTTCGAAAGGTGCGTGCTCGAGACAAGGCGTGGTCACTGAGATCCTCGAACGAGTAAAAAAAAATAAAAACTAAAAAAAATTCTAGTTTTCGCTTGGTACCTTCGTCCGAACCTCCTGACGAGCGTAACTCGATGGAATCCGTTTGGTTGTTGCTAGGCAAGAAGAGCATCGTCGTCGTCGTCGTCGTCGAACTCCCGAGCACCCCCCCCCCCTCTCTCTTTCTATGTGTCGTAACGGTAGTGCCGTAAATTTTCTCGGAGCGAATCAAATGCCTTTTTTTTCTTTTATTTTTCTTTTTTATTTTTTTAATATACCGACGAGGGTATAATAGCGCCGTTGACCACTTCGTCGAGACGCAGCTTCCGTATTTATGTACCGCTTCAACTTCATTTTCGAAATATTTCAAATGCCGCCGCTTCTTACCGAAGTCTTGGAACGTAAACGAATTTTCACTCGCCTCGCTCTCTTCTTAATTTCCTTTAATCCGAGATAAAAAGAAAAATTATTATTATCATCGTTGATCAATAAAATTATTATTGATTCGTCGTCGCGTTTGATTTAAAAACAAACGAGAATTTGATCAATTCGAATGGAACAATTATCAAACATTTTTTTTAATCGTTAATTAATATTACAGAAAATTGATTTATTTTTAAATAAAACAAAGTTTTTCAAATCAATGAAATTTTTATTCCATCAAATTATTGAATTTTATTTAATTACAAATAAAAAAAATTATTTATTATTATTAATAAAGTAGACAATAAACGCAAAAATAATCAATAATAAGAATAATCTCGTTACAATTTTATTATACATCTGATAAAAATAAATGAGGATTGAGAAAAAAAAAAATTTTATTGAAAAAATAACGAAAATCTTGAGATGATTAATCGGATAAAAATTCATCGTGAAATGATCTCGAACTATCGGGTGGCCGTGACGCGTTACAATATACCCGCAAGTTTCTCGCTCTCATAACTGACACTATCTCGAGTAAAGAGCGATCACTCGTAATGATCTCGGACGTTTTGTTTCGTCGCGCCTTTCACTTTGGTCACCGTTCAAGCAGCACCGCCGGGGCAGCCTTACGAGACAGTAAACTTCTTGATATATTCGAAGCGTGCGGTGCACTCGAACGCACACGAGCCCTCTTCATTCCCATTCACGTTTCACGCTGATAAAGTACAACGCGAGCGCACAAAAGAGCTCCCAATTTATAAACGTTCTTACTTCCACCATTAAGACGTCGATGAATCATTTTTTTCCACCCTCGATCAATTTCGACGAGTGAATGAATTTCGCGCGAAAAAAATTATAAAAATTTTTTTTCATTCTAAAAAAAAAATGCCAAGACGTTAATTATAACGTGATTTTATTTTTTATTTTTTTTTCAGAGAAAAATAATGTTGAAGAAATATTTTTGGGAATAATTTTAATTCTTATCTACGTGAAGTTATTATTTTTTTGAATTTATGAGAGAAGAGTATCAAAGATTTAATTTTTCTTTTTCTTTTGATCATTTTTTTCAGGCGAGTCGCACCCTCGAACCGTGGGAGCATCTTCTTCCCTGTCCGAACTGCACGTTTCCGTGTCACGTCGACGACGAGAAGAACGTGGGCAAGTGCTCGAGGCAAGGCTGCAGCATGGAATTTTGCACCTCGTGTTCGTCTCGGCCGCACACCGGTCCTTGCAAGACGCCACTCCTCGCGACACCGACGAAACGAAACAAGCGGCTGATCGTCGGTTCCCGGCAGAGCAAGCGAAATCTTCGTCGGTTATAACACGTAAAAGTTCGTCTCGTACGAGAACGACGGAAACACGAGATAAATGAAGAAAAAAGGAAACACCACGAGAAATTATCGAAACGTATTAGCCAAAAACTTCGACGAACACCCAGAGGACGAAAATCGATCGAACAACGTAAAAGAAAATCGACAAAATATTCCTCGATTTTTCTCACCAACAAGATTCGAAAAATTTGGCGAACGTCCTGGAGATTTATTTCCTGTCGCGAAATTTTCGGAGAGAAATCAAGAAAACGATCAAATATTCGTGATATTCCCGGGGGACCTCGAACCCTTCGTATGAAAACTTTTAGAACATGATTTACGCTGGAACAATTGAGAAACTTTGTATAGACAGAAAATGTTCTTAAGACAGAGAGAGAGAGGGAAGTCAGGCTGACGAGAATGAGACGAGTTAGTCGTTAAAATCCTCCTCGAAGCTCGAGACCCGTCGAGAGAAAGATAGAGAGAAAAAGAGAGGAAAGAGTACCTGTTGTATTTTCTCCTTCGTATGTGTTCAAGCTCGCCATTTCTCACCGCTCGTCTCGCATTTTTTTTTTCGTTTCGCGTTTTACCCAAGACTCGTCCGTAAATACCGAAGCACGAGTCAATATCCTTCTATTTTCTCACCGAACGACGCAATATTCCACGTTCTTTGTCACAGTGACAAAAATCATCATTAACGTCGTGTAATTTATCAATTCTTTGCAGAATAATTCTGTCCGTAAATTCTTGACCGTTAAAAATATTGTTTATAACGTAAATTCTTCGTTTACCACGACGCAACAATATTTCTCCTTGCATCGAGAGTTCAAAGAGAGAGTCCCTTCTAGGATCGCGTGGCTCGAGTCGCAGCGTTGCGATAAGTCGTCGCATTCTACCAACGAGATAAGAAATTGTCTTTCATTCGTTCCCAAGGGGATAGTCTCTCGACTTGTTTAAATTCGCGACACATTTTCATCTCGTACGATAAATTTTACATTACTTATCCGACGTTCGTGAAAGAAGGATTAAAAAAAATTAAATTACAAAAAACAACAAAAAATATATCATTAATGAGACATCGGTCGTGAATTTCCGTTGCTCGACTTGGTCGAAAAAGAAATATATTTTTCCGCTTGCGCGCGGTCATTCGGCAACGACGTTCTCTCGCGGCAGGTGCAAGCGATCTTACCGCGAGCGTAGACGGAAAAAGGAACAACCGGTATTCGTGCGAAAGGAGCAGGTGCGAAATAACGAGAAAGAGACGAAAACATAAAAAAAAACAAAGATTATCGATAACTTTTGGAACGAGCGTTTTCGTCGTATTTGAGAGAATCGTTAAGATCCTATTCAATTTGACGATGCTATAATTCTTTATTTGTTGTATTTTCGTTTTACCGTAATGGCTTCATCGATATTGCAAAAATATTTTCATGCTTAGCACCTCGTCTCGTCGAGTACAAAATTTAGGAATTTTTTTCTTTGTTAGAAAGTTCAACGTTCGGGTCGATTGTACGAGTGAAATAATCGGGGAATGATTTTCGCGGAATTCGTACTTTTCGAACGTTTTGAGTCGATCGAGGCGATTGAGAACCCCTGCGAGCAGGTGCAAAAGTCATAAAGTAAAGAAAAAAGAAAAATCGTCAACAAACGACGGAATAATGAAACGGTGACTTTGGGTACTAAACGGCATCGCGCGGTATAAATGGCGAAGCGTTTAAAATCGTTATCGGTGATAAATTTTGGGTGTTTGAAGCTCGAACGTGCGCGGCGGGCTTCGGGTCGAAGGAGAGGATGCGCGCGCATGTTCGAAATCTCTCTCTCTCTCTCTCTCTCTCGTGCATCGAACTCTTGCCCTCGCGCAAAAAAACGTCAGCCCCCGGTTCGAACTTCGCTCTGCAATTTATACGAGCAATTCACGTACACCAACTCGTCCCGTCTGGACGAGTTTTTTTCCCTCAAAAACGCTTATGGTCCAGGAGCGAAACCCGCCGGAATACCACGAATATATCTACCGAGCGAGCCTAGCGGCGTGTTTGCGAAACGACGCGAGCGCCATCTCTCGGAATTCGCGAGTACGAGAACGAACGTCGTAGGGTTAGTTAACCTCGACGATCGACAAGCGCGAGTCGCGACAAAGTATTAAGAATCAATTTTCTTCGTTTCTTTTTGTTTTTATTTCGTACGTTTTGTTTGTTTGTTTATTTCTGTTTCTTTTTTTTTTTTTTTTTTTTTCTTTGAAAACTCCTAGTCTCGATCGTTCGTTTATGATAGCTCGAAAAGTATTACTCGGGATATCGAACGAGCGCAAAGAGGGTCTAAGAAGAAAAAAAATGTTAGGTTATGTAAGCCGTGTTTCCGGTGTACTTTTCGATGCTGATGCTGCTACTGCTCTTTGCGACAGGCCATTTAGATATAATCCCGAGGCATTAAATCTCGACCACGTCGATTTTACGATTGAATTATATCGAGAGAGTGAAAAGAAAAAAGAAAACTAATGTGCCATCTTAAACAAACGCCATAAGGTTTGCCATAGACGAGATTGCGCCATGTATTAAGTAAACGAGATACGTCCTCGAACGGGCAGTGAAACTTTTGAGCCAGTTGTCGACCGCGTTACTGACCTGAACGACAATTTTTTACTTTTTTCGTTATCGTCCAATCGCGAGTCTCGATTAAAAAAAAAAAAAAAAAAAAAAAAAAAAAAATACGAAAAATCGTCGTTCATCGAGTTCACGCATTTCCGTATAATTCTCATTTTTGTAACGATGACTGCGTCAGTGTTTTTGTTTGTTTTTTTTTTTACACAAATGTCGTTGCGAATGTTAAGAAAAAACAAATTGTTATTTATAAACGTGCTTAGAATTAACCGTTGTCGAGCCGGAAGAGCGCAAGAGGACTGCATGTAAATAACTTGTGCAGATAGCAATATATTTATGTATATCTCTATGTTGTATGTATTTTTTTGTCGTCTCTGCCCTCTCCGAAGGCTCGCTATCGGAATTTCTCTTCGGCTCAAGTTGCGTCGGCGATAACTCTATGATTATTTGTTTTTTTTCTCTCTCTCTCTCTCGAGCGACAAAATCTCAGATACCGAAATCTTTGGAGACACGTATTAAACGTTCGAGAGATCGACGATAGTAAAGAAAGAAAAAAACTACGAAGAAAAAAAAAAAAGAGAGAATTATTCAAACTCACGATTTTGTATGTTCGGAGCGTAAATTCAAATATTTTTTTGTTAATCCTAAGAGTATTGTGCGTGCATGCCGTTCCGTTGCATCTTTCTCACGGATGAAACAATGATAGGGATAATCGAGTTTAGAGGAAAGAAAGAAAAAAAAAAGAAGAAAAAGCACTCTGGGGCATAAAACTTTTCTGTCCCGGGCCTGGCGATGTAATAATGGTCGAGGAGCTTTTCGAGCCTTCCTCCAAGATTACATGCACGCCCAATTCCGCACGAGAACGCCTTCAGCGGTATCGATTTATCGGCGAATAAAACCGGTACGACGAAAAAAAAAAAAAAAAAAAAAAAAAAAAAAAAAAAAAAAAAAAAGAAACGCCATCGCTTTTGCAAATACTTTCAGACCTGAGAACTTTAGCCTCCTACTCGTAATTTGCCCATCGTTGTTTCATCCTCAAAAATTCGTCCGCGACGATACGAAGAAACAAAAAAAACAAAAAAAAAGACTAGAAAAAAAGCATTTCCATGATTCGAAAAATTCATTCCAGTGTGTAGGAGCGTGTGGTTTTATCTAATTTAATGATGATACGTTGTTCAGACGTTCGTTCAATTAAAAATGCTACTTAATCAAAAGCAAGAAGAAAGAAAGCAAAAGAAAAAAACAAAAACAAAAAAAAAGGAAAAAGACAGAAAGTATTCATTTTGTACAGTGTTAAGAGTTTCATACCAAATTTCATTGGACGTATATATATATATATATATTTTTTTATCGCAGATTATCATAGTTCCAAAATTAATTAACGACCTAATGGAGCGTTGGGCGTCGAAAGGTGCTCAAAAATTTCGCTCGTACGATTTGGCTCTTCGATCGTGAACGAGATTGGCTCGCTGGTCTCGTAACCGTGATCTCGAGAGTCAAACGACCGAGGGATCGCGAAAATCTCAACGAATAACAGTTGAAAAAAGAATCGTGTACGAGAAATTAAGTTCTACGTGTAATTTTAGATCTTAAGCGTAGTTCGTAACGATCCAAATGTTTTATTCTTTTGTAAATTTTAAACGTTTCTCGCCCCGCCCCCCCCCCCCTTTTTTTATACACATATCTGTATTCACTCGTCTAGTTTTAAACGATAACTCAAAATTCGAACGTTAGGATAAAGAGGATTTTTTTTATACATATTTATCTAGACGTAAGATTATAATTCGCGAAGTAATTTTAGTCCAAGCCATTGTCCCGTTGTCCTCGAACGAGCGTTACGATGGTACAAAAACGATCCAAGTGCCTTATAAGATTATTATTTTTTATATATTTAAAAAGCCAGAGCTTCGAAGTTCAAGGACATAATAAAAATATTGAATAATTTTATTCGTAGAGAGAATTTAGAATTCGTAGTTTTATCACAGGAGAAGGAAATTTCGGTTTAAAAAAAAAATTGTTAGAACTCAATTTGACGAGTTGCGAGGGTCGAAGCGAGTGGGAAATGGCTGTTTTTGCGAGTCATGAAAAATTTTGATAAATTTTTTGTTAACACTCTCGGTAGTTGGTAATTATATTTCTTCCCTCGGCCGTCGCTCAAATAATTTGCTCAAAACAAAGCTGACCAGAGCTCAATTACAAGTATCGCACGTACTGTCTTGGACAATTTTTTTTTTATAGTTTTCACTGTTTAAAAAGAAAACGACTTTCCGTTGGAACGTAAATTGTTACGAAATTTGTCCAATTCTTTTCTCGATCGTTCATTGAAAATTGTTTAAAACTCTGTACACTCGTCGAAGCCCATTTTTTACTACGTCTGTTCAGCAACGAAAGAACCACCCGCAGATTTTAAATACTCAGGATAACGTTCACAGGAACCCGGATGCATTTTTAACGTTTAAGCTCAGTGTTTTAAATTACTTTATTATCTATAAGAAAAGAAAAATGATAACGGTGATACCAAATATTGTAATGTATTGTATATGTACGGTGCGAATGCAACGAAAAAGATTTCTTCTTCACTGTCCTAGAGAGCCATTGAAGAATATTTGGATTGAAAACGTCACAAGCCCCATCAGGCTGAGTTCCTGAATCGTCGATTCGAGCATTAAAAAAGAATGAAAAAACGCCATGAAATTAATATTGGAAATTTTTCATTATTCACCCAACACCATCCTGCCTCGTAAATTCCGATATCTCCCATCGCAATTCTTTTATTTGTAAAAATCGCAAATATATATTACAATTCTCGTTGATCATAGAATTAAAAATTTCCACAACATTCTCGCAAATATTGCAAAAAATATGATTGCGACGGCAAAAGCGCTGTATTTCGATGGTTTCATTTCCGGAGGTATTCCTGAGACGATACCCTTTGCGAGTGGGAGTTTCAGAGAAGTAGAGTCGTTGACCTCGATTGGTATTCCCTTCATAGAATGTTTCGTCGCTTCGATTATCGTTACAGTTACCATTTTGCCCATGTACTCGTTTTTCATCGGTACGAGGACTTGTTCGTAATATTTATTGTGACCCACGTAATGGGCCTTGTCGTGAGATATCTCCGTTACAAGAACTCGTTGAATTTGGCCGATTTTATGGCCGTAAGGTTCGTAAGATTGAAAGAATTCCGAGAGTTTCTTGGTACGTTTCTTAACATCCCGCGTGGGAACCTTGGGCATCTTGGCAGCGGGTGTGCCGGGACGTGGGAAGAATTGATTGATGAATAAACTTGGAAATTTATATTTTTCGCACAATGTCATAGTGTCCTCGAAGTCTTCGTCTCGTTCGGTTGGAAAACCGCAGATTATGTCAGTCGCTATCGTTACGCCGGATATGCGTTTTTCCAGAAAGTCTACGACGCGCTCGAAATCTTGACGAGTGTATTCTCTCTTCATATCAGCGAGGACCTGATTACTGCCGGATTGTACAGGTACGTGCAAGAAACTGTAAACTCTCGGATGTTTTAAGATTTTGCTTATCTCGTCGAGATGTTCGAGAATGTACGGCGGATTCGTCATTCCTACACGCATCATGCAATCTTCCGGTATGATTTCGACCAGTTTCCACAATAATTCTGGTAAATTTGTGCCGATGTCTTTACCGTAAGCGCCCGTGTCTTCGGAAGTTAGCCATAATTCCCGAACTCCCTCGTCGAATGCTTGTTTCGTTCTTTCTACGATTTCTTCGGGTGGATAACTGCCCAATTCTCCCCTAGCGTGTTTCGTCTTGCAGTAAGTGCATTGATTAAGACAACCCGTGTTTATCGCTATTATCTCGATCAGAGGATTTCTGCGTACTTTCGGTAGCGAGAGGGAAGCGCCACCGATTTTCTTACCGGATGATTTCTTTTGTCCCAAAAATCTCACGGTATTACCTTTCAGAGTTTCTTCGACTACCTCGACGACTCGGTCGATCTGCTGGACGCCTATCGTACTCAGTCCCTGGAGAAATCCAGTCTTTGGAGCACCTTGCGGCACGCATCTGGTAAAATTGAAAAGATTTTTTGTGAATATCGAAAAAGTAGGTGGTTTTTTTTTTTTTTTTTTTTTTTTTTTTCGTCACTCGATCGCGATCGATCGATAGACCTACCCGGCTATCACGACGTGCTTGCCCATCTTCTTTCCGGCCTCTATCTCGTTTCTAAAGTGATCTTCGGCAGGCGCTTTGACGGTGCAAGAATTTAGAAGCCACAAGTCTGCTTTATGTTTGTCGTCGGTTAAATTGTAACCGTAAGCGGCTAGCTGACCAGCCATGTACTCGCTGTCCGAACTATTGTGAGTACATCCCCAGGTTTTGACATAAATCGTCTGAGAGCCTGGTATGATGCTCGTAAGCGTTGGAACAACGGGAATTTCGGATAATTCATTATCAGGCTTTTTATGCTTCGAACGAATAGTCACTTTTTTTCTACTACTGTATCTTTGTTTTGGGGTTATGTCCTGAGACGAGATCAAATCTTCTATATCGTCGATTATTTCGACGCACGGTGTAGACATTTTTACGATTCTTCGCGTCACCTTGTTATCATGAATGCGATCAAACTCCAATCATATTTCGATGACACTGTTTTTAACCGAATTAAACAGATGCATGTTATACATCTCGTATGTAATTATAGGTTAGAATTATGAGTTGAGTTAATAAAAATATCAGTGAGTAGGGGGGAGGTCAGCAACGCTCGACAAAAGTTGAAACCCCGAGAGTTGGTTCTGCGACATCTGAGCGGTCAAAGAGTGAACTACTTTGCACCCACGTTAAGTTTCTACTTTTATCGAGCGTTGCCGATCTTCCCCCTAATCTCTGAAAATACCATCGATTTTTTTACAGGTGCCTTTAATGGCAGGACTCTGCTCCCTCGGTTGATAAAAACTAAGATGGACCGACTGTTGGTAAGACGATGACATATATTTTCTATTTACCAGGTGGCGCAAAGTATGCCGCCGGCGGCGCGAACCACTTTCCGCGCGTACATCGAGCACGACATTTCGAATCTACGAAACATCATTCTCAAACCAAAGTAATTAGTCTTGTGATTTTAAGCAAATTTTTAAAAATTGTTGCGCATGCGCGATCATTTTTCATGCGGAGCAACAATGAAACTCAAACGCGCATCGCCCTCGTAGAAAAAACAGTGAAAACAAGAATTGTTTAGATAAAAAATGTCGAAGGGATATCAGAATAAATTCGTTACACACTGTCTACTACGTATAAAATATCTTTTAGTTCAATAATTGATAACAAAGTCAGCTATAACACAACGAAGTGCGTATAAATAAACAACATCTACATCCTTATATACAGAGCACGCTCCGGATTTCTTGCCGCGTTTTTCATCAGGCAAACGAAGCTGTTCGTTGTGCCAAGATTTAAAAAAACACGCCAATATCCATAAACGCTTCTTCGCCAGTACGAATTTACGGATCAACAAGAATCTGTAAGTACCACAACAATTATATTCATACAACTATTAGTACGAGTTTTAAGGCTATATGGACGTTTGTATGTGATAAATCGGTGTCGCAAAATTGAACATAATCAATTTTCACGATACATCATTTTCATCGGGTTTCCCAGTTGTAAATTTCAACAATCGGTTGAAAACTTATCTCATCCATCGGTATTTGATCGTTTTTTCTTATTCAATTAATATTTGTCACGTGACCACGTGATTTCGAAGAAAGCCATATTATCCGATTCATAAATACATTTTTTTTTGTATGGCGTAACGATATTTGGAATGGCGCAGGTTACATTTATGTTAAATCCACGCGTTTTCAAGCTAGACAGATAATACAATCAGGTAGTTGAGTATTTTACGTGGTGTCTGGATCGGTTTTCTTCAGCATTCTGCTCGAGATAATATAATTCACGATGTGTACGACAATGACGATGAAAAGCGAGTATTGTCCTGGCGCTTAGAAATTTAACATCACAATTTGAATTTCTCTTGTTCCTTTCGAGAGACTCACAGTTTTGCAGCTAGCCCAGTCCTAAAACGTATTTCGGTAGATTGTAGGCGAATCTTGGAATCGCCATTACCACCGACATCCTGTAGAAAATAAAAGCAAGAATTATTATCGAATCTTACATCACAGATGAAGAATCGCATCGATAAATTCACATTTTTTGCAAAATATAAAGATAGCGGATTTGAAAAAAAAAATATTATCGATTCGCTCATTGTCGTGATTACTTACATATTGTCAAGAAGATAGGAGTTACGACCATAGTCTTAGAATCCATCACCAATAAAACGCGAGTAAGTTCCAACTCACCCGCGAACAGCACATTCTACAGCGTCGTAACTCTAAACTTTTGTTCTAATTTCAATGAAAAGCATTTAGAGAAATGAAACAAAAATTCTCGAAAAAAGAGCTGACGCTGTAAATTCTGCGTTCTAATAGAGCGGAAAGTGCAGCATTTTCTTAACTAATCGTTGTGCTGAAATGACTGTAAGCCTGAATAATATTTACAGTTTTATTAGCAATTTTATCCTCAACCTCGGATTAGCAAATATTTGCCATTGCGATAATAAAAAAAACGGACTTAAATCTAGGCATATGTACAGCATCGGTGAATTCGACACGTCGAGCAAGATCGACTCGTCGACACCAAAGTTGAATAATTACTCTGAACTACGCTAGTACAAAAATGATCATACGTCTCTTCGTTACGATCAAATCTATCGTGTTAATGATTAACGTTACACCTAACGATTTCTATGGCAACCGAAAATTATACTTGAAAAAGAAATCCATCGTTAAGATAAATCAGTCACAATATTTTTCACTGTCCGGCGACAATGTGCTTTGTGAAGAAGCGCCTGAAACACAAGTAAATCATATTTCTCGTCACTGACCATTATCGCCACATCGAAAAAACTTTCACGACGATCGATCCATGCACGATGCTCGGGTCTATAATTCCACACGTAAATTCAACGAAATAATAGGATCTTCGCGTATAACGTTACGTTAATATTTCATCACATTGGGATTCGTTACTTCATTGCCGTTTGTACGTATAAATTGTCACGGTTCCGTTGCATTCGTTATTGCGCCGATCAAAGCCGCTAGCTAGCTAAGTTTAGTTATTTCTCTTTTTCTTCTATCGATACGTTACTACCTATTGTACTAAATACATGCATGAATAATTTCAGACGAAGCTTACATTTCACCAGTAAAAAAGATTGATAAGTGGAAACATGGTGAGAAGAAAAAATATTGAATTATCTAGCGATGTTAAATGAAGTAATTGTAAGAAAATTAAATCATATCTAGCGATCGTTCTTAATGACTTATAATTATGTTTGTTTTCAAAGAAAGAGAGAGAGAGAGAGAGAGAGCGCTAGCGGTGTGGTTTTAGATTTATCATGCGGGTTTCGGTTAGCCCTCGTCGGGTCCAACATTGTTAGAATCAGTATCGCCGTTGTAGTAAGTCTTCATCCACCAATCTTGTACGTACGACAGTGCTAGACCGTTGTAGATCCATTCTCTCCACGTTGTTCGCGTCTCGCCGTCTATTCGCGACTCGAGACTCTGACAGAGAGTTTTACGATCGTGACTCCTGCCGCTACGAAGATCGCAGAGTAGCCTCTTGCGACACTCGTCGTTGCAGGGCGGTCGTACCGGTGAGTTTTTGTAATAATGTCTGTCGATGAAAATTGCAAATTTATTTCATTATTTCATTTTCTTTGTTTTATCTAGGGAAACGCGGAAGTTTTGACTCACTTGTAGTAGAGATCGAAGTTGGAAGGTTCGTTGGTCATTTTATCGATCAGGGAGTCCCAGTCTCTTGGCAATAGCGAAGCCATTTGGTAAGCCTGACGCGCGCTGTACATCTTGTGCCATATCGGATAATCGTAGAGATTCGCCTCTTTCAAATTCATCACCCAACTCTCGTGATCGACGACCATCTAAAATTAGATTGAGTCGAAATCGATCATAATTAGAAAAACAAAAAATACAATTTTTTCAACATTATTATCGATAATATTAAATTAAATACACAGATAAATTTACCCTCGTTGTTTTAGGATGATCGCCATCGACGTAATATATCCGATAACCAGGATTAAGGTCGGAATAAGGCGATACCGAGGGTCCGACGTAGGCGATGCTCAAAGCTCTTCCAAGATCCGAAGTATCGTAAAATAATTGAAATTCGTCGTAATGCGTGTGTCCGAAAAATTGAGCCGTTATCGTCGATTCGTATCTGAGATAAAAAAAAATGATAAAAATAGCATTTTTCATCTCGAGATTAAGCGTCGAGAGATATCCGGGCGGATAAAATATAATCTCGGTCACTAACCTGTTGATAATGTGATAATAATTTCTTGACCACACTTTGAGACAATCCGAGTGTCCCGGAGGTATGTGTCCGATTATATGAACTTTCTCCCCGTTCATCTCGGCACCTTGCAACTCGTACACGAGCCACTGAAGCTCGCTCACGGGATCCGTGCTGTTTATCAATAGCCACCAATTTTTGTTGTTGCAATAATTCATGTTGACCGAGAGAATTCGAAAGCCTGGACGAACGAGCACCGAGTAGAACGCGCCGCGACGTACCGTGTGAGAGACACCAGCGGGCAACCATCTTTTCCATTGCTTGTCGAGTTCGTCGTAGAGCCAAGATATGTTATTTTCTTTCGGAACGAACGGTGGTGGAAAACTATTGGAAATATTCAAAAAACAAAATTTACAAAAAAATTGTAATCAAAGAAAAATGCAAAAATAATCACAAAGATGAAAAAAAAAATTATTTTTTCATCATACGTTGCCCCAATTAAATCACAAATAATATGCAAGAATTGAATCTTATCAAAAGATTAAATTTTTTTGTATAATGATAAACTTTTTATTTACAATTATTTTTTAATATCGCGATAAATACCTGTTGACCGGCGCGCTCTCGTGATTGCCAAGAGCCGGAAAAATCGGCACACCGGGAAAAGTCTCGATCATCTGTGTCACAGTTTCCCGAAGAATCTTGAGATTCTCCTCCCTCGTCTGATTCCAGACGTCGTGAGGCGGAAGGTCCCCGGTCCACAGTATATAATCGATATCCTGTCGCAATTATAATCGCGATAATTAATTTAATTGCTTCTTCGTCTTCCAACGTAAACAAGAAAAAGAAAAAAACAAAAAAGAAAGAAGAAATGCTCGACGTTGGATTCTCGGATGAGCTAAAAATCTCGGATTGACCTTGAGAGAACAAGGTTAATTAATTCCCATAATTTTCCACTATCGACGCATCGCGTGCAAACATCGTGAAACCGCGACGATCGAGGTAATTGAAGGATTTTCTAATTATCCGGAACGAAACTCTAGTAACGATCGCGTGTCATTATTCCGATGGCCTTGAAAGTGTCCTACAGCCCATTTTTCCGCCCGATTAAACGAACCGTCCTACAGTCCATTTTTCCGCCCGATTAAACGAACCCTCCCACTACTATACGTTTTCTCGTGTACGAGCTGGCGCGTGTAATATAAAAAATACTAGTTTCAAGATCGACCACGAGGCCCACCTGAGACGACCCGTCGGATCATAGCGACGAGTCAAGTACGACGGTAATTATTAAAAAAAAGGAAAAAAAAAGAAAAAAAAAGAAAAAAAAAGAAAAACATATGTACTTACGGAATGTGTGTCGGATATGTGTTTCAGCATATGGTCGACGGTTCTCTTTGGTGTATCGCACTTTCTATAATCGCCCCAGCGTCCCGCTGCCGCCGAGGCGGTCAAGGGTGCACCGTTGGTCAAACGACAGCACAACGGCTCGTTACAGACAGCGTTCGAGCCCTCTTGGTAATAAGGATCGTAATGCGTGTCCGATATATGAAGTACTTTGAAGGTCGGGGCGCCCTCTTTCGGCGCTATCGGCGGCTGTATGGGTGGCTTGTTCACAGGCGGAAAAGCTACTTCCCACTCGTGCTGAGGGTTGTAAGCGTCGTCGCAAGCATCGCCGATCACGAAACTACAGATCTGCGACGGTCCCATCGTCACTTGTTTCAGAACGTAAATAACCTCACCCTGAAAATTAAAAATTTGTCTTAAGGAGGTTCGCGCGTTAGGCATGCGTTTGACGAATTTCAAGTTTAATCGTTTAAAATTCGTACGAACCTTCTTAACAATAATACTCGACCGTGGATCAAATTTGAGAAAGTTTTACCGTCTAGAGATCGAGTTATTTATTGTGAAAAATCGTATTTTTTCGTAACTTCCCATAAGACCGAGTGTTAAAGTTGCGATTTTATACACCGAATATATCGATTACTAGACGGTGAAATCTTCTCAAATTCGTTACCCATTGTAATACGATGCTCGAGAAGTTTCACGGAAAATTTCAAAAAATTATCTTGGAAAAAATTGTATCTGATGATTTTGCCGTTACTTTGTATATATACTATTATGATTATGGCGCATGAACCTCGTCAAAAAGTAAATTGGTAAAAAAAATGAACAATTATTGAATATCTCAATGTAATTAAAAAATCTATTTAAAAATTTCTCACTAAATCTCGTTTGTCGAATGATAAATTTTGTTTCGAGATTTTCAATCGTATTTACCATTTCAATTTTACAAAATCAATAATTTATCGATAAACAAGTTTATTAAATTAATTCAGAGAAGCTGGATTAAAAAACAAAAAATTGATTCATTATTTACGAAATTATAAATGTCTCGATTATGAAAATTTTCGAAAATTTGTAAAAGTACATTTTTCTTCGAATCATTTCCGAATCGAAATAACGAGCTTTCGATTCTTACGTTTATTAGAACTTTTTCGTGGATTATAATCGAGTGAAAAGCTCGAATCAAGGTAATAACGATGTTCTCGATTTAATGAAAAGTCATAAATCGAATAATCGATCGTGAATCATGAAAACGTGACAGCGCGCGCGCGAGATTTTAGTGAGGCGAGTATATAGATTCTTTATTATACAGGCGTTCGAGCCGCGAGGTATCCTCCACATAACGTGTGATCGGTGAAATCACCGTCCATATAATTTACAAGTAGAAAGTTCGCCTCTGTGGCCGCTCGGTCTCATTATTTCTTTTTTTTTCTTTTCTTTTTTTTCTCTTTTCTTTTTTCTTCCTCTCTCCACATATATATATATGTATTACTTTCGTATTATGTAGCGTGCTGGTCAGTTTCGATAGAATCGAGCGTCATTTCGACGCATCGTAAATTATACAAATTTTTTTTAGTTTTTCTCACCCCGAACAGCAAAGTAACACCCTGGCAGACTCTCGGACTTTGTATGTTGAGGGACACGCAAAAATGATAGATGCTGTTCATGATCTCCTGGTCGCTCTTCCCGGCCTTGATGTAATGCTGAAGAAGACCAGCGCCGACCTTACAAGCCGTGCACGAGACCTTCGACATTACCGACGTCTCGACCTCCATCATAACCTGACGAAGGTCGAGAAGCTTCAGAGCTTTGTCCACGAAGAGGGACAAGTGACCAGTCTGTTGAGAATTCTCCATGTCCCAGAGCATCCTCGAATAGTTCACCTAAAATTTCGGAAGAAGGAAATATATTACCATTTTTTGTTTAAAAAAATGGTAAAAAAAGATTTTTTTTCTTCAAAACAAAAGAAAAAATCGTAATTGTCTTTAAGCCAAGTAAATTTGTCGAAGTTTTGGATGAAAATGAAAAAGTACTTGGGTCAAATGTATGAACGCGTTGTTTATTTTTATTTTTATCCGTTCGCGGAAGAATAATTTCGAGTTTTCCGCCTTGGCTCGATGAATGAGATTTTTTTTTTGTGAATTATTTTTCTCTCTCTCCGTCTGTCTGTCTGTGTTGTAAAAGTTCAATGATCTTGTACGTCCGAGAGCATCGCGCCTTCAAACGCGCATTCACGGTGTGCATCAAGACCGCGGTGAAAGTATTTCGGCATTGAAAGTGAGAGCGGACGTATGTACAATATCCATGAGACCGGGGATGGGCGAGGAAGATTATAATAACGTGGCTAAAGGAATGCGTCGTGATCGTTTATCGAAATTTAAATTTAACCGTTCGTTGAAATTTTTTACCAAGATTTTCAAAAATCCTGTTTTTCTAATATTTTGGCAAAATATTTTGTTCGTCCTATTTTCATCTTTCTCTCGTTCGAATAGTCCTCTGAAATATTTCAAAGAGCCTAATTTCCGGCTCTCGTTTTTTTTTATTTTGATTTTTAGTGAAGTTTGATGCGATTTTAGTTTTTGTGATTTTTGACAATTTATTTTTTGATTTTAATAATTTTTCTAAATTTCCATGTTTCTTACTCGCTTCAGCTGTTCGGTGTTCATTCCTGAAATCTCCGTCTCCGCGGTAGGTGGAAGATCTCGCAATTTTTCGCTCGAGGGTAGCAAAGTCACCCCGTACTGATCCTCGATCCTCCCCTTCGCTTGGATCCATTCGTCGGCCAATTGGGTCCAATTTGTTTTCGCAATCTCAGCATCGCGTTTCGATCTACATTGTTTCACTGGAACTCCTGTTTGAGCACAGATAACAAAATTCATTTTTTAAATTTTGTTCAACCACGAGTTTTCGAACTTTTGCATTTTAAAATTTATTTTTGTTTATTTCAACTAACCGAATGCGTTTTTTGCCATTCCAACGAGACACAGAAGAAGGAGGACACGTCCAACAAAGCTCCATCTTTGTTTTTGCATAATATCGTTCTGGGCCAACTTGATATCCGCCTGTAAAAAAAAAAACAATTCGCAACGGTTCATCCAAATGCAAAATTGTGTTTTTCTCACGAAGCATTACTTTGTGCCACGACCCTTTTTTGTGAATTGGCTTAATTGTGGGTTTGCCGATGGCGTCTGACGGGAGTTCCGTGAGGGAAAATAATTGTATACTCGGTTGACTTTTAGCACGATACCGTTATACAAGAAGAAGAAGGTAATTTAAATTTTGGGCACACGACCGACCTCGAGCTAAAATACTGTTACGCTCGTACGAGCTATCCAGGTTGGGTCAGTGACGAATTGCTACGATCATCGTTTGTTGTCGCTACTTTACAAGTTGATCGAAAATTGCTAAAATATTTAAAAAATTCAAAATATCGAATATTTTAGAAATATATTTAGAAAAATCTGTAATATTCAACATTTTAGGAATATTGGCAAAACGACAATTATTTAAGATTTTTTAATAATTGAGATACAAAAATACTTGAGATTTCGAGGTAGTACTGAAAAGGTTTATGTCAGAAACTCGAATCTTTAGAAATTGCGAAATATTCGAGATTTCTCGTTACTCGTGATTTTGAAATATTCGAAAGTTTGAAAAAAGAATGAACGTTTAAGAAGTAATCGTGATTTTGCAATTTGTTGAATTATGTTGATCGAATGGTAAACATTAGATCGAGAATAATATCGTACGCGAAACGTACAAAAAAATGTTATTTTTTTAAAAACCAACGAAATTTTTTGCGATTCGAAAAGTGCATTATTCTCTTTCTTCCTTCGTGATATCGATTGGCATATATAACTTGGGAAAACAAGTTCGCAGCTCTCTTTGCATCGCAGTGGGTCAGTGGGATTCGTTTAAGCGAAAGTTTTTCTCGCTTCTCCTCCTACTCGTTATTTCGGCTCGGTGGAATATTTTCATTTATTGTTCATAATCTCAAAAAAAAAAAACAATCGTTACAGGATAAAAAAAACATCCTGACAATTGTACGAAAAACTTGTTCTCAAGAATTTGTCAAATTCGTTCTATTTATTCTGAATAAAATTTCGTCAAATCAAATAACGAACAAAAAGCAAATTGAAAAATAATAACATCAATTTTTTTCAGGCTCCCTAGGCGTAATGACAAAAGTCTTGTTATCTCTCGGTGTTGGCCGAGCGAGCGAGGTGACCAAGTTGAATACACCGTGTTCGACCGTTATTCGACCCACCAACGAACAGTAACCCAACCGAAAGAGTGAAAGACACGAAACCCATTCGGCTCGTAAGTCAGATTCGTTCTTTCGTTAGCCTTAAATTTTGACCGTGAAAAATTAACAATTTTCTCAACAAACCTTAATACAACAAAAAATGTAGCCCAGCCAATTTTTTTTTATCTTTCACTTCCTCTCACTCGAGCTAAGGGACACTTTATTTATTACGATTATTTTTGTTATTATTATTATATCGTTATTAAATTCGACTAATTATTTTTATTTATTCAAAAATTAAATAGTCGCTCGATAATTAATTTGTGATTTTATTCAACTGAAAGTCGCCGAACCGATTTTCGTTTCCGAGCCCGGCATAGTCGGAGAGACGTTCGAATCCGACGAAATTTCGAGCGTCACTGAACCGACCGGACAAGAGCGATGACCAAAGACTCTCGATACGTCTCCCAACCGATCATTCTTATCTGTGGCTCGATTTCCCTCTCCTCGACAAAATATACAATTACAATAATCGACACTCTCTATCTACTCGCATTCTCGGTGGTAATGAATCGTTCGAACGACCGGATGAATCAAATATCCGTAATCAGAATCGAGACTCGTGCAAAGTTCTCTTTCGGCGAACTACATTGCGTTTTTACCAAAAAGGAAACTCACTACAAACGTTCTCCTTCTTTCCGGGACAAAGATGCCAATGCGTCATTGAATGCGATTCGCAAAAGGCATTTAAAACATTGTTATACAATGATATTTTTGATAATAAACGTAATAAACAATATAATAGAAAAATATAAATAATTAATTTTTGAAATTTACAAAAATCGCGAATTTTTATTTTTTCTTTCTTTATATTTTCGTTTTATCGTAATAAACTAAAATAATGTAACAATAAATATCAGAAAATTTATCGAATATTTATCATACTTTTTCATTCGATGATATTTCTTAACTCATAAAAAAATTCGCGATTTTTCATGCAAAAATAATTTTTTAAAAAAACACACATTTTTCTTAAAACACCGTGAGTGGCTGAAAAATAGAACGTTAAACGATCTCAAACAAGAAAATTAAAAATCCTCGAGATAAGATGCGTGGCTTTTAGTTAAAAACAAGGTTGTCCGAGTCAAAACATTCTCATGGGTGGTGAATAATTGATTAAAATTAAAAGAAACTTGGTCAAACAAAAATATCGCTCTTATCGATATCTCGCGATACGAAGTTTCAAAATAGTCCTAAGGTCGAGAACGTTCTTGTCGTCAATATTTTGCGAACGTTTGAGAAATCGTATTTTCGTTTAGAGTTTAGAAAACTGCGAAATCGCGACGTAACGTTGAATTACTCCGTTATTACCCCAGTTGTTCCGACATTAATAGGCAACGAAGATCGTTAAACGTTATACGCGCAATGTGTACAGATAAATTCTCGTTCGTGGTCGTTGATTAGCGAGACGTACTCGTGAATTACAATGGAAAACGATGTGTGCAAGTGGGAGGAGAAAATTCACTGACTATGAAATATTGGTAATTAACGCACGAGGAAAAAAGAATTCCTCATCTCCATTGTTTTACGATTAGCAAAAGGCCTCGTAATGTAAACGGTCCCTAGATACACGAATTTTCTCATCGATCGTAGCTTTATTATTTTTTTTCTTTTCCACCAACGCACTTTCGTCGATCGCAACCGTTTGAATTTATTTCACGATCTCGTACGCTCCGGGGAGAATTAAATAGAAAATGGGTCGAGCGATGACGTGATCGCGTAACAAAATTAATTTGCATTCGTTCATTGAATTCATGGACGATCTTCATAACCGTCGAAGGAAAAAAAATCAGAAAACAAATTCGATATCACGATTTTCAACAGAAAATGTAAAATTGTTGGAATACGATATAGCTTGCGAGCTGATATTGCAAATAACGAGACAAAGGTGGATAAAGGAGAGTTAGGTTTGAGTCAGAGTGACGCGTTTACTGGCACTTGCAGTTTTAGGAGACGCAAAAAAAACGAACAATTATCGACCGTGTGTGTCTTGATTGGAATTAGACAGAGAAATTTTCGTCTTTAGCTTCGCTTCAAGAATCTTACGTAATATATATGATCGATAAATTCATAATATTTGTAATAATGATATTTATGTAATAATTACAAAATTATGTAATAAAATTGTTTTTAATTGTCTATAATATTGTATTGAGTAATTTTTAATTATAATTCTAATATTACGATATTATATAAAAGTTTCGGTTATATTTAATTATATAATTATCGATAAATCACGAAATCTATAATAGTATTAATAATATTTAATTTTTATTATTTATACTTTACAATGTTACTTAAAGTACTAAAAGTACTTTCTTTTTTGCCATTCCACAACTTTGTCTGCTTCGAGAGACGGAATTTGATATCTCGCGGGCAAAATGTAAAAAAAAAATCGCTGATAAATATCGGACAGTTCGGTCGAGAGTTATCAATGATGTTCGATATTGATAAATTAATTGAATCTCATACAAAAATTAGATACGGTTTTAGTTGCGCCATAAGAATAACGTCTCGCGTATAATGTAAACAGTGCGCGCTGTTGCGTGGAACGTTGACGAACCGAGAACACAGAGCCGTTAGGGATTCTTGCTTTGTGCTCACCATGACGACGTTCTTCTATTTACAACTTTATCTCACGCGGTAGCAACAACGCTCAAACAAGAGCAACGTAATGTTAACACTTGGCATTCGGGCATACTTCGCCGCCGAATTACACGTGCAGCTGGCGTTTTTTCGTGAAACGCGCGGAAGTTTGGTATTTTTATGCGACCCGCGCTCTAGTGACAGACTGCAAAAAACGTAAAAATACGTTGCCCGCATGCCAAGTGTTAATTGCGTCGCTTAGAGTATTTCAAAAATTGCGCCATTTTCTTTTCATGAAAAATGGAGGGAAAAAATCGGATAGTGAGAATCTTGTAGAATTCTATTGTTTCGGGCCTGCGTCGATCTCGTTGTGGTAACGCAGAGCGTAAAAAGAAAGAAAAAGAAACTAGGTATAGGGGAAAACTGCATTTCCGATCGATCTTTGCAGGTGGACAAGAAAATCTTGTTGTCAGTTTCGTTCCTGAATCGATCAAAGGACACGCGATGCGAGGATGATGAAGTTTTAATTACGTCGAGTCACGTCGGACTGTAACGAGGTGATTTTTACCTCTCGTATCGCGCAATATGATCCTGCACGTGTTTTAGATTCTTGGTTTATCGTGTTACGAAACGAGAGAGACCGAGCTGGATATACGAGCGCGGAAATACTTCCGCGGTGAACGCAAGTTCATTCGCTGTGTCGTACCGCACCCTCGTTTTACTGTTGAATCGAGCTACCGAAGCGTATCTCCTTCGTAGATTCGTTTGTTAACGAGCGTGTAATAATAATTTGATTGTTTGTCCGAGAATCGATGATGAGGATGTCCTCAATTTTTCGTTTCTGGGATAATTATAGGTTAAGGTAATTGTAGGTTATGGGAGATTGTATCATTGTAGGAAAATAAAAACGTCGCCTGGAGTAATATAATTGGCAAAATTTGATTCTTGATATATGCGATGAAGCTTTTTTGACATCGGAATGAAAGAATTGAATATTGTGGGATAAAAAAGATCTCTGAGCATTCAACTTTCGCGCCGTTGCGAATGTCTCACATGAGTTGCAAAATTTGACCGCAAGATGGCTCGACGCTCGCGGATCGCTGGCAGAATCCTTGAATCAAAACAAAGCGTTCTTCCGGCTAGGAATGTTGTTAGACTCGATACAAAATTATTCCAACGTATAATTCTTGCTTTAACATCTAAAATTATTCTTAATCCAAGAATACAAATTGATTATCACGATAAAGTTGTCAACTATATAAAAAATGGGAAAAAATCGATAAGTCCTATTTTAAAATAACGTAAAAAAATGAACATAAAATCGTGAATTTAGCTTCCTCGTGAATATTTTTAAATTACGAAATCAACGTCGTTTGATTTAGTACTTGCGTTTTCACCGGGCACGTTTCGAGTGAAAGCGCCAGCTGGTAAAGGACGTTCCGTACAAGAGACGCATTTCAATGATTTAGTAAAATTCATTTGTTGCGCATCGGTATTCTTCAGAAATGTTCTTCTCTCTTCTCGATCGACACGATCACGCGAGTTCCTCCATTAAAGATGCTGAGGAATGTACAGAAACGAGAAAGAGAGATAAAAGTTTTCTGGGAGAATGTACACGGAATCTGACCGAACTGGGCTTTGAACTGGTTTTCGGCAATTTTTAAAAATTTCCCCACTGTCTCAATGTCCTTAACCCTGGCGCGCATGCGCGCGATACGATCGAACAGGAAGACTCTTTGGAGCTTTCACTCGAGGTGATTTACACCGGAGATCTTGGCCCTAGTTCGCTCCTTTCAATTCCCTCGTCGATTAAAACGTTCAACGACCCCGCGTTATACGACCTCAGATTTTTCAATTATTTTTCAGACGTTATAACATTATTTTACGACCGTTTTCTAAGTTCGTCAATTAAAATTAATAAATCAATCGATAAACGTTATTTCCAGTAATATTTTTCTAATCACGCTTTATCGTTCCATCTCCAATCACGGAAGATCTGCGATAAATAATTTCTCCGCTCTCTCATTTTCGCTGATATCTTAACGAGATTGTTCGCGAAATTGTCTAGTCGATGACCTTGAAACTTAGCAACTTAACCATGAAACAACTCGAGTAGTCGAACGTATCGAAAATTCATGACTTCGTGCGCATATTCGTGCGAGATGCATGCGCGAACGATGCTTAATTGCACGTAATGCGCCGTCTAGGCAGCGACGAGCGTAATACGCAACGGTGCGCATGAGCGGGAGTCTGTGGAGGGTACAAGTGTTCTCCACGGTGGCGCAAGAGAGGCGCCTCGCTGGGTCCACGCACAAAGAGGTATAAGCAGTTACTCGGGGTTATCAACATCGCGTGAGTCTTGTTCGTTGGAGAGGGGGGAATGGGGGGGGGGGGGGGGTCGCGTCGCTTCGAGATCATCGACCTCTGTCCACTAGACCTTTGTTCGGTCTCTTGTACATGCGGTCGAATCAATTTCACCCATGTCCAGGGCATTACGCTAACCAGATGAGTAGACGCGATCTTGATTCGTTCAATACAGTCGAACATTCCTTCTGAGAACTTCTCTTTCGTCGATCGTTAACGCGAATATTCCATTTTGAGGAATGAAACCGTACCGCGCATGCGCCGGTGGCGAAACGCGCGACGCGTGGGAGGAGCGAAGAGGAGAAATTTAACTGGAGAGAAGTCGTGCGTCCCATATTGTTGACTCATGGGAAGTTTCACTGTGGAATCGTGGTGGACCACGTCGCAGGATTTTAAAAGGATGACGGCTTTTATCGACTGTGTACGTAGATCTCAACTTTCTCTCGTTCGAGCGATCAAACGTTGAGTACTATTTCCCCCTTGTACCATATTGGTATGTCGTACTGTATATATTTGTTACGTCCTAGAATTTTTTGACGAGCATACAAAGATTTTTGTTTTACTCAGTTTAAAAAACGGGAATGGAACTGCTAAAATAATAAGATCAATTTATTGCACTTGACACGTTTTCGGGTGGCTGTACTTTATTTTATAAAAAAAATCACTAAACACTTTAAGTTGTAACGAAATATATTGTTGTAAACAAATTTTATAATTCTTGCTTTTTGCGCATGATTTTAGATTGAGTGATTTATCTATTTTATGTTTTTTGCTGAATTAACGTTCCCATGGGAATCAAAATGTTATCTTGTACTTGAAAAATAGTTTTGCATTCTTACGGTGTCCTATCCCCGAACCAAACACTCCGATTCCGTTTCTTGATACATGACCGCCGTGCGACGCGAGTCTAACCGTGCGTCGCACGAGAGCGAAAATATCCGGCATAGTTCTTTAAAATAAAATCAAATGAATTTAAAATAGTTAATAATGTGTGTCAGTATCGACTCCGGACGCCACAGTATAAATACACGCACACACACATATATATATAGATTTATATATAGATATGCGTATATGCAATGAGCTTACAATTAGAAAAAGAAACGACGAGAAACATACTGTATTATGCTACACGCGCCTCTCCCAAAGTTCATAGGGATCATGTAAAGCCTAACGGGCATGCGCGAAATTCTCCCGGCGTGCAGCGCGATGATAACAACAATGGCCACCATGGCGCGCGTCTCCTTTCTCCCGGCGAGTGCAATAATAGTTCAATTACGTCGGGTCTTGCGACTCACGCTACTTTTACCTCGTTCGGGGAATAACGTTTGCCGTATGTTGAAAAATATCGCTGTGTATCGGTGGAGACTGTTGGTCTACGATTTTTCGTGTGTTTACATCGCGCGTGTCGCAAGTTTCGCGCTATCGGTAGTCTCGACGTCGGTAGTCCTTCGACGTGACGCGAGTGCGTCGAACAGTGAGAGTGTAGTGAAAAATGTGCGCAATGGAACGACTTGACGAAGAAACAACAACGAGGAGGACAACGTCGAGGATGTCCTTCAACGGAATGACCTCTAATTGCGACAACGGTGAGTTCGTTATTTTGAAACTCGTCGCGAATATCATAGGTTATGTTTATTCGAAAAAGTACCGATGTTCGTCTCTCATAACCTCAAATCGTCAACATCGTCGTGACGTGTCGATAATCGCCTGCAACAAATTCTGTAAATTGTATCCATCGTTCGTATCCACGTGTAATACGTAACGTTGCGATTATCCGCATAGAATCTCGATTGTTCGAAGCTCGTAATGTCAAATGGGAGCTGACTTCCCCGAGTTCCGGATGGAACTCGTTGAAGAATCTAGCCTCGATGACGAAAAACACACATGGTCAAGGCCTCTCATCCGGTGTTAGGTTAGGTGTGTTATACATAGATATAACTATATATATATATATATAAGTAATAGAATGAAGCGAGTCGCGAGTATCGTTTCTCGTCTAACGAGGACTCGACTCGGCGCGTGCGTAGTCGACGAGTTAGAGAGAGGCATACATATAGGACGGTACAGTAAAGCATACGTAGGTATACACACAACTAGTCGAACGGAATGACTAAAAGGAGCGAGGCGATTGACCCAAAACGAAACTCGCGTTGTCGAACGAATGTTCACGCAGGTGTTTCTTTTGTTTCTGTTCTCATAGTATTCTTATTGTTCTCCTTTATTAGATCCAAATATTATATATTTTCGATAAAAGTCGAAGGCAACTCGTGTACGAGTCCTCGATCGTGGAGTCGCACCGATCGGTTTAGTACGCCTGCGCCGAGCCTCTGCGCTCGTCGTCCAATGGTCCGGCGCGCGGTGAGTCCCGTGACGGTCGCGCCAGTGCCAGCCACATAACCTACTTAAACCTCGCTCTCTCTCCTCTCGTGACGTCACAACCCCCGAGGAGATCCCATTTTGCCGTCGGTTAAAACTTCCATCTCTCTTTCTCTCTCGCGTGTCCCAATGAAACGCGTCCCTTTTTTCTTTTTCGTCGCATTCTCTCATTTATCGCTCTTGCCGAGAGAGAGAAAAAAAACACCGAACGCGCGATAATTTCGACCGGAAACGAAGCCAATTTTGCTCAGCCAACTTTTTTTTCATCTCCGAACCAAAAAATTCAGGATGAATCTCGAATAGCGTTTTCAACATTAAACGCATCTTCATTATTCGATCAAAGCTAAATTATAATTTTTATATTTCGCGAAAAACGTTGTTAACGGTTTTACGAGGAAGTTGACAGCCGCCATTGAATCGTCCAGTAAAAATTGAAAAATCACTAATGTCACGACCTCTTTAACTTCAATATTGTCATTTTTATATTTCCAGAATAAATATCGTTTATTTTCCCTTTGAACTTTTCTCATTTATTCTCTAAATATTAAATCGAGAGGAAGTTGACTTTCGATCGTAAATGGAGCTCGACCTGCTGCTCGAATCCCCGCGTATACCTATACACTTATATCTCGCGACTAATTCGCTATATATACGTCGTTAATTAGTATTGTACCGGTAATTACCGTTCGTATATCGAACCCAAATCATACGTTTGTCCAACATTCGTGTACCAACGTAAACGCGTGTATTATATTACGGTGCGCGAGTCTCGCTGCTCCAATTTTAATGGCGCATGCGCACGGCTCTCTGCTGCGTGTGTACAACGCGTCCGATATATCGGAAGTGGAACTCGCCGCGCTCTCGTCGACGGCGGGGTATCCAAACAATGTCAATTTCTCTCGCGACTCGTCTACCCCGTGAAGCTCTTGCACTTTCCCAGAGTAACCGAACGTCTTCTATTTACGTATGAAATCCTGACCAAGTTAAGTGAAGCGTGATTTTTTTTTGTTTTCTTTCATTCACAACGTAGACACGTGTATCGTGGACAAAGACTCCTCTATAGTCACAAAGAAATTATTTCCTCTTTTTCAACGAGTTTCACCATGGACATTTTTATGAAAACATTTTTTTATGCAAACATATTTTTCGACTCGAATAAAATTCATTAAACTAAAACAAAAAATAATTTAATTGAAATAATTTTTTTTTTTTTTTCAAAATAAATCTATTTTATTGGGGTACAAGAAATTGTTTGCTATTGTGATTTTGTTCACTGTTATGTTAATAGCTTGTACCGTCCCATGACAAAGCTGACTCTTTTGGAAAATAAGTGTATCGCTGTATCGTGCACGAGTGCAGCCTGCGATAACGGGTCAGCGGAGCAGACCTACAAGTATATGACTTCAATGTCAAGGCACGAGAAGTTCGCGTCGCGCACGCGAACGTTACGTTCCTTGCATTTCTCTTGGAACTCGCGTCCTCGTTTTTGGACCCGTTTTCATTATTAACGAAACGCCTAACGGCGCGCGATTTTACATTTCTCGCGAAAATATTCGTACTTTTAAAATAAAAACGGTAATTTTTATAAAAAAAAAAAAATTTTTTTAATAAAATTTGAATAAAAATAAATTTTTGTAGATTTACATTCGAGGAATTTCGTTTGAAATTATCGAATATTAAATTTAATCTTTTGATCGGGATAGCGGGATTAAAAATTTGAACTCGTTCACGCGTAGGTTTTTTCCTAATAGAAAACTCGTTTTGTTTTTTGTTTGGAGCCAAAAATGGCATGAGATAACGGAGGAACGAATTAAAGACGTAACAGTAAAAAAACGGCCTGCGGGCAAGATCGATAAAATCTGCAAAAAATTTTATGTAAATAATCGTAGCACGATCGAGTAAAATAATTTTACGTCGAGGAAGTAAAAGGACCAGTGTACAATTTTTTTTAAATCGTATTTTTTTCATTATCCACAAATTTTTTTAGTCCAAAAACTTTTCACCGTTTACTTTTTTTTCGACAATATTTTGTAGTGGTCAGAAAAATTATATAAAAAATTTAATTGAAATATTTAAAAAATATTTTTATGTACATTGGAAAAAAAAATTCAACCAATTATCGAATTTTAAGAAAAAATAAAAAATCATGAAACTCTACAATTTTCAAGACACTGGAATGGTCCCAAAATTTTTTTAGGAACTATTAATTTAGGAACTTTTCGATCCTAAATGCGTAAAATTAATGTTAACAATTGGTAAAATAACTTTCGTCGTACCGAGATTTTTTTATTTTTTATTATTCATCTCTTTTTTTTTCTATGACCCCGTTAGAACGGAGTCAGCGTGAAAATTCATCCGGCACTTTGCAGAACTCTGCATTTCGTAACAGCATTTAAAATTACGCAAAAACATTTTAATGCCTCGTTGCTGCATTTCGCAACAACGCTCTTATCCCGCTACATCGTCGCGTCGCAATATTGAACTTCAAAAAAAAAAAAAAAAAAAAAAAAAATTACCAAATTTAGCCGCGTTATTTTTTTTGGCCCCAAAGTGCCCCGATTAATATTTCCTCGAATCACAAATTTTTACGACAAAGTGAAATTTGACCGGTTGCCATACCGGAGATAAAAAAAATGGGAGCTCGTTGAAATTTATTTCACGTATACTTTACAAGGCGTCGCGACCGATACCGGTTTTTCGTCGTAAATCGGATAAATCGAAATTTAAGAATAGCTTGAAAACGACGAAAAATACTATTTTCGTATTTTAGTAATTTTTCTAACGTGAAAATAATCGATTAATTATTTTTGAAAAATTTCATAAAATCGATAATTAAATTATCGATTTAATTGTATATTATTTTTATCGATGATTAACTTGATTAATGATTTATCGATCGATAATTAGTCATTTTTTAAATTTCATTTATCTTCCTTCGTTGATATTGTCTCGTATCTTGTTTCTATTGCATTTTCGTACTTATACGTGTCTGTGACCTTCCCTTAAAAAAGGGAGCAATTTGTGTAAAGTTAGAAAATAAAAATTCGCTCTGAATAGAACGGGACACGCGAGTATGATTTTTTCCCACGCGATATTGTTAATTATACGGTCTGTGTGTCGACTCTAACGGCGCATAAGAATATCAACATAACAAAGGTTGCAACGTTGTAACTATTTCTGAATACAAAGTATAGTTTGTATCGCGATTCTTTGAAGGTCATTTGCGAGTTCGCTCGTTCTGGATTTTCTCATGAATGAAATTCTAAGAATAAGTGTCGTTTAATTAATTATAAATAAGAAGATTGTTTTTTTTTTCATTTGAAAAATAAAAATAAATAAACGTTAACAATAAATTTGAAGCAAATACTCACGAGGAATGAACTCGAAATGTTTGTCCTCTCGAGGCCAAAAATCCTTCGTGTCACCTGAACTCTCGTTGCACCAAAACAATTAAAACATTATTCGGTATTTATCGAGAATGGTCTGATTTTTTTGTCGATTTCTTAAATCATCACATTTGTTTTCTGTTCACTAGTTCCTACTTGTCAGTGTTTCACAATACTCGGTCGTTTGGTTTTTTGAAGAAAAAAAAATTGAACGTTTAAATTGATGAATGAGAAATATTAAAATTACAAATTAAAAAATAAAATGATACGCGAGAGGACGAGGAGCACACCACACGCCCCACCTTCCTGTGTAGACGGCTCAGCGTATACTGAGATATCGCGTGTACGCTCTCGCGTAGGAGGATCGCGCGGTAGAGCGCGCGACATGCGCGCGCAGTCTCGCTAAACGGCGTTGACTTATTTCCAGGCTCGTCTATTGGCCAATTTTCGGCTCGAGAAACTGAATGTACCACGTGTGTGTTATAATGGCTCTTTCGGTGTAACAACGAAAGTGGGAAATTGACAAAGTCGATAGGATACGTTTCGAGGACCGCTGCGACGACAACGCGAACTTCCCTCGGCCCACGAGGGTACCGTTATTGTATAATTGGCTCCGGAACGCGTTTTGTACATACGCACTATGCGCGCCTTGCACGACTTGGCCACTTTGTAACGCGACGTTTGGCACATCGTGATAACGAAACAAACTTGCAATTAGCACGCATCGAGACCAATTAAAAGTTTCGTTTGGGAAATAGATCAACATAGGTAAAATCACGAGATCGTAAAATTAGGGTATCTTTTTTCAATTAAATACACGAAGAATAAATTCTATTAAAATCAACGAATTAGTAATAATAATAATAATTAATTCAATCCATAGAATTAGAATAATTACATATGTTCGGGTTTTCCATCATGCAATAAAGTTCCCTTCGAAATAATCCTCGCTTGAAAAAGAACTCGCGTCTATTACCATCCGTCGGTAACCAAGAAAGATCGACAGTCGGTAACAAAAATACCACGGTCGGTAATACAATATCTACAGTCGGCCTATATCTTTCCATCAGTCGGTATTGTAGATTTCGATATCCAATGTTGGAAATCGATTCTTTCTCGTCCCAAACCTTTCGAACTTCGTATCGAAATACGATTGCAATTTTAAATTCTATCGATACGATCGAAAATAATCGTCGTATAACGATAATTCATAATATAATAAAACTCGATCGATAAAATAGAGGGAGATTCGAATTTCAGGGCGCAATTGGCTCGGCGCTTACGAGGCTCGTTTCAATCCCATTGGTTGCCCGCGTTCTTGTGTACATGACAACCGGCCCCCGATGCCGGGGCGCCCCGTGTGCCGTGAAACGAGCCTACACGACAATCATTCATTCACCGTGTGCGATGCCGAGTGCGTGAGAGAGACGTGCGTCGGCGGAAACACGCGTCCCTCGAGCGATCGAAATATTCGGTTCACGCGAATGTCGACCGATAATACTCGCCACGATCTATAAACAAGTGTTAATTTTTTTCGCGAGTAAAAAAAATCACGAATTTAATTTTTTTTTTCACACCCGACACGTGGTGTATTTTTTTTTTATTCTGCGCAAATTTCGTAATTCCTACAGTGCATGTGCTCTTCGTGTTAACATTACACACGTACACGCGTAAATTTCGTTACACAAGCGGGAAAACAAGCGGGAATATGCGACCTCGGTGATTTTTTTTCAACGAAGGTAAGACATTCATTATTCCTAATCGTACTCGATCTCGTACAAAATTCATTGAAATTCGCACTCCTCGACAATTTATCACTTACGTCAGGAATTTCGTGAAATTAACGCGGTGTACGACACATATAAGTATTTTTTTTTTTAATTTTCAGAATTTAAGAACTGGGTCGTGTCATCGAGACACGAGCCAAACGAATTCGATCCACGATTTTTAAATTGCGTGAATAATTTTGTGATTGAAGAATTATTTTTTTTCTTTTTGTTTTTTTTTTACGTTTTAAAAAGACGTGTGTTCGTTGCAAACGGTTACAGACAGTTTATACGTATAATGCATATATATATATATTACTATAGATATATATATATATCTATAGTAAAAGAGCGTCATGTGGTAGGTTTACACGCAACCTGCAGCTCTATACGATGATTTCGTACTTCCGGGGCGACGCTTGATGATTGCCGTATAATACAGTAGAGTGTGCTTTATACACAGGACGCTAGAGCGTTCGCTGTTTGCTGCACTCGATGTTACGAGCCAACTGTATATATATATATGACGATGTATATATATATATTTAAAATGTGAACGAGGGCGAAAGTTTTTTTGCTTACATCTGTCGATTTCACAAAAAGTTTTTTTCTTCTTCTCTCTCTCTCTCTCTCTCTCTCTCTCTCTCCATTATTACAGGCGCCGTGAGAAATACGAATGGGATTTCATTCTGAAATTCCAGCATACGGTGCAGCGATAGAGAGAGAGTGAAACTCAATACCGTTCTCGCTGTGATAAAAATAAAATATGCACGGCGGTGCAAGCGAATCCGAGGTGCGTATTCACAATAAACGACTCGTCGATGTAAATACCAATATTTCGATAAAAGACAAACACGCACAATTGGGTCAAATTTGATTTATGATTTTTTTTATCACACTTTCGTAATGTAGGGGGGAGGCAGTTTTTTTTAAATGAAAGTGTGCGTTTCCTTAGAAAACTGGATTTAAAAAAAATCAAATTTAATAACGTTCTTCTCTCGAATTTAATGTAAAATTAATTCGAATTCGATCAAACTTTGATTGGATAAAAGTATGAAATTAATCTGAATTCGGTCTTATTTTGAATCGAATAGAAATATTAAATAAATTTAAATCCGATATGAATTTTGATAGAAACAAAATTCGGGATAATTTTCGTAACGTAGGGGGGAAGCAGTTTTTTTAAAAATGAAAGTGTGCGTTTCCTTAGAAAACTGGATTTAAAAAAAATCAAACTTAATAACGCTCTTCTCTCGAATTTAATGTAAAATTAATTCGAATTCGATCAAACTTTGATTGGATAAAAGTATGAAATTAATCTGAATTCTGTCTTATTTTGAATCGAATAGAAATATTAAATAAATTTAAATCCGATATGAATTTTGATAGAAATAAAATTCGGGATAATTTTCGTAACGTAGGGGGGAAGCAGTTTTTTTTAAAATGAAAGTGTGCGTTTCCTTAGAAAACTGGATTTTTCAAAAATTCCAACTTAATAACGTTCTTCTCTCGAATTTAATGTAAAAATAATTCGAATTCGATCAAACTTTGATTGGATTCAAATATGAAATTAATCTGAATTCTGTCTTATTTTGAATCCAATAAAAAATATTAAATAAATTTAAATCCGATATCAATTTTAATAGAAATAAAATTCGAGATCAATTTTAATCCGAAATAATATCGATTCGAATGCAATTACAATTTGAATTAAATTGAATTTATCTTCGATACCAATTCAATTCTCGTGCTATTTTGATCGATCTTAAATTTCGTTTTTTTTCTTTTCACATTTGGAAATAACGAGTCGAAAGAATTTTTTCCACAAACGATTTGCGAGACACGAGAGGTAGTGTCCCCTCGTAGGAATTCCACGTTGGCGTCCCTAAACTCGATGATCGTTAGGTCGTAATATGCGCATACGTACGTACGTACGTACCCCCGTGCAAACGATTAAAGATTGTGGGAGTCGCGAATGCGCGTTCTCGCGAACACGAGAAAATGGAATAAACCCCCGAGATATGTATCGTTTGGTGGATGTTCACAAAGGGGGTCTCTCCGCATTATAATACACGAGACGGAGACGGAGTTTTTTTTTCTTTCATTTTTTTTTCTCATCTTTTTTTTCATCATCTCAGTACGTATATAGACGCTGTAACAATGCACGGTCGCCCTAATCACATTATCTCACGAGCACGACCTTAAAAATAATAACAATAAAAGAATCTCGACGCGTAGACGCTACGGGAACGATATTGTCCCGCGCATAAATTTTTCCTACCGTCACCACGATTTGAATTTGAAGAAAAACCAAAATACAATAAAAAAAAATAATGGAAAAAAATATATTTAAAAAAGGAAATTAATATTTGTGATTAAATAATTCAATTTTATTTTCAAACGTTGTCAATGATTCGAAAAATATTAATTTTACAAGGATCGAGACAATGATTTGTTTCTAAAGATTGTAATTTTTTATTAGTTTGTAAATTTGAATTTATTGATTGTGTTTTTTCTTTTTTAATTAATTATTCGGTGGAAAAATTATCGTAAAAGGGCAATTGACTTTGCTTATAATTGGAAAATGTTTCTGAACTCTTGGGAGATCGTTACAGAATGATTGAAGATTACAGTCGAGCTTTGAAGATTAAAAAAAAATTGAAAAAAAAAACTAAAAAAAGCAAGTCAGCGTCGATGAACAAAGAAGCTCGTTCATTGAGGGTAAAAGGCGTAGTCCGGTAGCGCAATGTATAGTTCGAGATACGACAAGCCCGTTCGATCGTCTGGCGATTGAGTGAAATAAAAATCATTTCGTAGTTTTCAATTTAATTGGCGAACAGTTGAATTAAAATCGAGCGAGGCGATTGGTCATTGATAAAATTTCTCTCTCTCTCCTTCTCTCCCTCTCTCTCGAATTAATGACGAAAAATTAAAACGATCTTTACCGATCTCCGTCATCGATTTTAAATAGAAGGAAGATGTTTTATTTTTAATTATTTTTCTTTCAATCTCATCTTGATCGAATCGCGAATGCAATCGAACAGGATTTTTCCTACGTTGCGTAACAATTTTTTTTCCAACGATTCGTAAAACATTCCTCCTTATTCCTCGCTCGATCGACGAACGTGAGTCGTTTAAACGAGACGCGACGACGATTCTCTCCAATCTCGTTTATCAATTTTCATTAATTATAAAACGTGCGTGATATTGCGATGGAATTTTTGCATGTCGACGCGAGTAAATAAATAAATAATTAAATAAATAAATAAATAAATAAATAAACATACGCAACAATAAATAATTAAATACAATATTGAAAAACAATTTATAAAACATCGGAAGAGAGAATAAAAATAAAAATAAAATATTAACTAGCAAAATAATTCAAATAATAATAATAATAATAATAATAATAATAATAATAATAATAATAACAATGGTTATATCTGTATATTTATACGTAGTCGAAGAGATAAAACAACAGAACGAAAATCCTATACGTGAATGCGAGAAATAATCCCGAAGCGCACTTTACTAAATTAACTTGACACCCTTTTGCACGCTCGGCTATGGAGTCTTATTTTCATGCCAATCCAGCCGGAGGACCACTTGGGGATCGATCGCGATAAACCTATAAAACCCAAACGGTCGTATAAAAGCGTACTACGGTGAATTTTGGCCGCACGTCACGTGACGGAAAGTGTTTCTGTTCTCTCTCTCTCTCTCTCTCTCTCTCTCTCTCTCTCTCTCTCTCTCTCTCTCTCTATATATATATATATATATATATATATATATATATATATATATATATATATATATATATATATATATATATATAGCCAAAACCCACACAGATAGGAAATTATATATATATATATATATATATATATATAATTTCCTATCTGTGTGGGTTTTGGCTCGTTTGCTTACATCTACATATATTTCGTAGGCTCTAGGGTACATTTATAAACTCTCATTATCGAATGAAAACACGCTAGCATCGATTAAACAAACAAAAAAAAACACAGCTAAAGCTTTTTTCATCTCATCGAATTCGTAAAATTCGAAAAAAAAAATGTATACTACAGGAAAACAAAATATATTCGCTGTATTCTTGAATTTATTTTTCACAATAATAATATCTCGAAAGTCGATAATGCATTTCTTTGTACTCTGCGTTCGCGTCAACGTCACCGTTCGTCGATTGTTGGCAATAAGGGCGAGGGTGAAAGCCAGAGAGAGAGAGAGAGAGTGAAAAAAGAAGCAATATAGTTCCGACCGTATTGAAAGATACGAGAGCTTCTCGATTCAATGAAATTCTATAAATAACCCGATTCGTAAAAAAAAACTTCCAAGCATTTTTTTCAATCCCATTTCGACGAATGCGATATGTTGTCCAACTCGAACAAATTTTCTTATTCTTTTTGAAAATTCTTCGTACGAATGAAGAATACGCGTGACCCAAATTTCGCATATTTTCCACAATTTTTTTTTTGTGGTGTCACGAGAAAAATATTGATTGCTTTATTGGTTATTGGTTATAGAGATTGATTGATTGATTGATAGCGTTTTATTATACCCTAGCATAGCTATGGGGTAATAATCGAGAAATTCATGCATCATTACAAGCATATAGATGCAAGAATACCGAAAAGATGTAGGGGAGAGTCCTCCAGTACCGGCCGGCATCCAGTACCGGCCAGTTGTTAATTCGAGCATTGTATAATAGATTTCACTGAAAACGCTATCGTCTTTTAAGTATTACATTGTTAGAAGTATATGCCCCGAGGTGGGGCGATCTATTGCAAACGGTTTGTTGTCAGTGCGAAAATTTGTGTTGAGCGTGGTGAACGCAAGATACAAAACGAAAGTTCGGTGAATGATTGTTGGAGTTTCGTGGACGAGTTTGAAAAAAATTAAACCTGGTATGTATACATGGTGTATATAGATATGATAACGCGTGTTATAATTCCACCTTCGTGTATTCATTCTTGTCTGTGGTCGAACATACTACTGTACTCCGTTCCTGCAGTACCGGCCACAAAATTGTCCTCCAGTATCGGCCACGGTTTGCGTTCATTTTTAAGTGGTTTTGTTTTCTTATAGATATATAAAAATGCAAAACAAGAAAAGTGATAGAGGGATGAAGAAAAAGAAAGGCACCTGGGATCCTGCCAATATGCATAAAGCGATAAATAAGGTACTGAGTAAGGCAATGAGTGCACGGGAGGCAGCAGGACGTTTTCAGGTACCAAGAACTACGCTGAATGACACTATTAGTCCTATTAAAAATAATAAAGAGATGTCCATTAGGCCGTAAATGGGCCGTTTTCATAAAACCTTCTCACCTGAGCATGAAAAAATGTTGGCAGAACATATTAAAGACTTGGCAAATAGGCTAATGTCAACAAGAAAGGGAAAAGGTTGGTGTCGAGAAAAGATGTCAGCAAGAAAGGAAAGAGTTTACTTTCAGGAAAAAATGTCAGCAATAAAAGCAAAAAAGAAAACCAGACTCCACCCTGCAGACCGATTCAGAAAGAGACGATATGTCCATTTTGCTTTGAATCCCATGAAGATGATTGGATACAATGCGCAAACTGTAAAATTTGGGTCCATGAGACTTGTGCACATGTGCCAGAGCTATCAGATCACTATATTTGTGATTATTGCATGGTATAAATCTTCATATATTTGCTGGCCGGTACTGGAGGACAATTTCGTTAAAACTGATTTTTCTTAGTTTTGAAATTTTTATAATAAAGTTGATTTTTCATAAATATATCGATATATTATTATTGTTGTTTATAGGCCAAGCTTTCTTTGACACATATCAGGAAGTATCGAACGTATAACTTAAGATGTTTTCTTTTTATTCTAAATAAACCTTAGTGTGACGGTACTGGAGGACTCTCCCCTACATCTATAATACATTGTAGTGATACAAAATAAAGTAGGGATAGTTAGATATGCATCTTTTGAACATAATAACAATAAAAAATAAAGTAAGGATTATACATTAAAATAATACAAAATGGAATAAGGAAATAATAATACAATAATACAACTAACTAAGATAAACTAAGAGGAGAAATAGAGAGGGAGAGAGAGCGAGAGAGATTGATTGATTGATTGATTGATTCAGTTTATTATACCCTAGCTTGCTTTGGGGTAATTAAAGAAGAAGTCATGCCGTGATTACATTAGTAAGTGAAAAACCAGCAAAGAAAAAACTTCGGCATATACAAGAGTAGATATAAAACTAAAAATACACTAAAAATAGCAAAATCTAGATCGCTGATTCCATACGTAAATCGAACTACAAAACTGCACAACCTGCCAACTTAACCGTCAACTTAAAAATAGGCAAAATCGCAGTAAAATAAGATAAAGTAAAGTGCAATATATCCTATGATCACCTAATTTTAACCTAATTTTAACTGAAAGCAATAAGAAATGAGAAATGAGCAATAGGAAAAGAGAAATAATGTGACATAAGAAATGAGAAATACGAGATAAAGAGATTATGAGGTGAAAAAAAACAGAGGTAGACGGAGATTCGTACATTCATAATTCTGAATTCTTGATGCTAATTGCTAGATAGTGCGTACATTATTTTCCAACTATGATGAAGCTAGGGTACTGCCGCACTAGGTGTAATGTGCCTCTCCCATCTCAATCTCTTCCAAAGACAAGAGATAATCAAGCTAGCTACGCTTAAAAAAAGAGAGAGAGAGAGAAAGAGAGAGAGAGCGAGAGAGAGACGTCTAACGAAATGTTCGTTGGTACGAAAGCTCAAAGGTGGATCTTGAGGATTTTGTCTTGGTACAAAACGAGGGAGAATCGATTAGAACGTTGTACGATTTTATCTCGGGTGGTAGTGTTGGTCCCCCTTCCCTCTTCACCCCGATTGTGCCATGAATAACTCGACGAGTTAGCGAAGGGGTCTAAATTCACGTGAAAACGCCGGCTTCGCGATATACGAAAGGCTGACTTGAAGTACCTCCGAATCGCACACAAAAGTTTCTTGGAGCGTTTCGGAAGGAGGAGGAGGAGGAGGTGGGGGGGGGGGGGGGGGCTAAAAACGTCTTGCGCATCCTGGCAATTTCTATTCTTGACCTTATTCTCGACTTATGGATTATTCGCCGATTAAGACATTTTAAAGGTGGCAATTTTTTGTTTGTTTTTATTTCATCGAATTATCATTGATAATCGTAATCGGGATCATCGTTCGTCGATGATATCGATAATGATAATAATTGTCGATATTAATTATAAATTATAAAAAATTTAATTCAAATTTATTGTAATTATTATTATTCTTTATTATTATAATTATTATTAATACAGTAGAACCTCGATTATCCGAACCCTCGATTATCCGAACGATGACTTAGTTTATCCAAACGCTCAATTATCCGAATGTTGGCCCGAAAGATACATTGTTGCTCGCTGCCACCGCCGTGAGCAACAATGTATCTTTGCGAGAATCGCGAGATACATTGCCGCGACATATTAACGCGAGAACGTTAATATGTATGTCAAATTTTAATAAATACGTATGTATTGTTTTTATGTGATAAGGTGTTTGTTTATGATCTCGTCCTAAAAATCCCACGTTTCGATTATCCAAACTTTTGATTATCCGAACTAGCCTCGGTCCCAATTGATTCGGATAATCGAGGTTCTACTGTAATAATTTTTTTTATTATCGATAATATTAATAACGATAACAATTATCATCGATTTAATCGATTTATTCATTTATTAATTTCGTTCTTATTTATCATAAAAAAATTTCATTAAATTAAACGATATCTACGTACTCATTACCATAACAATCGTTAAAAAAACGTTTGAATTCTCATTCCAATGTCCCGAGGGAGCGAGAATGAAAAGAGACAAATACCATTCCTCGGAATAATCGATTAAATAAAAATTGACCCGCGCGCCTTGTTTAAATTCAGGTGGCCACCACAACGCGTGGTATGAGTAACGTTAGAAACGCGGGGAGTTTTCATCGAGGTGGCGTGGTGTGCGTTATACATTGTGTTAGAGCGGCGTGTAGGCGGCTCGCCAGGTGTATACACAATTGTACTGTCCAACTCTCCCCCCTCCAGACCATGCTCTTTCTCCCCCCCCCCCCCTGCCGTCCACGCTCTCGCTCCAGACCCGCTGACCCCCACTCTCTTACTGCGAGCGCGCGCGCAATCTCTCTCTCTCTCTCTCTCTCTCTCTCTGTCACACACACACTCCCGCGCGAGAGGCTACGGGCACCGAAGCGTAACTTTCCGTCCGCCACCGCTCGGACAGCTTTTCTCTCTTTCAGAAGTTCCTGTATGTCTCTACGTATACATATATTTATATGTGGGCACACACGGTAATATAAACGACAGAATGCGAGCTATACGTGTCTCCGAGCCATATAACAATCCTTTTTATTATTTTTCGTTCACCTCTCTACGTCGTATATGCCGTCGTCTCTCCTAAACGGCTTCGAACGACGAATGCTCAAAAATCCGTCGTTATATATATGAACATATATGTGTATCTGTGTGTGTGTGTATAAGTCCTTTTGTAGAAAATAACATTAAGCATTACCATGACAATTCCTCGTTACTTTCACGTATTTCAATAACCGCGTGTGACCGTCGAATACGACTGAGTCACGAATCTCGTATGTGTGTGTATTTTTGTATTCGTGTTTATGTGCGTTTGTGACATTACTCGTTATTCAGGCTTAACTATTTATCTATACGCTTACACGGTACTGTGAAAAAAGGATAATTAATTGTAAGTCGTAGGTTCGTATTCTATGCCGAGACCTCTTCTCGTGAAATATTTCGTAACGTTGCATTAGTCAACGCGACCGGGAAAATATTTGCGAGAATGCCTGGTCGGAGTCATTCCGTTGGGTTGCTGGAACGTGTAGGTCGTTGCCGCCTAGTATGTACAATTTTAATGAAATCCATGCTACAAAACTATCGCGGGAAATTTCTGATTGCGTAATCACCCTGCAAAGTTGTTTGGAGGAAAACTAATTTTGACCTCCTCTGGACCTCCCAAAGTCAGGAAAGTAAATTATGAATTTCGACCGAGGGTAGCTGGCGAGGGTTAAAATTTGTGTTCGTACAAAAAAGCTTGAATGGGAGGTTACGGGAGCGGAAATTTCTGGCTGATGAAGATCGTGACGTTATTTTGGCCGATATCTCAAAAACTCTGGGAGAAAAAGGGAAAAAACTCGAAATAATGATTTATGTACTTAAAATCGATAAAGTGAGAAAAATCGACAAGGAAACTATGATTTTCTTGTTGTACGGGAAATTTAGGATCGACATAGGTTTTCAGAGCTTGAGAAAGGATTGAAATTCACCGGAATGGAATATGTGGCCAATTTCGATGGTATCGCGAAATCTTAAAAAATGAACTTTTCTCGATGCTGTATTTCCATTCTCGTTCGTCCTACAGAAAATGTCACGAGTAACTTTTTAAAGAGCTCGAAAACCAGCCAAGAAACATCCGGATAGCTCAATTTTTGTGGTCGTGACGGCACTTCGAAAATCGCCATTTTCAGGACCCATACGTGAAAAAATGGCCTAGGATGTGGTCAATTTTTTTTTGCTCCAATTCGTCTTTAAATAATCATATTCGTGTTACGCGGGAAATTTCCGCTTCGAAATTGACGCAACAAAGTGTTTTTGGTAGAAAACAAAATTTGACCCCCTCCGGACCCCCCAAAGTCAGGAAAGTAAATCACGAATATGGACTATCGGCGTCTGGCGAGGGTTAAAATTTGTTTTCGTCCAAAAAGGCTTCAATTGGAGTTTACGGAATTGGAAATTTCCCGCGCAACAAGAATATAACCATCCTAATCTCAATATATAGCAATTTACACAAATATTCACTATTTCGACCTTTTAACCGACAAATTTAAAAAAAACGGTAAAAATTTACTTTTTTTACTCAAAAATATTTATGAAGACTAACATAGGCAACAAAAAAATTGAAAATAAAAATTTGCTTTTATTCTAAACCAGAAGGAACATTATTTTCCCATAGTTCGAACGCTTTCGTTCTCTTGAATACTCGTATAATTTCGATCTATTCACGCGATAAAATCATCCCCAAGCAAACAAGAACCTTACGACCCCTGCGACCTATCAAAATTTTCAAAATTGCCGCAAAAACCGCGTCTCGGCACGAAACGATAAGAGACATTAAGTAGTTAGCGAGCGCGCTACGTGGGCCATCGACCGACGAGTGAGCGACGAACTTATAGTGGCGAAGGGTAGGAAGATGCCGGAAGTTTTCCGAGAATTGTATTTTTATACCTTCTTACGGGGGTTAAAAATAGGTATAGCCCATCTTGAAGATGAGAGGCGCAGTGGCTGCAGCGACGAGCATCGTGGAACCAACTGAGCGCACTCCATGCACTTCACCGCTCTCCCCCCACTCTAGGCTACTCTTCACCCTCCCCCTCTCCTCCCACTCCGCGCTCAAGTGCCGATAGACTCGAGAGAGGCGTTTGCGCCGTGCGTAGAACTCGCGTCACTCGTACGCGTCTGAAAGAGAGCGAGAGAGAGAGAGAGAGACATAGCGAGTCGCGCTCTCCTATCCCCCCCCCCCCTCCCGCCCTCTACTCATACAAGAGTACGCATACGCTCACTCGAATATCTCCCTCTCTCTCTCTCTCTCTCTCTCTCTCTCTCTCTCTCTCTCTCTCTCTCTCGATGGTTGCGCGAGCTCGTTAATCTCGAATAATAAAAGATGGCGAAACGCGTGGGAAGTCGAGTGCGGGGTTGACTGGCAAAAGCTTCTCTCTTCCTTCTTCTTGACACGTGCTCTCTCTCCCATGTAGATATATATGTATATATACATGTATATAGACAGACATACATACACAGAGAAAGAATTGTATTCGTCGGTTCAAAACGACTTTAGGAATATATAAAAGTACTAAAAGCGTCGTAAGAATACCGATATAAATATATGTGTGTGTGTGTGTGTGTGTGTGTGTGTGTGTGTGTGTTTGTGGGTACAGTAAATGCTCTGTAAAAAGTACCATATCACATAACGGGCCTTCTCCGCACGTAAGCACTGTGTACTGGTCCATAGAAAGAGAACAGAATGAAAAGGACGAGCATGTGAGACACAAGCTCGTGTCCGTCCGTTTCAGTTCTCCACGTGAGACCAAACTGAGACAAATTGGTCCTGACAAATCGGAGAACCTCTTCTCGCGACCGTGTCTTTTATTCCCTAGCCACTCGATTCGTCGAGAAAAGAAGAACAAAATCGGACTATCGTGCGCGTTCACTCATTAATCATTTTACAAATTTTGTTCATTTAATTTAAATAAAAGAAAACAAACAGTAATATTTTCTCTGGAGTTCTTATTTTTTTTTTTAAATTCTTTTCCGTGATATTTCTACAATAATTAGGACGTAATTATAATTTGGATAAATTATCGAGCAAAAAATCTAAAAATCTGTTTTTCTTTGTTTTTAAATTTCCTATTTATATTTTAATATCAATTTTATTATCGTGGTGAACTTAGAAAAAAATTAGATAAATTTCCATTTGACGAGAATCATTAACGAGAACGGGGTTATAAGTAACCGAGCAACAAACAATTTTCAAAGAAAACATAAAGTTAGGTCGGTCAATAATGGCAAACATTCAGTAGTCCGTCCATAATAGGCGCCTTAACGAAGCGTATGTTTTTGCGACCAGAGAGGACCGAGAAAGAACGAGAACCGTCTCTCTGATATCGTGATACGTGCCACTTAAAGTCCGTTGTTACTCGACCCGTGGTCCTCTCTTTCTCTCCCCCCCCCCCCCCCCCCCTGTTGTACGCATTTATTCCATGTCGTGCCATATATACTCTCCCGTAGGTAATCAGAACTTTAATTATCTTTTTATTCGCGCAAGACATTCTCCCTTGTTGTCTCAACAACTCATTTATATACGTGTATATACACACACAAACATATATAAGTATATACATGTATACATATATACATATATACATATATATACATACATATATATATATGTATGTATAAACTCGTATAACACGCAGCTGCGTATTTCGGGGGACCTCGGGGTGGTCGGTGAGGGCAGAGGAGTGAGAGAGCCAACCGACAGCTTCATTATACAAATGAAGACGCATGTGATGCGAGCCCTTCTTTCTTTGAGACGAGTATAGAGGGCACACGTCGCTGAAACAAACACCGTAGGATAGCTTCTTTTCCTAATGCGCGCTTCGTGACGAGAGAGAGAGAGAGAGAGAGAGAGAAAAAGGGACAGAGCGAGTCCATTCTGACCGGACGCCCTCTCGAGTTTTGCACTTTTCCCTTTTCGGCACGAGGATGATGGCCTTCGCGCTTCGTTGCACGTCCCTCCACTCAGATGTTTGTTTTCTTTTTTTTTCTTTTTTTCTTTTTCTTTTTTATAACTTAACGTAGTACACGAGGCGTTCCCCCTGGTTTTCTTCCCAAGACTTGACTTATGGGAACGTACTTAAATATTGTTTTTTTTTCGCTCTCTCTCTCTCTCTCTCTCTCTCTCTCTCTCTCTTCGCATTTTTCTTCGCAAACTCGTTTCAATTCTAAATCACCGAGCGTGTAAATTAATGGGCGTATCGTTAATTTTTATGTATAAACGTAAAGTGTTTTATTTTTATTTTTATTTTTCGTTATTAAAGAAATACACAACATTGTTTATTTTTGATATTTTTCTTATAACGAAATTCGAGAATATTTTATTTTTATTTTTCATAAAAATTCGTGTGTGATTAGGACAAGTTTGTTTTATTTTACGACGTTCCTCTCGATCGCGGCGAGATGGAAGAATTCGTAGAAAAAAAAATTTCTCGTATCGTGATTATTAGTGGAAACGTTGGGTGTGAAGAATTTTTTTTTTCTTCTGCTTCTTCCTTTTCCTTTTTTCTCTTTCTCTTTTTTTCCTCAGCGGTCTCGAAGGATCAAAAGGATACGGACCAACCGTGAATCGCATGAAAATTTTCTTTCACCGGTAACACGTTGGTGAACGAAGAAGGAGAAGGAGAAGAAGGAGGAGGAGGAGGAGGAAATCTCTCGCTTCAAGTAGGAACGATTGTTTAATCAAGGCGGGCCTCTCGTAACATCCTCCGTCTCGTATCTTGTTTACAGACATCAATTTCATGGTTGTACACTCGGGCGATAGGGAGCCCTCTCGAGCATTCCACAATCTCAACGTAACATCCCCTTTCTCGAGATAAACGTCTCGTTCGAGTTTATCTAACCAGAAATGAACTTACCTCTTGGCCTCTCGTCGTTCTTTTCCTAAACGCCTTTCTTTCTTATCCTTAATTAACCGGTGCTTGACGTTCATGGACCTCCCAAGGTCGATACTCGAATATTTTCCAACACGAAGAGAGATTTATTTAACGTTAGAAATTTTTTTTTCTCAATAATTTTAATAATTTTTTTTCGTTCTATTATAAATAATTTTCAAAATTTTCAAAACAATTTACGATAAAGCTATTACTTTAATTTTTTTATTCATAAATGAACGATGTAAAATTTATGCAAATAAATAAATATTACACGAATATTCCATAAGGATAGAGGAAATTCCGGGGGCCAAATTTTCGAGAACGTTTTTAGTATCGTCTTCTCGTCTCGTCCAAAGAACAGCGGACAGTTTACGATCTTCATCGTTTCCATCCATCTCTGGTAGCTCCCTTAAACAAAACTCGTAGCGAACTGCCATCAGCTAAAGAGAACGCGCGCGCCTATTACTTAGGAGGTAACGACCCGAGGGTATGCTTGAAAAAAGTGCACGTTGTCTTCCTCAACGTGTAGTACAATTTTGATGGGCTTGGGAACGTCGCGGTCGTAACGCCACGTAGAACAAATAACCGTAAAAAGTTTGGCGTGCATGGGGTCCCCCCTCTCCTCGACCAGCGTCGCCCTATTATTTCGCAGAGTTTCGGGTGGTGCGATAATGGAGAGAAATTCTTTCGAGGATTAAACCTCGGGATTAAAAGCTTCTCGTTACGATCTCCAGTGAATACGAATATTTAGCCCGACCATTAAAACGAAACAACCAAGATCGATTATAATCAAATTGTACCTTTTCCCGCCAAAAATTCGTAAATCGTGTTCGCGCGCAACGTTGGAGGGAAGCGCGCGTGCGCGAGCCGACGAGTTCGAGGTTATGATTTATTTGCTCAGCGCTACCCCCACTCCGCCGCCCGGCGCGGCGAGTAGTGGGATACGCTGTCGAGCACGAGCGGAGTGGGGGTGACGACGTCGTGAGTACGTGAGCGTGGAGTGGGGGGCGGCTCGAGAGTATAAGAGAGAGGAGGATGCACGACCCGGGCCAGAGAGCGAAGCGACTCGAAGACCAACGTACACGCAAGTACGCACACACACACAAACGTACACAGAATCGGGCGATATAAATTACCGACGATCCTGGTTGTGTGGATTCCAGTGACGTGCGGTCATCGCCAATGGGCCTTGCTGACTCTTTTCCTCTCTTCCACTATGTACACATTATCTTTCTCTCTCTCTCTCTCTCTCATTCTCATCCCTTCGACATCCCTTGGGTTTACACGCTCACCCCTTTCCTCTCGATACACACGGTGCCCCGAAACCTATACTTAGCGGGTAATCGCCGGCGATATACCATACTTATTAGCGGATATAATGATCGGAGCGCTCTCTGTCTGCGGCGGTGGCGAACCTTCGAACGAAAATCTCCCTCGCTCTTTCTTCCTTTCATCTTCTTCTTCTTCTTCTGCCCCGAGTCCCGAGCCAAGATCCGTTTCGGTGGGCCTACCGAGACTCGTTCGTCTTCGGGCTTTCGCTATTTCTTTCTGTCTTTTTCCCCGCCAAAGGTTGAGAACGTGAAAGAGAAAGAGAGACGAGAGCAAAGTTTCATCTCTTACCCGTTGAGTTTCGAGACCTTCGTGCTTCGTATATCATTACCTGCTTATCCCGGACGTGTATGTGTGGCCTCTGAGAAACACAACCACATGAACACTTTTCGGCCTCTCTCCTTCTGACGAAGTTACAAGATTCGAAACCCACACTTCCCTCATCCCCCTCTCTTGCTCGGTCTCTCTTTCTCTCTCTCTCTCTCTCGATCACTCTCTGTCTCTCTCTCTCTTTGTCTTTCGGTTATATCGCGTACCCCTTTCTCCATCACGGATATGCGATATTAAACTCTTCCCTCTTGGAACAAAGCATGTTTTGATACGTGTTTACGTATGTGTGTATCGAAGCGATATATCGACGAAGTTTGCACGATTCTTCATCCTGGGGAGCCCATGGACCCTCCTATCCAGCTCGATTGAATTCGTTCTTGACCCTGGAATGGTTAAAAAGCTGGGCGTTACCGAAGGGGCCATCCTGGGGGTGACGAGAGCTATGCCCCACAATCTTGGACGATATCCTTCTTTGTCGTTTTGTCGGTGGGACTGTGAAAGATTTTATTTATTCTTGTTTTTTTTTTCTAATTTCGGTTCGAACGAATATTTCGATAATTCGTGAATAGCCAGTCTGGTACGAGGACATTGACGGGGGAACAAGAAATTAAAATTGGGAGAAAAAAAAAATTTGGAGATGCCGGGGATCGAACCCGGGGCCTTTCACATGCAAAGCGAACGCTCTACCACTGAGCTACATCCCCGTACGTTGTAGCTTTGTTCGTTTTTCACTCAAGAACGACGAATGATTTTTTTTTTATTTGATTCTTTTCTCTACAGTAGTTTACAAGAATAATACGGAAAAATACTCGACTCTTGACTTTTATGATCTTTTATATGAAGATATGTATATATAGATAGAATGTAACAGAAGCAAGTGGTACAATCATTCGTTACGGAATCGTGAATATCGTGCAAAAGCATTGGAACATCGAAGTAGAGAAATTCTTAAAGAAAAAAAAACCTTCCAAGTTTCTTCGTCGTGCACAATTTGCATTCTTCTCTGTCTCTGTCTCTTTCACTCTCTTGTTATCTTACTTGTGAGATCGTTGCAAACAATCACAAGTCATTTCCGGTTGAATCAGCGAAGAAACATTTTCGACGTCTTGTTAATAAAATCTCTATTACCCTCGTAACTAAACGAGCCGCACTTTAAGTTCACTTACGATTTATTTACAATCGAAATAAACGCTCTTGCCAACGAGGCCAGAACTAAAAATTATCGTAATAATAATAATTATCATTATACACAATATTTTATGCGAAACAAAAAATGAAATAAAATTTAGGTCAAATTAAAAAAATAGAATTACAGTCTTTTAATATTATTTAATAATAATAACAATAATGTAATAATAAAATTCTCTTTTTAACTCAACCCAAATTTTACTACATTTTCAATTTTACGGCACATTGAAAATTCGCCAGCGTATCAAAAATTTGCCATTGAACAAAAAAAAAGATATATTGTTGCAAGATTCTCGTCCTCGAGCTTTATTTAAAATCTCGCGTTGGCGGGGTACGAGATGAAAATTTCACAATGTGAAAATAGGCTGCGAGTTTTGAAATCCGCGCTTGTCGAGAAAATACGTCGCCAAGGTTACCGCGATTTAAGGAGGCGGATGAGGGTGGGGGGGGGGATGAGTCGACCCTCCGTAGTTCCGTTCGTGTAGCGAGCCTCTCGGCGCCATCCGGCTTGCATCGCGGTCGAAGGGCGAGGGTGAATATGACATTGACGTAAATTTTTCTTTATTTCAATAAAAAAAAATTGTTTTTTTTATATATTTTTTTTTACATTTATTTTTATTTTTTTAATTAAATTCCAATTGTCGAAAGTAATAGCTCCAGCCCTAATTTCCGGCTAATGACAATTGAGTCGTTTTTCGATATTCGCTGCCGTCTAATCGTAATTAGATAATCGGCGTGTTCGGGCAAGAAGTCACGTGGCATACCGGCCAACGGGACGTGTATTATTACGTAGTAGACGCTTTACGAGAACGGATTAGAATCGAACAGCTGCTAATTGACGAGAACCTCGTTAGGGCGTACCCCGTGACTAATTGCCAAATGTAATTTTACTTGCCGAGGTCAAAAGCCCCTCGTCGCTTTCCAGACGTGTTTAAGGTTGAACGAAACAAAAAAAGAGTCAAAGAAAAGAAAAAATATAAAAAAAAAGAATAATAACGTTTAACCGCAAATTGTGCGATCTCTCGAGACTCGCGGCAAACGGGGTCCGTCTTCCGGGATCGAATTTCTTTTTTCTAAACGATCTTGCGTGCGCCCGTGACTTTTTTTTCGTACGTTCGCGTCTCGTGCACAATTTTTTTTTCTTTTTTTTTCTTGACTCGACGCTCTTCGACCCCGAGAATTAAACGAGCGTCTCGAGGAATTACCTCGATGGATCGCAGGGGAATTCTTTCTATAAATTCTTTCCCACTCGTCCGTAAGAAAAATAAGTTTGAATATTTTTACAAATTTTTTGGACACTTTTTAATTAAAAATTTTGACCAAAAGTTTTATTTTATTTTTATTTTTATTATTTACAAAAATAATTTGTTCTCCTTAAATGCAATTTATGATAAAAACGTTTGATTCGTCGATTTAATTAAATCTAATTCAATTCTTCAAATAAAATTTTCGTTTTTCCAAATTGAAAAAAAAAATATTAAAAAAAAACAATATATTATTTTCTTTCCCCTGTCGTTGTAAATTTTTTGACAGTCGTCACTTTTTTTTCGCGACGTATTTTTTTTGTCCCATCTCGTACGAAGAGGCGTCGGGTCGACCCTTTGAAAAAACAAAAAAACAAAATCAAAAAATCTTCGGAATTTCTCCAAGTGTCTCGGTCGTTGGTCCAGAGCGAACAACACCTTTTGTCCGGTTTGACCCTTATTGGACGTTTGCCAAGCTGTCACGGTAGATCAGCGGATCCGAGAGGCGTCTCTCGTTGAACGAGGCAGCAGCATCCTCTCTTCCCCCGTACATAGAAGAAGAATCGTGGCGCCTAAACGCATTTTGCGGCTAGAGTGCGCTCGAGAATTTCCAGGAGAGAGTGAGAGAGAAAGAAAGAAAAAAAAAGAAAACCTTATTTTGTTTCATCTCCCACGGAGAAAAGTCTCTCTCTCTCTCTCTCTCTTCCCCTCTCTCTCTCTCTCTCTCTCTCAAGAGAGAAAATCCAGGAATAATTGGACAAATGCTTGGCTGGATCGCTCGAGCGTCGCGCAAAAGTAACCCTCGCGCAGCGATTTAACAGCGACGTCTGGCGTGGCGCCAATAACACCGTCGGGTCTCTCGATACACCAAATTTTAGCCACCGTGTGTCGTCCCTAGACCGTGTACTACGTTTGCTAAATTCTCTTCGTCTAACTCGTTAAACTTCTCGTCGAAAATCTCGTCGTAAGAAAAAAAATCAAAAAAAGGGAAAATACATACATCTTCGATAATAATTCCGATCTTAAGGAGGTTTACGCGTTAGGCATGCGTTAGACGAATTCCAAGTTTAATTGTTTAAAATTCGTACGAACCTTCTTAACAATAATACTCAACTGTGGGTCAAATTTGAGAAAGTTTTACCGTCTAGAAATCGAGTTATTTATTGTCAAAAATCGTATTTTTTCGTAACTTCCCATAAGACCTAGTGTTAAAGTTGCGATTTTAAACACTGAATATCTCGATTACTAGACGGTGAAATCTTCTCAAATTTGTTACCCATTATAATACGATACTCAAGAAGATTCACGCAAAATTTCAAAAAATTATCTTGGAAAAAATTGTATCTGATAATTTTGCCGTTACTATTATGATTATGGCGCGTGAACCTCGTTAACAAGGTTACCGCTTTGATTTATAAATAAACGGGGGCATCGATCGATCGGCCAATTATTTCTTCAACTGTTAAAAAAATAAAAATAATAAAAGGAAATGCCGAAAAAAAACTTGAGTGATAAAAAATCAAAGCGATTGCAATTAAAATCGTTTCGAAATGGATTTGTCGAATCGCGACGATGACAAATTTGTTTTCTTTTCTTCTTTTTTTCAGTCGTTATACTCGGATTTTGACAATTTATTTTTTATCCGGTGGATAAACATTTTTTTTTGCAAAATAAAAAAGTTGGCGAAGCAATTAAAATAGCTCGGACCGAGTATGATCGGATCTTGATTATAAAAAGAATTAAACCCTCTTCTTTTTTTTCTCTCATTAAAGCTTGACTTTAACAATTCATCTTCCCTGATAAAAATATCGTGGACGAAAAAAAAGGGAAAATCGACGTACGACGATGGTGATTAAAATGGTTCGTTCGCGATTTATCGGTTTTGAGTTATAAATACGGAGATACACGTTTTTGTTCGACGACGTAACTGACGTTTTTTAACAATCAATTTTGACTGACTACTAAAAATATCGTCGATTAAAAGAAAAATCGATGAATCGCAAATTGAGTTAAAAGCGATTCGTTCGTTTCGTTCTATTTTTGATTAATTATAACGAGATCGTTATTTTCCGGTCGCTAATCTTCACGCCTGAAAAATAAAATTCGATTAATAAAAATTAATCAACGAATCGAGAAATGGCTGGAATTTTTTAAATTGAATTATCGAATTTTGTTCATTCTAACGATTCGATTTGTTTATTACAGAATTATCATCAATTAAATTATTTCCTATAAAATTATAACAATTTTATTTATTTTCTATAAAATTATAACAAATTTATTTATTTATTTATCACAATATAAAATTATTAAGTTACAAAAAAAAAATTCTTCTCAATGACGAAGAAAGACGTGTGTAATTCTCGCAAATAAAGTCGAGCCAAGGATCGAGAGTTACAAAAGTTTCTCGAGTTTATTTAACCAACGATAAAGTCCTATGATATATCGCGCTCTTACTACGACCTAACGTTTAATGGTAAATGCCCGAGTGCAAACACACTTCCTCTTTGTGTTCACGAGCGAGTAATACAAACAATGCGTTATAACGCTCGCGTTAAGTACTCGACGCAGCTCATAGCGTAGCCAAGTATCGTTACACACTGAATTACACCCTCCCTTCTCTCTCTCTCTCTCTCTCTTTCCTCCATGTTTCGCATAATGACAAAAAGCGAGAAGGAAGAGAAAGAGAAAAAATTTTCTCTCGGCGAAGGGTCGAATTACATCGCTCGCACAAATTGCTCGCTGAAATTACATTGTTCACTCTCCCTCTCGACCTTCTCGGCAATATTTATTTTTATTCCTTCATTTTTAATTCCCCTCTATCAAAATTCCAATCGCTTTGCTTTCCATCATTATTTTTTATACATTTCACACATCAATAATAATTTGAATATTTAACGATGATAATAACAAAAATAAAATAAAATAAATAATGACCCATTTGCAACGCATAATAAAAATTATTCGAATTTTTGCAATGAGAAACAATTTTTTTTTCAATTGACGCATTTTTGTCTCTCGATGATGAAAAAAATTTGTAACTGTATAAAGGGAGAGATGAAACCGTTGGTCATGGACCGACAGAGAGATATTTAAAAATTCCAGGGTGCATCGAGAAAATAAAAGAGGAGGGACGAGGCGTATTTGAAGCAACCGGGACACCCGATACCCACCGTTCGCCATACGTGGGCTCTTTCTGACGAAGAAAAAAGTGTCTCGTACGTACGAGAGCGTACTCTACTTTACGGGAGTTCCCCCCATCGAGAAGATCGTCCACGCGTTACCGAGACGGTCGTTCACCTGCCTCTGTGTATTCCGGAGCTCTCTTACCACTTGATACGTTGTAACTCAAGATCCTCGTGACACACACGAGTGAACGATGCATCGAGACCGTTTATCCAGACATTGAATTAGTTAATTTTTTTTCTGTTCAATTTCCACCCAATTATACCAATACATTTGACACTTATCGACGATTAGCTAGAAGAACAATTAATAAACGAATATTTTCGATAATTTCAATGAAATAAGCAAATTCGATTTTTTTATTTATAAATTGACGAACAAAAGTTTGAATAAAATGTAATTTATTGAAAATTTGAATAAATTGCAAATTATTGAAAATTTGAATAAATTGCAAATTATTGAAAATTTGAATAAATTGTAAATTATTAAAAAATTGAATAAATTGTAATTTATTGAAAATTCTATACAGAGAAATTTCATTCTCATGAAAAATTAACTAAAAATATTTCCAAAGGAAAAAAAAATTGCCGATACGAATTTGTTTCGATAAATTTTCAAATAATTTCTCCACTTACAAAAAAAAAAGAAAAAATTCGCTGTAACGAAAACGTCTTGGTGCCAGGACTAAAAAGGGTCGAAGTTGCGGGTCGACCCCAACCGTCCAGGGGCACATAGGGCACCGTGTTATTACATTATGTACCTATAAAATAACTAGTGAGCGAGGGAGTGAGCAACGACGTGGCAAGGCTAGGGAAGAGTGAATGGAGGGATGAGGGCGACCAAGCGAGAACGTGGTTTCACTCGATGCGACATAACAACCTGGTACACGCGCCTGTTACCGCCAACAGCAGAACAGACCGCGCACCACAAGCGAGCCTCGAGTGGCGGTCTCTCTTGTCCCGAGCAGAACAAGAGAGGGTGAGAATTTCTGGCATATGGCGCGACACGTGCATGGCAAAACCACCCTTCTCTCTCTCTCTCTCTCTCTCTCTCTCTCTCTGTCGTTGTTCTCTCAGTACCAGAGGGCGTTAGAGACCTAGAGACCGAGATGAGCCAACGTGACCGAGCTCAAGCGGGCATGTGGCGTGCGGCGTTAGCGGCATACAGGGAGAGAGAGAGAGAGAGAGAGAGAGAGAGAGAACGGTGAAGGGCCATAAGCCCAGCGAGAGAGGAACGCAGCGCGCGCCCTCAGCCTCCACTCTCCTTCCTCTCTCTCTCTCTCTCGTTAATTAATTATCCCAGTGTGCGCAGGGCCAATTAAACCAAACGTTGGAACGTTACGGAATTGCCAAGAGCTTCGTGGAATCACGTCGGTCCTCGCTGTTATCGAAGCTAAATTACGATTGATTTAGTGTTACAGCTTGATCAATAGGCAGACCAAACCTAATGCGTTGTACCTTCGTTTATGTATGTATATATAGATGCTTTCCTAATGGGCTATATATATATATATGGACAATTGGTAGAGAGCTTGCATCCACGGATTAGATTCTGTTTGTACCCCTCGAATTAACAGTTACGCGTTGTAATGTACATTAGTGTTGGATTATCCGGCGGATAATTAATATCGATGATGGTAACAATGGTGATTATAATCCTCGTGGTGATGATAACAAATTTAATTATTATTATTACTATTATTATTATTATTATTATTATTAATATTATTATTGTATAACAATTCAATATTTTCTCCGATCTTTCAAATTGTCATTGGCAAAACAAAAAACGAAACAAAAAACTCCTCAATCTTCGAAAAAGTCAAGATTAAGAGTTTGACAATAATTAAATAAATTGAAATAAATTCTGACAAGATTTCGAATTGTATTTTCATTTTTATGTAAGGATAATAATAATAATAATAATAATAATAGGGTGGAAAGGATCGCTCAGGAATAGTAAATTGAAAAAAAGCCCTCTGTCAGCATTCTTTCCTCTTCTCCCTGTCTCGTCTCGCGTTTTCTCTTCGCTCGTCGTTCGACTTCGAACGCGATGAACTTTTTTGCACATGCACATGTTCCTCCCTCTCTTGCTCTCTCTCTCTCTCTCTCTTTATCTATCTATCTCTCTCACTCAGTCACTCACTCACTTACTCGTCTCGTCTCGTCTCTGTCGAAGTGGAAAACTCGTTTCCGCCATTGGGAAGCGAACCTTATGCCACGTTACGGAAACGACGATCGCGTTCCCTTTTTCGGTACGACGTTACAAACGAGACCAGAACATATTTTCTTCCCTCGCTTTAATTCAATTTCTATCTTCACAATTTTACAAAAAGAAAGAAGAAAGCAAAACAAAATTAATATATGTATATAACGCGTTATCGATCGAAAGATTAATTAATTAAAATTAATCGCGATTCAATCAACTGATAAAAACCATTTTTATCCGATGTTAAGAAAATCATTTCTTCAATTTTACTTGATCAATGAATTACGATAGAACTAACAAAAAAAACGTTAACATTTATTTCTACGTAGAGCGATAGGGGCGAGTTGATGAACGCGAGAGAAAACAGTTTCGAGCTCTGTGTGTCTGTGTGTGTGTGTGTCCGGTCGAAAGGTTCCCGAGATGCGCGAAACGTATAAAAACTAACCGTTCCCTGCGTGCCCCTCGTTCTCAAGTGGATAACCCCGTTGTGTTTTTTTTTCACCCCGTTCCGGCACATCAATGACGTCGAAGGTCGACCCGTCGATTCTGTTCAATGTATCGCGTGCATATATATACGAGTATATATACGCTCATACGTATGCACACCCTTGTATATATATATATACCCTCATACATACGCACACGTTTGTATATATACACTCATACATACGCACACCATTGTATATATATATATATATATATATATGTGTGTGTGTGTGTGTATAGATATATGGAGTGAGAGAGAAAGAGAGGCGGGGGGGGCTAGCTATAGACATATCTATATCTATATAGGTACAAAGCCCGAGGCGAGCATCGGGCGCGCAGCACGTTAATTGGCACCTTTTACCGTCGGCGCCCGTTGCGTAAGGAGAGACGACGGTAGCCTTACAAGCGTTACTACTCGAGAACTAATTAACCATTAGACGTTTTCGAACGATCCGTCGATCGTCTTCCATCGGCGCCGAGGAGGAGGGGGTGAGGAAGAAAAAAAGTTAAAAAAAAAAGAAGTAACGAGACTTACTTTTTTCACTTCTCTTCTATTTCTCAGCCCTCCCTGTTCGCATTTCTCTCGAGTATCTCTTTTTTTTCTTTTTTTTTTTTTTGGGTGGAGAGGGAGTCCCCTAAAAGAAGGGAGTTTACGTTTTCGCCGCGAGACGGCCTCTCTCTCTCTCTCTCTCTCTCTCTCTCTCTCTCTCTCTCTCTCTCTCTCTCTCTCTCTCTCTCTCTCTCTCTCTCTCTCTCTCTCTCTCTCTCTCTCTCTCTCTATTTATTATTTATTATATATATAAATGATATAGTAAATTTGTGTCCAGAGGAATGTACTATAAAAATGTTTGCGGATGACACATTAATATATGTAACCGGAGAAGGCAGCGCGGAAGTGGAGGGAAGAATGAATATGACACTAGGTATAGTGGAACAGTGGATGAACAGAAATAAATTAAAAATGAATACTGAGAAAACTAAATATATGCTTGTTAGAAGTATAAGAAAAGTTGTGAGTGAGAATATTGTAATAAAGTGTCTGGATGGAACAGAATTGGAGAGAGTAGACACCATGAAATATTTGGTGATAATGATAGATGACAAACTACGATTTAAAGAACATTGTGAATATATGCTGAAAAAGATTGGTAAAAAAACTAGTTTTTTAAACAGAATGGGGCATTATGTATCTGCGTATACGCGATGTACTATTTATAAAACAATAATAGCACCGAATTTTGAATACTGTGCAACACTGTTGCTCGATATGGGAGAAACAGAGTTGAATAAACTGCAAATCACGCAAAATAGAGCGATGAGAGTTATACTGCAATGTAATCGCTATACGAAGGTAGAGGATATGCTGAACGCGCTACAATTCATGTCAGTGAGGCAAAGGCTGCACTACAATGTATGTATATTCATTTTTAAAGCCGTAAAAAACTTGCTACCAAAAGAGTTAACAAATCGACTGCGAGTAGTAGGAGCGAGGGGCGGTAGGGTAACACAGCAAACTGATAACATCGTAATACAATTTAGAAGAACAAAAAGTGCACAAAAGAGTATGTATTACGAAGGAGTGCAAATGTACAATGAACTGCCGGCCGAAATAAAAGGCTGTGAAAAGGTTGTGCAGTTTAAACGCATGTTAAAGGAATATATTGTATCAACTGTAAATTAATATATATGTAGAAGTAAGTAATAAGGAAAATGTGTATAAAATAGCCGAAAAGGCTAATAAACATCAATCAATCAATCTCTCTCTCTCTCTCTCTCTCTCTCGGGGAATCCCCTTCGGTAAAACGTTCGAGTTTCGAGGTTTCGCACGATGGGTTAAAGACGATGTTGAATGAAGCGAGAATTTCATTGTCCCGAGTCGTTCATTGACGAAAAAAACAAAACAAGACGGGACCTCGTGTTTTTTTTGTTTCGTCGGACATTTTTTTTTGTTTTTTTTTCATCAACGAACGACTCGAGACAATGAAGTCTCGAACAAACGGTTTTCACACTCGCTCTCTCTCTCTCTCTCTCTTTCTCGCACACTCTCTGTGTGACTGTGTGATAAAACTGTTTGTTTTGTCTCCTCATTGTTTTCTTATTTGATGAAGGAAAGCGATTAATTAAAACAAACCCAGCGCACTTCGTGTCTGTCGACGATGATATTTTTTTTTTCGTTCTTCTTTTTTTCTTTTTTATAAGAATCGAGCATCGTCGTGTATAAATAAGCACGGGGAGCGTGGGTGCGCGAAGAATTAAATTGCGAGGACGGTGTATTATGCGAGTAAGAGGGAGAGAGAGAGAGAGAGAGAGAGAGAGAGAGAGACTTGATGAGGCACATACGACGGAATTACGTTCTGCTTCTTCTTCTTCTGTTAACTCTCGTCGCATTCTTCGCCACGATGAATCTTGGGAAAATGGGACTTCCGGTTCTCGACTTAGCTCCACCCACACCGAGGATATTACATTTGTTTTACTATTTTTTCATTTTTTACTCCTTTACATCTTTTTTTATCATTTCAATCCAAACAATTATCCATTAATTGTAATAATTATCGATAATTATTACAATTGCGATAACCCCATTGATATTATCAATATCGTATAACTCATACGCTTGAAATAAATCTTAACGATAAAAATAAAATTGCATATAAAGAAGAAGAAGAAAAAAAAAAGAAAAAAAAACCTTTATACCGGGTCTTCGTGAGATAGTTTCTTTTTATGCGTTGCGTCGAATAAGAAATAAAGCAAAAAAGGTTAAATCTTTAATCACCCTTTTTCATTGCTCTATCGAGATGTATATATTGCCGTGACGGGGTGCAACGCACAGCAAAACTTCGTGGCCACCAACGAAGTGCTCTCGTGCTCTCGGGGAACCGAAGTGCATCAACCGGACACGCCTTCGACAAATATATATATATATATATATATATACTTCAAGATACCATTACATAAAAATATATATGTATATGTATATATCATATATATGTATATAATGGTTTTTTAAAAGGGTATACATTGTAAAAGCTTTCGTTGGTGCGTCCATACAGACAAATCTATATAATTATGTGTGTATGTGTGTGTGTGTGTGTGTGTGCGGTATCAATAATATTACACGGCAGTTAGAAAACAGGTCGGGGCAACCTTGCCCACTTCCGTCGATCGGTGAGATACGAGGGTTGCTGATTTTTTAATTTCTTTTTTTTTCGATTTATTTATTTTTGTTTTGTTTCATTTTTTTCATTTATACTTATCATTATTTATTTATCTCTCCATGTACTCGGGTCGTGCGAGTCGTACGTATAAAAATTATCTCGAAACCCTTTTTAATTTACTTCGCGGGAGGCGGAGATAGAGAGAGAGAGAGAGAGAGAACGAGGGTGGGGGCGTCTGTGAGACGGTAAGGTCGAAGAAGAGGGTGTGGGGGGGGAGAAGCACGAGGAAAAGGAGGGCGTATTATATACCGCACGCGCGTTTATATATTTGCCCAACAATAAAACATGAAGGATTATAGGGTGGGTTCTCTCTCTCTCTCTCTCTCTCTCTCTCTCTTCTCGAACAATAAAACCCCTCCGAAACGATAAACGATTCCGCGAGGCGGGCCACTCGCGAAAGTCCACTGGCATACGAATGCGCGCGGGACGCGAGTCGGTAAAATAAAAAATTGAATTAAATAAAAAATAAAATAAAAATGTTCGTGGCTCACGCGTTCGCGACGAGACTCTAAATTTTTCGCGTCCTTTTCGCACGGGGAACGCGTGGCACGTATCTGTCGCCCCCCCCCCTCCCCGCCGCCTCGCTACTCTTCCCGCCGGTCCCTTTTGCCACGTGAGTCATACGTGGGACGGTACCGAGAGCATCGATGAGAATACGAATTAAAGTTTAAATCGGAGATTCCATTTTCGTCGTGACTTGGAATTATGATTGAAATTTTTTTGAAAAATTGAAAAAGATAAATAAAAAAGGGTTTTTGGCAGGTTTTTTTGATTTATGAAATTTTTCTTTGTTTCGGAGATAATGATGAAACGAATATTAACAATATTATATCGGGATACAACGGTCTTAGAATTAATTTTGAATTATTTTTTATTTACCATTTGACGATTTAAAAATTTTTTTTCATTCAAAATTATACAAAATTTTAATTATCTTTGTTTGTTTTTTCGTTCGAGTGACAACTCCGTCCCATGCTCAACGTTTTCCCAATAATTCGAGCTTTAAACCGTCCCTCGGTGCCTTAAATTAACAGTTTCCTTCAACTGTATTATTTCTTACCAATTTGGAAAATTTGAAAAATTTCAATCGAATAAAAATGAGCGAGCGGATGCTTTTTTTTCCTCCACGACGAATCGTTCGAGGTTCCCGCGAGATGGGGGATGAAACGCATCGTGTTACATGGAATGTCATCATCGAATGCCACAAATGGGATATGATAAAAGGAGTAGAAACAGGATTCCAATAAAAAAGAAACGGAAAGAAAAAATCGGGAAAAAAAATTGTATCTCACGATTTATACGAGAAACGGAGAGTAAACGAGCTTGTCGCGAACGTTCCAGTATTCTCGAAGATCGCCGATGCCTATTATCGTTGGATTCTCCACGTTGCTGGGAATCTCTTTCTCTCTCTCTTTCCCTCTCCCCCCCCCCCCCCCCTCTCCCTCTTTCTCTCAACCCTTCGACGCATTCCCTCTTTTTTTTTTATTTGTCGTAACTCCCGTGCAAAGTCACGATCAGCCATAAACACAACGTCGATACATCAGCGACACGTTTTGCCTCCAATCGCGAACGAGACAATCCATAAAAATAACAAAATAAAAACGACGCAATCGTTCTTGCCATATTAGATCACCCCGCACAGTCCTCGCCCTTAGAACCATCCTGGGACACAAAAAATCAACAACAACAACAACAACAAAACAAACAAAAAACAGAAAAAGAAAAAAACCACCCCTCGCGACCAAAAGTATTTCCAGAAATATTTTTCAATCGTCCGAACGACAAGATCGAAACTCGTGTGACCATAAATCTAATTGGCACGAGGAAAAAAAAAGAATAAGAAAAAAAGTAACGAGATAAGAAAATATAAAAAAAAGCTGAAACGAGTAGTAGTCTGGTTAACGAGGTTCACGCGCCATAATCATAATAGTATATATATACAAAGTTACTGCAAAATCATCAGATACAATTTTTTCCAAGATAATTTTTTGAAATTTTGCGTGAATCTTCTTGAGCATCGTATTATAATGAGTAACAAATTTGAGAAGGTTTCGCCGTCTAGTAATCGAGATATTCGGTGTTTAAAATCGCAACTTTAACACTCGGTCTTATGGGAAGTTACGAAAAAATACGATTTTTCACAATAAATAACTCGATCTCTAGACGTTAAAACTTTCTCAAATTTGACCCACGGTTGAGTATTATTGTTAAGAAGGTTCGTACGAATTTTAAACAATTAAACTTGGAATTCGTCTAACGCATGCCTAACGCGTAAATCTCCTTAAACAGGGGGGGGGGGGAGGAAGAGACGGAGAAAAATTAAATATTTTACGACGAGAAGAGTTTTCGCCCTCGGCGAGAATCGCCCGAGGCGCGTTACAATGCGTATCTCGCATTGTTTGTTCGAGACGCGAGATAGAACAATGCGGTGGTGGGGGAAGGGCGAGGCAGAGGGGCGGTGGGGGCGACTATGATATTTCTCTATGTTTGTGCCTAGGCGAGACTAGCGCACTCCTTCGTTTGCATTTTTCTAATTCGCAGTTAGAAGGAGGGAGAAAGAGAGAGAGAGAACCGATAGTAAAACGTTTCTTGAATCATGCGTCGGTAATGCGCATGCGTCGTCGATCGTTGGCTCGTTGATCGCGCCCTTCGATCGCCGTCGCCGCCACCGACGCCGACGCCACCGCACGCATGACTCGATCGCTTCGATCTGTCGTCGGCTCTTGTCGACTTCGCAAGAGAGATTTTTTTTTCTTTTTTTCCTCCCGCCTCCCCTTAGATATCTATAATCCTCGGCATTCGCGAAACGAATTACTTACCACGGCCTTTGAATTGACCGCGAGATTTTTTTATTCGTCGTACGTGTCGCGTCGATTTCTGCTTAGAATATTTCGTAGGACAAAAATCGAGAATATTTAATAAAATTGGGAAATTGATCGAATTAAGAAATTTATTGAATTTATCAAATTTATCAGATGTATCAAATTTATTAGATTTATCAAAATAATCAAATTTATCAAACTTATCAAATTGTCAAAACTGTTTAAACCTTTACTTACGACACTCATGTAATAAAGACGTAGAAATAACACCAACAAAAAAACGAATCTATTGACCAGTACTTGACGAAAAATATTTAAATAATAGTTATTCGACGAGCTTATTAGCCCGCCAATCACCATCGCGTAATTGCATAATACAATACATCATATATACCTACATATATAAACACGCAACACAGTCTATCTATCTATACCCTATATACAGGGTGAATCTCTTAAAGTATAGCACCCTTTATTCTGGGGTAGACGGGACCATTACAAACAAAAGTTGCAAATAAACATTAGGGATATTTTTAATAGTTTACGAGATATCAATTTTTGAAGTTTATCCAATCAGCGCGGCGAGAAGCGTTGGAGCGACTGGTCGGGCATTGACTGGCTAGGCTACGGCTAGGGCGGAGAGTGGGCGGCTCCAACGCTTCTCGGCAAAATTCAGAGCAGTCAATGACCGACAAATTAAAATGACTGCCTAATAAAATAATAATAATTGACTGCTCTGAATTTTGCGATTCCAAATATAGCGACCTACACTGTGCTATATCTACGGATAGGGCGGAGAGTGGGCGGCTCCAACGCTTCTTGTCGCGCTCTAATTTGACGAACTTTAAAAATTCATATCTCGTAAACTATTAGACATATCCCTAATGTATATTTGCAACTTTTGTTTGTAATGGTCCCATCTACTCCAGAATAAATGGTGCTATACTTTAAGAGATTCACCCTGTATATATAAAGTACACGAGAGGATATGATTGTCGTCGCATATTTCTCGACTACCTGTCGAGAGAGGACCGCGAAGGAGGTGCGGTTGGCACAATGTTTTCGGTCCTATACGGTGTATAATTCCTGTGGCCAGAGGGTAATTACATAGCTCACGGGCTACCCGTAATTAAGCCAGAGGTCGAGAGGTGGAATTATCTATTCCACGAAACGCGGACAAGAGAGAGCCTGGTCTGTACATATATATATATATTTGTGTATGTGTGTGTATATATGTATATAATGTGGCAAAATAGACAGGAACAAATCTTGGCGTGACGTCGACCACGACGATCTGTGCAAAACCGACTCGAGCCTTCCTATAACTATACATAGCACGCCGATAGACCGTTTCACGTAAAGACGAACATTTTTTTTTTTCACAAATATTTTATCGAGACGAATTAGCTAACCTGGATTTAAAAAATAGAAAAAGACATAAATACTAGGTTACTGATTAATAACGATAAATTATTAAATATGAAAGAATTATTACTAATTGGTAATTCTTTTTTTTGTATATTAAATGATAATTCTTTTATTATTTTTTATTCATTTAATGATCGCGGTGTCGATTGAGTTAAATTAAAATAAATATTGTTTCGATTATGAAAAAGAAAAATTTTGTTTTACGTGGAACGGCCGATATACAGGGTGTTGCATCGTATGATCGGGTAACCTTTTGCCATTCCGGGTTAAATTTACGTTAATATAAGTTCGTTTGAATACACGAATACATATTTGTAAATTCCACTCAACCCCTCTCCCAACCATCCCCCTCGCGAACGTTCGAAGTTCTTACCGCGTGGCATGGACGAAAATTTGTAGATATAAAAATGGGATGAAATGAAAATGCAATGAGTCGAAATAGTCTGTATAAATTAATCCGATCATACGATACAATTGACTAAAAAATCGAGGGGCAGTTTCAACCCCTTAATTATGAGATAGCGAAAAAATAACAAACCCGTCAACTTTATTTTTTCATCCTCTACCTTTATGTTAATTTGCATCCCAATCAGTTAAAAACTCTCGGAGATACGTATGAAAAAATTACAAATTTGCAATAAATAATAAGAGATTTGTTGCTATCTGCACCATTCTGATATCCAGTGTATAGTACGCGAAAAAATAAATGTTGTTGCAATTTGAAGTTTTTTCATATCTTGTATTTTTATCCATTCTACAAGCATACCAAATGTCATCGAAATCGGCGAAGATGCATGAATGTAGTTGCCTGTCACTAAGCAGCTGCCATCTCTGGAGCGGTCAAGCAATCCAGTTGTAGGTAGTCGGTAATTTACGACGCATGGTAAATACCATCAAAAAGTGGTGTCCACCCATTATGATTCACCCTGTATATTGCTTGTACGTCCCTCGGTGAGTTCTTCGCGCATCAGCGAGAGAGAGAGAGAAGTTGCAATAAATGAGCGAAGGACGGACAAACCGCGAGTGAGAGAGAGAAAGAGAGAGAGAGAGAGAGAGAGAGAGAGAGAGAGATGATCGCTCCCATGAAACATCTCGCTACTGTAACTCTCAGCGCCTTCGTCTCCTCCGCTCTCCTTTCACTCGAGAATACAGCAGCGGAGCGCAAAGAGAAAAGCAACAAGGATGAGAAGAAAATATTCGCCCCGACGGAATATCACGTAGTTCACCCGAGAGACTCGCGGTTGGACTCTTTGTCTCTCTCTCTCTCTCTCTCTCTCTCTCTCCCTCTCCCACTCTCACTCGAATATGTATTCGCAAACGTCCTCTACGTGGAATGTATAATGCGCGATACTCGTGTTCCCGGAAGAACAAGAAATAAAAAAAAAATAGAAAAAAAAATCTTTTCTCTCGCTCCGTCTCTCTTCCTCCGAATGGAAATTCAGTTAGAGTGTTTTGTCCGGACGATTTCTCCGCCGGGCTTGCCGCAATCGGCACACCCGTAACGCGTCGAAGAAAAAAACAAAAAAAAGAAAGATATTGAAAAAAAAAACGATAAACCTTCGTCTCTTAAATCGCACTCTCGCTCTTTCCATACTTTTTCGAGAACGAATTTGCTCGAGACACGTCGTTCGTGGGATTAGAGACGATGACCATAAAAAAATTAGTTTTCGAAAGGATCGTCGCCTTATCGAGATTCATCTTTTTATTTTTATTTTTTTTCGCCTAAAATGCCTTTTTGAGCCTCTCGGCTTCTCACGCGCATTCCACGGAAGTGACGACGACGACGATTCTCTTCCCGCGTGACCCGTAACGTCTTGACTCGTTAATTTTTCGATTTTTGTTTGGCTCATCGTTATGGACGATAATTTGGGTCAGTGCCACATTCTCCAAACCATTAGCGCATCGATGCAAGCGCGATATGTTTACGTGTCTTCGTAACGAGAGAAAGAGAGCGAGTGGCGGTGCCGGCGGAGTGGTGGGGAGAGGCAGCGAGCGAGCGAGTCGGCCGGAGAGTGGGGGTAAGCGCTCGGAGCGGAGTGGGGGTAACCGAACGCGCGAAGAAGACGGCAGTTGCGAACTGGAGGGGGAAGAGCAAGCGAGCCCAAAAGAGTGTCGTACGTTCGATGACGTCAGTGACGTGGAAGCTCTCTCTCGGGATCAATCGAGGAGTCAAGTCGCGATAATTGGAACAATCATGGCGATGCTCACCAATCAGAGACTTAATTCAACTCTCTCTCTCTCTCCTTCCTTATCTTTCTTTCTTTCTTTCTATCACGCGCATGCGCATATTGCCGTCCCGTCACGCCAGCGAATCGAGACAATCCCTCGTACACGCTACGCTCTTTAAGGACCTCGCGAATGACGAGACCGAGAAGAGAGAGAGAGAGAGATACGTGTACGTAGCAAAATGAAAATGCGCGCACCACATTCAACGTACTCTGAATTATTTATACGAATTCAACGAGTATAAAACCGACCAAGGATTTCTCGCGAATACGTTACTACCTACTCGACGCCAGCGAATATTTACTACACGCACATTTCGATCTTTTATTATCTTATATATATATATATATATATATATATATATATATATATATATATATATATATTTACCGTTATACCGTTGGCTTCGTGTAACACGGGTAGACGCGTGTAGTAAAAGATCGTTTTTTAAATACCTCGGGGGATATATAATCGTAAGATTTCCTTCGCTCGGCCCATGTTATTAGCTCGTGGCATTGCCGTCGTTTCTGTACCACTCGCTAATTACCACGGCGTTAAATCTCTCTCGCAACTTTTTTGTGAATATATATTTTTTTTCCGACTCTTGTTTATATTTATTATAACTATCGGCGTGTACGTAATGTAAAGAGAAATATACGAGATTGTTCATGTTGGGAAAAAAATAAAGAATAATAATTACTGCGGTGGAATTAATTTTACTATTATTCGAGGTTTAGTCGTTCGGCGAAAAAACAAATTTGTTTCGCTCGATTTTTATTTTATTTCGTCTTAAATGCCTCTCGACGCTTGGACAAGAGGGAAGTAAAATACTCGGAAAATTACGAGTACAATATTCTTATTCGTTTTTTTTTTTTTTTTTTTTTTTTAGTCGAGTGCATTTGTTGGCACTGCAATCGAGACGCCATGTCGTAGAGTCACGTCGAGCGCGACGAATCGAGCGCAATTTCGCATACGACTCGTTTCAAAATTTACAAAAAAATTTACTTTTGATTTTAATTTTTTTTAAATTAAAATATAAAAAGTTTCATCATTAATTTTTTTTTGACATAATTCGTTCGTATGAAAATTATTTTATTTATATTATATTTACATGAATTGAATCGAAATAAAATTAACATAAAATGTAATTAACGATCATTCAATTTTTTCTTTATAAAATCAAACTCGCCAATTAAAACGCTTCCCAATTAATTTCAAGAAACAAACTTAATTAAACAATACCAATAAATTGTAAATAAAAGACTAACGAGCCGACAAAGCAAACGTTAAATTATGTACAAAATTAATCGATGCGTCTTGATTTATTTCAAAGCGAAACGATGATAATTGAAGAAAAAAAAAGAAAAAAAAGCCGTATCGATCGTTTCGCTTTAATTGTGAATTATTAGCCTCAATGAGTTTTATATATCGTGCAATGGATGCGAACGAGAGAGAGAGAGCAAAGAGAGACCAAAGAAAAAAGAAAATAGAAAATACGTTTTATTTTCGTTATATATCCCTTGGACAGCCTCGTTCCAATCAATCGTAAAGATCGTCACGTCGTTGTCGCGGTACGTGGCCCGCAGCGCTACCGCGATTCTCGCAATTGATCGATTATTATTACGAGGGCGACGTGGAGTAGACCCGAGAGCAAAAAAAAAAGAGAGAAAAAAACGAAAAGTGAGTCAACTAGAAGAGATATAGAGACGTAGATCGGTATAGAAAACAGGCCTGTCGTGAAAATGTCATTTGTCCTCCTCCGGTAACGATCGGGGACCGATGAGTAGAGAGCGAGGGAGCGAGCGAGAAGCTCACTGGGCCGCGTGCGAACGGACCGCGTGTCCAACCAACCGGAGGATTCAGCTATTAGACGTTTCGCTTCACATTGTCCGTTCACGTTGACGTGCGTCCACGCAAAAACCTCTCGTTGTAATTATAATTGACGCTCTGTCTCTATCTGGATATTTTTTTTTCATTTTTTTTTCTCTCCCTCGGTCTTTCTACCCACGAGTTAAATTTGTATCGCGTCTCGACGCTGCAATTGACTGTAGAACGTCACACGTCCTACATTAGTCTCACGAACATCGCGGGAAATCGATCGTCGATTTTTCGAATAAAATAGAAAAAAGGAATTTCGATAAAAAAATGATGATAACGTGAAATGAATAAAATTTGTTAATTTTAATAATTAATTACGATTAATCGAGTATCGCTAGTAAGAATTTATTATTGTTTTTATTATTAATTAAATTAAATACCACGTTTGAAATTTTATGTCTTTGTAATTCGAAAATTACAATAAAGAATATGAATTATTATTACTGCAATAATACCGAGAAGGTCAGAAGGTCGATAGATGATCAAGTCCTCAGAAATTACCAGGAGTGGAAAGAACGGCAGAAGAAGGAATCAGAAGAGGGCTGGAGGAAGACATTAGAGGGGAAAGAAATAGTACAAGAAATGTGTGAGGTAGTTAGACAATTTGAAAAAATAGTGAGAAGAAAGGAGATAGCGAAGGAGGTTGTAAATAGGTGAAAATGTAAAAAAGAGAAAAGAGAGTAAATAGAGATGTAGATACAGAAACTAAGAAAATAGAATAGAAGGAAGAAAGGAGTCTAAATGGAAACTAATAGAAAGCAGGATTAGATGTAAGGAGTAATGTAAAAAACTCGCTAGGGCATACATGGAAAATAAAGATTACAACTGCTACTTATTGTTTTATTATTAATTAAATTAAATACGACGTTTAAAATTTTATGTCGTTATAATTTGAAAATTGCAATAAAGACTATGAATTATTATTACTGCAATAATACCGAGGAGGTCAGAAGGCCGATGGATGAGCAAGACCTCGGAAACTACCAGGAGTGGAAAGAATGGCAGAAGAAGGAATCAGAAGGGGGCTAGAGGAAGACATTAGACTAGAGGGAAAAAATTGTAAAACAAATGTGTGAGGTAGTTAGACAATTTGAAAAAATAGTGAGAAGAAAGGAGATAGCGAAGGAAGTTGTCAATAGGTGAAAATACAAAAAGGAGAAAAGAGAGTAAATAGAGATGTAGATATAGAAACTGAGGAAATAGAATAGAAGGAAGAAAGGAGACTGAATGAAAACTAATAGAAAATAGTATTAGATGTAAGGAGTAATATAAAAAACCCGCAACGGCATACATGGAAAATAAAGACCACCACTACTACTACTACTACAATAATACCTATAAATATTCTTAAATTGAAAATGCGATATTATTAATTTTTATTATCACTTGATTCGCGTAAGCCCAGATACCTCGTGCATTATTTTCTATCAAAACAATAAAATACATCAAACAAATGCAATAACGTGTTCAGGGGTGCGTGTCCATACAGAAGAAAAAAAGGAAAATCGTTCGAAGGAAATTGAGGTATGGATAGAATCGCGAGAGGGCGAGAACTGTATCGAACGTGCGAAATTCCACCCACCCGACTAGATCGTCGTATCGTGACACATATAACGTGTTACTGCTAAAATTGGAGTAGGCACGCATACCTCGATTATACAAATATATATTTTTTCCGAGAGAGAGAGGGAGAGAAAAAGAAAGAAAGACAGAGGGAGAGAGAGAACGCATATAGCTAGAATTTATGTGTGTCTCCGACTCAAAGCGTTGGGAACCAACGTATATAGAAACGCGCAAACCGTTGAACATTGTAAACTCGTCCGTAATCTATTACAATGCAATTACATACCGCTGCAATTTATATAAACATAGAGCTCATTCGCATTATACTTTCAATGCTTACGTACGTATACTGCCTATGGCGAATAGATGGACCGATTACACGAGGCCAGAGGGAGAATAAATAAAATGCAACGAACGTGCGACAATTTCTCGATTCACGAACGGTCGAATTATTAGTAACGGTCATTAGCGCGCATATAACGCGCTATTCTGTGTTATTTATGTGTGTGTGTATGGGTATATATATATAGGTATGTATGCGTTTGGTATTTCGTACGGTGTTTGGTATTGTGCAAGCATTTGCTTTCCGGCCATTCACAATAAATATAAAATACGCTCTTTCTCTCGCCCCGACTGCAATCGACAGGCGCGCATTATTTCAACCACCGCGAAATTCTCGCGCCGCGCACATCCTGTATAACAGTTCGCACGATTTTTCTTTTTTTTCTTTTTCCTTTTTAATTGGGAAAGAAAATGAAAAATGGAATATTTATTTTGACATATTTGAGTGCGAGTAAATACATGGAACGAGGGGGAAAGGCTTGCGATTTCTCCTTTTGATCAATTTGAACGGTTTAAAAGAAAAATACCAATTTTCCAAAATTACGATGTTTTTGTAATTTATTTGGAAAATTTCGAAATATTTAGTTGGATAATTGAGAAATAAAAAAAAAATCTTACCAAGGTCGATATATAATGACAATGATTACAATAATTGTTCGATCTAATCGATAATCCTCTTCATTGGCGCGTCTGTTTCGAAAGTCAGGCATTCCACCGTGTATGTTTATTTGTAACCGAAGAACTATGCAGCGACAAAGTGCAGTCTAGCTCGAGGGCGATCAATCAAAACGAAACGTTTTCTCGTGACACGGCCACACCGACCGGATACCTATTAGCTAGATCAGCCATCGTTGTCGCTTCTACACATTTACACTCATAAATATACACACACACATACACACATCTATATAAATATATATATGAATGGATACACACGCACGTCCGATGTGCGGGCGACGGCGATGCAACGTATCGAGTAAAAGCGCGATGACGAATCCAGATTCGCGTTTCTCTCCCCTCGTCCAATTCGATCGTTGACGCATTCCCGTTTGTCTTGGACTTTTATATCCTGTATATATGTATTTATCGTACATAAAATTCAAGGATTCGTATTTATGTATATATACAGGGTGTTAAGCAACTACGAAGATAGAAAAAAAATACCCGGATAGCTGACGTCGGTACAATCATAATGCTTTTTTCAAAATTGTTCTACGATGAAAATTGGCCGAGATATTAATTCCCAAAGTTTGAAAATTTGAAACCTAACCTAACAAATTGGATCGTACGCCCTAGTGACAAACGCCGGGGTCGACGGTTCGAGTCCCGCTCAGGACGATTTTTTTTTCACAGATCGTTACTTTTTTGTTCATCTTGACAAAATAACTGTTAATAAACGAACGATACGTTTTTTTATCACTCAAACACTGTCGGCCCGATGGCATTATTTACACTTTTAAACTTTGCGAATTAATATCTCGGCCAATTTTCATCGCAGGATAATTTTGAAAAAATCATTTCGTTCGTAACGACGCCAACTATCCGAATATTTTTTGTGTTTTCGTAGTTGTCTGACACCCTGTATATAGCAATTTCTAACGTTATATATATATATAGACGCAAGGAAGAGTGCGTGAGAGATTTCCACTCGACGCACTCTTCTCTCTCCCTACGCGAGTATGTTTCTCGTAGCTCGTGAGAGAGAGAGAGAGAGCACGACTGCTGGGTATTCTCGAAGATTAGCCCCCGCCGACAACGCGCCAACGACAAGCGTCTACCGAGCTAAGACTCGAGTGATAGTAGTCGCTAGAGACTCGCGGGTATCGGTTCCTTTAACTCGGCCACGCTCTTTCCCCCGAGGATATCGTCGATCCTTAAAACTAAAATAATACAACCAAAACAAAAAACACGTCAAATTCACAAAATCAATTTTCAAAAAAATGTGAAAATTTCCAAAATTTTTAATTCTTCCTGATAATACTCGATCTTATCGTGATTTATAAAAATGCCACACGGATAAATCATCGATAAAATAAAATCGATCGATCTATCGATCGATATCCAAAAAATCTTGAAAATACGAACTTTTGATTTTTTTTTAATTCGAAATTATTCTAGATCGTAAAAAAAGAAGTGGGAGTAACGATAATTAAAAATCAATGGAACAATATCGGTTGGTTTAAGGAGGGTTAAGTGGATTTTGAGAGTCGAATGTTTTTTTATGTTCGAGTCAGCGAAAGATAAAAGAGGTGGGGCCTGACCATGTGGAAGACGTTCGAAAAGGACCGAGTGATATAATTCCTCCCATATACCGATCGTAAAAAGGAACGCGCGCTCGTTCGTTCTAAATATGTTTCTTTGATCGTTATAAATCCTAGCGAAAATGTTCAACATGAGATCTACGTCCACGTGGTAAAAAAGAGTGAAAAAAGATCATTAGAGAACGAGCGTTAATTGGAAAACAATGTGACACGGGGGTGCTACGAAAAACTGTTTTTTTCGATTTTTTTGTTTTTTTTTTCGTTCGCGAGGGAGAAGGATCGCAAATTCAAGGAACACGTGAATTTCGAGACGCGAATATGGTGCAGGATGAGTTCGAGGTATTTAAATAGAAAATACGAATTATTTCGTCGACCTACAAAAAATTTCGCTTCGTTGCAAAATATATTTTTTTCTCGGCGCTCGACTCGCGACAAAAGTTTCGTTGAAAGAAAATCTCGAAATAGATCGTTTAGTCGCAATTTAACGGTTTTTGTATCCCTCGGATCAACGCGTTTCGTGTCGTCCGTTTTGCCGGGACTGACGTATATAATGCCGCGTGATTTGTGGACGCACGGTCGTCGGCTTAGGGGCGTGAAAAAAAACTATGAAAAAGAAAAAGAAACGAATCTCGAGTTGGCGAAGATTTGAAAATCTTGCGGGTGAAAAAACGTTCTTGAGACGACCTACGCACGATGCGTCGATTATTTGGACGAAAATCAAAATGCGAATTTAAAAACTAGTGAAAACGATTGATTTTATAAAAATTATTAATTTATAATTGTTTCTGATTATTCGCGTTACAAAATTCTTATCGATACAAGGTTATCTCAAATCGTGTGGACGATAATTATTATTGCCTATATTCGTTTAATAACGTATCAATTTTCATCAGATTTTTATTCATTTTGTTAGCTGATTGAAATTAATTAATCGTTTTTAAATTTTTATCGAAACACTTAGCTCGACGTTGAATATAATTATTAAAATTCTTATCGACACAAGGTTATCTCAAATCGTGTGGACGATAATTATTATTACATATATTTGTTTAATTACGTATCAATTTTCGTCAGATTTTTATTAACTTTGTTAGACGATTCAAATTAATTAATCGTTTTTTTAATTTTGATCGAAACAACTTAGTTCGACGTTGAGTATAATTATTAAAATAACCGAGTAATTATGATATAATTACTTACAAGTCAATTAATTAACAATTCATTGCAATTGGTAAATTATTATAACTTATTAATTTATTAATTATCATATTAATTAATTCGTTATTATAAATTACCTATTTTATTAATTATCATATTAATTAATTCATTATGATAAATTATCAATTCATAATAATTTGTTTATAAACTCAAACAATCATTTCCATTCATTTTATCAATCGATAACCAACGAGAACGTCAGATATTTCCCTATTTATTATTACTTACCCTCCGACACCGCGTTATATCCACCACGAACTTATTAATACACTCATCGATATTTTCCTCGACGAACAAACACACACACACACACACACAAATACACAAGATAGTCTTATAAATATTCGAGGCATTTCCAGCGATGAATCGACTTCTTTCATTGACTCATACTAACCGGAACCTCTTACACGCATTCCAGATGGAGAACCAGGGTTACGAGGAGGAGTCTTCCACGCGCCCGTCACCGTCTCACATCAAGCGAGGTGGCTACCTCGCGCAATCTTCCAACCTCGAGAATAATTCGAGGTCGTCCCAGGTGGCACAAGATATTCGCTCGAATCAGCTCATAAATCCGTTACGAGCCGAGCCCGAGTCACACGTTTACGAGGATATCGTAGTTTCCGGTTTCGACAATTCTACGTTACCGATCGAGCAACCGATTCGTCTTCCAGCCGTTAATTCACGCGGCAACAATCTTCACAACTGCCACGACACGGACCTCCCATTATGGTCGAGAAATTCTCCAAACGATTATCAAAAAAATTGCCTCGAGACTAACGATGCTACGAGCAATTTTCATAGAAATCTGACGTTACCGTTGAGACGATCGATCGAGACCGACGACTCGAGTCGTTTCTCGTGTCGTGTCACCAATCGAGAGAGAACGCGATGCAACGGGATCGAGAACGAGGCTTCGTTTTACGAAACCTCGATCGGTTGTTTGAGAATCGTCGATGACGATCTGACGAAATCGACGACGAGCCACGTGGTCGATAAACCGGGTAGAAGAAGACGCAAGAAGGATTGTAAACATTGCAAGAGCAAGGCCAATATCGTCGATCAACGAATTCTCGAGGATTCGACGAAGGACTCGTGTCCTATCGGGCTCGATGTTAATGGGAGAATACGTGCGAATAACGATTTTAACGAGGAGAGAACGAGACTCGAGCCGATTTTGACGCTACCGGACGTCAAACTTCCGCTTTTCGATTCTCAACGCGTCGAATCTTCGCCGATTCTCGACGTTCGTACGAATTCGATATTTTCCATAACGAATAATACGAATTCCATAATGCCCGTTAATAATTCACCGAAACCTTTGAATTATGACAAAAACGATACCGACGTTAGACTCGTCGCTGTCGAGCTCACGGACGAACGAGCATTGATAACACCGCAGAAAAATCGCGCCGGTATGAAAGTCAACTCGATTTACTCCCAGGAACACTGGAGTACCAAGGACGCGCCGATATTCGTTACCGATGTCAAGGAACAAACTTTTCAGGTAAAAATTGTTTTTATTCATTTTTTTATTTGATTTTTTTCAATTTCTTAACTTACATTAAACGTTGATACATTATTTCAAATAAATTTTCAAATATTCTGTTTTTAATCTGAATCTATTTAAAAAAACAATTGATTTACAATTATTTTGTCTTCAATCTTAAAAATAATTGACGTTTATAGGAAATTGGTTACGGAATAAGTAACACTTAATAGTTTTATATTCATAGAGTTTAGACTTTATACTTTATAGAACAATCGGAAGGCACGTCTGGCTCCTAGCATATATTAGTCAAGACTAAAAAATAGCAGAGTCCGAACTAAGCGATCGGTTATTGAGTCCGTACTTATTGCTCTGCCCTAATAGCGTAATATAAACATAAACAGTATCGACGGCACATAGCCTTCTCGATATACGATAGATTAGTTTTTGTACATAAGCATATGTATATAAAGAAACCAACAACGTATTTCCGATTTTTCTATCATTTTTCAATATATCGAGTTATCTAATTCCAAGCACAATATTTATCCTACGGTCTCATTTAATTATCTCGATATCTCTCGGTGTCTTAAAAATTGTATTTTCAATTATTTTTATCCCTCCCGTAAAAATTGGCCTCGACAAACACGATTAATTATAAATCCGTACGCGAGCTGGTAACGTTGATAACGTCTCGAAAGAGAGAGAGAGAGCGTACGAGCAAATTGTACGTTGTCGTCGCCGATCACACGAGAGGTACGAAATGAAAATTATACAGTTAAAATGTAATATATAGTAAGGTCCGCGAGACCGTGTCTCGTCCGAGGCATTTGCAAATAGCCCGCGCCTCTCTCGTCTTATTCTTCGCTTTGAAGTCTGGAAGTCTGCACTCGCGCTCTCCTCTAGCTCCGCTCCCGAAGAGCGCGTTAGTGGATTGACTCCGGGAGCGAAGAGGGCGACGCGCCAGGGAGAGAGAGATTGAGCGACGACGGTCGAGTCGGTCGGCTAGCGCGAGAGAGAGCGAGCGCGCTAGTGGGGGGAGAGAGCGGTTGCGCGGAGGAGAGTGAGCGAGCGGTGGAGGTCTCCTTAATTACATCCACGGGTCTTCCCCGCACTCTAGCGCAGCCGTCGCCCGTGGGTTCCTCTCCTCGCTGTCAAAGTCTCTCTCGCCGCCGATAATCTTAGAAATAGAACGGAAACAGAAACGCGGAACGGGACGAACCGGGGAGCGAGCAACGAGAAAGAGAAAGAAAACAAAAAAACGAGACGATCCAGCTTTCTCTCGCTCTTCATCTTCGTCTCGTGTTCGCGTGGCTGTGCGTTTTCGCTCGATGACCCCATGACGAAAATAAATCTCGTATAAGATCCCTCTAGACCCGAACTTGCTCGTTACTTTCTCATTAATCGTAAGATTTTCCTATCGAGGTACAAAAAAAAATCTGGCGTAAATATCGTCGCGAGGACGTTAAGTTTAAGTTTAGACGAGCGAGCGTCAGCGTCGCCCACCTACGGAAACTTGCACGAGAGTGGCTCGCGCGAGAGTGCGTTGAGGTAGGCGTTGCGTATGCGCTCGATGAATCGAGCCGAGTCGTCAATCTTTCTCCTCGGTGGAACAGAACGAACGGACGAGCAGCCACAAACGAGACTCTGTCAACGCATCGACTCTGGCTTCTAATCTAAATGCTGTAAATGCCTTGTTTCTTACGTACTGGGTGTCTGACAAATACGAAGACCGAAATAATATCCGGATAGCTGGCGTCGTTACGAATAAAACGATTTTTTCAAAATTGCCCTGCGATGAAAATTGGCCGAGGTATTAAATCGCAAAGTGTTTTAAACAACGCCATTGAGCCACCTGCGGTTGAGTGATGAAAAACAATTATTTTCTCTCACCGTGTTGGCTCGTTGTTCGTTTATTAACAGTTATTTTGCCAAGCTGTACAAAACAAAGAAACAATCTGTGAAAAAAAAACGTCCCGAGCGGGACTCGAACCCTCGACCCGGTCGTTTGTCGCTAGGGCGTACCGTTGAATTTGTTAGGTTAGGTTTCAAATTTTCAAACTTTGAGAATTAATATCTCGGTCAATTTTCATCGTAGAACAATTTAAAAAAAAGGGTCCTGATCGTACCGACGTCAACTATCTGGGTATTTTTTTGTGTGCTTGTACTTTCCCTAACACCCAGTATATATATTCATGTATGTATTTCCTATATATATACATATATATACAAGGTTTAGTAAAATCTGTATTATGTCACCGACAGAGGTTTGCCAGCTTCGTGCGGGGTGGCAGTAAAACCGATGTCAGTAGTGTACCGGTGAACGTGTCTGAAACTGTGCCAAATCCCCGCGTGTGGTTGTCCGTCTGTCCGTCTATTCTCTCTCTCTCTCTCTCTCTCTCTCTCTTTCACTGTCTCTCCACCAGTCGGGCTCGCGTTTTCTGACTCGCGAAAACCCGCGAACTTTCGGTTAGGGATAAACTCAGCGTCTCGCCGTTACGTCGTTTATTGTTCTATTTTGTCGACTCCCCTCGGTTGCAACGTGCGTCGGCTTCGACGTCGCACGATACACCGAACGTTCTATCGGCACGTTTCGCATAATTTATTTTATTTTATTTTTGGTCGTTGAGATTGCGTGCTGGCAAGTAGAAACAATATCTCGATGGGCGATGTGGTGGATTGGTAATTGCCACGCATGTACAATTTTATCTCTCTCTCTTTCTCTCTTCCTCGTGACTATAAATCATTGTCGAAAGGAAAATGAAAGTTACGAGGGCGTTCTATTTGCGCAGTTAAATATTATTTCGTCGAATTGAGAAGTTTATGGGCAAGAAAGTCGAGCGGTCGTTTGATTATTGTAAAATAGACCGAGAATAATAAATATTTTTATCATTTTTGAGAACGACAAAATGATGAAGTGATTATTGTCGAAAGTTTTCTTTTTCTTTTTTCTTTTCACAATTAATTTTCTTAGAATCGCGTTTGGTATTGTCGGATTTCATGCTCGGGGCATAAAACGTCGAATGCACCTGATGGCTAGTGAAATCGGGCATTTCCGAGCTCGAGAACGTCGAACGCCGAACTGTCGATAACATTTCTACCTCGGTTCGTCGAAAGCTTTTCAACCTCGAGAGAAATGCCACGGTCCCGCCGTTGTTCGAGAAATATTGATACGAGACAGAGATACGTTATAGGAATTCCGATAACGAAAAAAAAACACATTTTATTTGTTAACGCATCGAAATTTTTATTTTTATTGCGTAAAATAGGTTGGCCAAAAAGTAAATGCGTTTTTTTCTACTAGACTGCCATATATACCCGTGTATTAGAAACGCAGTTACTTTTTGGCCAAAACGTCACTTTTTTTTATTAGAAAAATAATCGCATATTTTTCTAATAAAAAACGCAATTAATATTTGACCAAGCGAACGGTTAAATCGATGTAACAAGGGACATTTCGTGCAACGTGTCGAGCTTCTCGATAATCGACGTTTGAATTTCGTTAATGACGGACTTGACAAACCGGCTTCCCCCACGAAGTACGGCTGCTGTAGTTAAGTAACGTCAGTCGAGTACCGCTGGTTGCGACAATAGGATAGAGAACATCGAGGCTCTCATTTTTCCTATTTTTAACAAAAAAAAAATATCTCAAAATTATTATTTTTCAAAAAAGAAGCAAAAAAAATTTTGTTTTCAATTTTCTCAACAAAAAATTATTTTTCCACCAAGTCATAAATCACAAATTAAATTAAGACGCTAGTCCGGAGATCAACGACTGGCTCGTTTCACGCGTCAATTTATTTTGAACGACTTTGAAAACACCGGTCGGACTTGATTTTTTGCTGAAGTGGTTGCGTGCCAGAAACGACCGGGACACAAATCGGAAGTGCAGCCTTTTCGCGCTAAACCTCGGCGTTAATTTCATTTGTTACGCAAAGTGGCAAAAGAATAAACGCCTCGACACGAAGAGCTCTCGCCAAAGTGTTTTCCTGGACGTTATCGTTCCCTTTTTTTTGTCATTATTATTTTTCTTCGCTCCCTGCGGTTATAGCACATTTCCGCTAGAATTTCCTGTGGTGACGGAGAGTGCGTCATGATTATTCAACGATACACTCGATCATGACTCCAGTAATTGTTTGTATTGCGGAAAGGAAACGAGACGCCGAGAGCAGCTCGAATCAGTGAAGTGGAAATATCAATGTATAGTCAGACGCGGAACTTGACTTTTTTCTCTATCTTCTTTTTTAATTTTTACATGGCGCTATCAATTATTGGCGTAATCATTGACGTAAATAAATCACGGAAGTGTCGACAACTATAAATAGCCATGGATAGAGGTCACAGAGGTCATCGAACCCAATTTTCAACAAACAACTTTTCTACGTCATTCAAATAAATAAAAAAAATAGTACGTCTATCAATAAATACAAATAAATATAAACGAATATAAATAGAGGTCATAGAGGTCACGGAAGCAATAAAAAGAATCGATAATGTTCGATCGGCCCGATCGACTCTCGGTACGCGTAGACCCAGGCGGCCAAAAGCACGTAAAACTTCCACAAATAATACGAGAGCCGACGTGTCGTGCGGGGATAGCGTCCGGCCAACTTTTGGCGAGTTCACGATGATGTAGTTCGAATTAATTTCCGAGCTCCGGGCGCACGGCGCTCACACGCTTTCGGCCTCACTGCGGACGAGCACGCTCCATTTCCTGTAAACACGGAAGTGCGAGCCTCGAAGTGTCGGCAATGCTCGTTAAATAGTCGCTACGATCTTCTTGCGAATTATATCAAAAAATTGAAAATATTAATCAAATCAAACAAATTAAATAATTAAAGAATTGTAAAAAATTAAATGTTTACAATTTTCACAATTTTCACAAATCAGCAAGAAGAACATTAGTTTAGAATTCTACGAAAAAATTCCAATTCGACGAGTACACTGAGTCGTTGGTTCGGCCAGAAAAAAGAATTCGAACCCCCCATCGACTTATCAACCCCAAAAAACCGGAAAAATATGGAAAAGAGGCCATGAGATTTAAAACGCGCTTATTTCTCTCTATAGCCAAGACGGAAGGGACGTCTGCGTCTCAGACAAGTCGCTCGCCCAAACGCAGACCGAACGTCGTGTGGTTCCATTTTTTTTCCATCTCACGTTCTATTTCGCTTCTACCGAGAATCTACGCACTTTACGCCCCGCACCTGCTCAAACACTCTTACCCCCCGGGTGCACTCTCGTGCGGGCATTCATTATAAACACTCGGACTCGCCTAACGCTCTCGCAGAGTCTCTCGACGAATGGTTTCGCGCCGCCCGAGTGAATTCCCGAACGGAAGTGACGCTCGGTTCGAAGCGTTGGACCGGATGTAGAAAGTAAAAAAAAAGAACAGAAGCGGGCTTCTCCTCTTCCCCCCACCCTCCAACCCTAACAAAAATATGCTCTTTCGATGGCAGAACTTCAGGTGAGTCGAAAGATTCTTCGATATCGAATAATAACAAAAGTATTCGGCTCGAAATGACGTAAAATACGAATTGCAATTTTTCTTAATTTTTTTGCATAAAAAATACATCAAACCTTGGATAAAAATTGAAAATAATTCATTTGAAAATAAATTTAATATTGTTCTTTTGTTATTCTGATATTTCAGAGGGCTTATTCACTGCCGACTAGAACGCAAACACCCTCGTCGCAGAATCGTGTAAATCTACGTAGGAGCGTCAGGGGTGAGCCACCCCCGCATCCGGCACGTCTTCGCAAAAATCGTCACGGATGGACTTTGCACTTTGCTCGACCGCTGGACGGTACGGGATGCACGAGATCGATCGTTCTTTTACTCATCGCTATTCTCGCCCTTCTCGGTATCGGTGGTATCGCCCTCTACATTGTTTTCGGTAAGACCACGAATTTTTTTAGAAAAAAAATAAAATAAAACGTTTAAAAGAATCGCTTCGTTCTTCGCTTCATGGACGTTTGGAATTTCATTCGTTATATGAAATTATTAATATTATAAATTTTATAATAATTCAATGATTAATAGAATAATTTATAAATTCTGGAAATCGAGGGATATTGTCAAATTGCCAATTTATTGATTTATTAAACTTTAAAAATAATAATAGTCATTATTATTATGTGAGCTTAACGAGGTTCACGCGCCATAATCATAATAGTACTCGTATATACAAAGTAACGGCAAAATCATCAGATACAATTGTTTCCAAGATAATTTTTTTAAATTTTGCGTGAATCTTCTTGAGCATCGTATTATAATGGGCAACGAATTTGAGAAGGTTTCACCGTCTAGTAATCGAGATGTTCAGTGTTTAAAATCGCAACTTTAACACGAGGACTTATGGGAAGTTACGAAAAAATCCGATTTTTGACAATAAATAACTCGATTTCTAGACGGTAAAACTTTCTCAAATTTGACCCACGGTTGAGTATTATTGTTAACAAGGTTCGTACGAATTTTAAACAATTAAACTTGGAATTCGTCTAACGCATGCCTAACGCGTGAACCTCCTTAATAAATCAATGATTTGTAAAATTATATAATAATAATAATAATAATAATAATAATATTAACGACAGCTGGATCCATTCTCGTCGATCGATCGTCAATTTTATTCGAGAATTTTGAAGTATCCAAAGAATGAAGATTTTTCGATATATGTATACGTAGTGCTCCTCTGACGTTCGTAGAAATCGTTCGATGCACAATTTGGAGTAAAATTAATTGTTATTTTTATCGTCGGGGAGAGAAGGACCCCCGCCGGCGCTTCTTTGACGGCATTGGAACGGGCGAATTACGAAGCCGGAGTGAACAGTCGACGCAAAAAGGTGCAGGAGGATGCACGCTTTGAGCCGACTCTAAACCCTTGCGTCTCTCCCTCATCCAAGAGCGTTTTCTCTCGATCTCCTTTTATCTCCGATCATCTCCCTTTCTACCTGTATCATTGTCTCTATATCGGTCTCTCCCTCTGTTTCTTTCTTCCTCCACCGGTTCTCCGCAATTTGTTTTTGTCGCTGGCCCAACATGCAATATCTCAAAAGGCCTGCGTGAGACGAGGTTCGCTGCTGGCTGCTACGAGCGACAGAGTGAAGAATCGAATCGTAACCGACACCGGGCAAAGATATATATATATATACGTCGGAAACACACTCGTATACACACAAATAGGACCGAGAGAGGGACAAACACAGCAGGAGGAAAGATTTCTTTTTATCAACAACTTTGAGGACCGTAACGCGTCGTATCCCTCGTGAAGATTGAAACGGCGTGGTCACTTTGTCGACACGAATCTTCACGCTACATTTCACAGCGATCAGCTTCGATCGTCTTTAATTCAACCTCCTTGGAGAGCGCCCGTTATTTCTATCATATTCGTTAAAATGAGACAGACCTGACCTTGAGAGTCGAGCAGAGGATACTTTTTTCAATACTGCGTCGAACTTCAACTTCCTTGTGTCGACGTATCACGAGTTACAAGTTGAAAAAGTTAACGTAGAACATAATAATTGTCCAAAAGTCACTTGTGAAACGACGGCTTTCGTGTGCAATTTGATTTCCTTCTATCCGGCTGATTTATTGATTTTTCGATAATATTATTGTTTGTCGTTACAGAACCGGAGAAACTTCAGATAATTCAACAGTACCTAAGATCCTCCACGCTTAACGTAACGAACGAGACGAACTCTACGACGTTGTCTTCGAGTTCATTGGCTTACGAGGCAAATCTCGAGCTTACTACTCTCGCCGCTAGGAGCGCGCTGGTGACCGAGACGACAGCGGGGTTTCCCCCCGAGACAACTTTTTCACCGGAAACGGAAACGGATCTCCCACCGACGACCATCGCGATAACGTCCCTCGATCGCAACGCGACGAGACACTGCGATGATTGTTACGACTCCGAGGTCTGTGTTGCTCTCGTCGATGAGGAAGTACCGATTTGTCGGACCGGGCCGGATCCTTTGGATCCTACCGGATGCTCGGGACTGTGTCTGATCAACAAACAAAAGTGCCATCGTCTGGACATCGACGCTTTTAGGTTAGGAAGATTCATTTGTTTTTATCGTTTTTATCGATATCTCATTGCGTATTTATTTTTATTCTTTATTTTCGAAAAATTATAATTTTCAATTTGAATTCAGATGCGTCGAGGTGGAACATTATTGCCTGGACGACGAGTGGACGTGCTCGAATACTCTTTGCATCCCACTGGTCAAGCACTGCGACGGGCATATGAACTGTTACGATCATTCTGACGAGTACGATTGCGGTAAGAGAAATCATTTTTCTTTTCCTCCGTCCTTTTTTCTAATCCTTCCAACGAGTCTTCGCGCCGATTTCTTGACTATACACACATTTTCAATCACCCCTTTGGCCACAAGCCGTATTAGCCCAGTTTAGCAAAGAACAGTGTGTGTTTCTGTTATTGGCTTTTCTACTTTACCAATGTTTTTCTGTGGCTTCGGTTCGGTATTCGTGTGTTTTCTTTTTTCCTATCAAACGAATATCTACGAAACGTTCGTGCGAAACGTACATTTGTAATAAAACCGAAGCCTTATTCGCATCCATGATCGAGACGAGAATCGAAAAAAAATTAACTCGACACGATTGCGAAACTTGACGTTGAGAACGATTTCTTTTTCAGAATGCGATTCACAGACGCATTTTCAATGCGGCAACGAGACCTCCTGTCTACCTCTAGAGAGGCGATGCGATGGTAAGATCGACTGCTGGGACGCGACGGACGAGATAAATTGTACCCTCGGTAAGCTCGTTCATAAGTTTTATCAAATCCTATCGTGACCCATCTTACGAGTAATTCCCGATTCTGATCGACCGATGTATTTGAATTAGCCACGTAGCCTCGATTGCTATACAGATGACTAAAAATTGTGAAATTCGAGACAGTCGCATCAATTTTATATCCGATAGTATTCTCTAGATTCGCAAAAATTCCTCTTATAGTTAATTAGTACACTATAAGTCTCCGGCGAGCTGAATTTCATACTATACACGTAGGTTAAATTCTTCGTGGTGTTGGTTTTCTCATTCTTCATTCCCTATTCTTTTTGTTTTTTATCATTGTAGGTCAAGATCTTGGTTGGTGTGAGTACACTTTGGTATTTTTCATTTCACTGATTGCTTGCGTCTCTTTTCTTTCGCACAATTGTCGCACAACCCCGCCTCGTTTGGCTCTCATCCTCGCAAAAAAAAAACAAAAAAAAAAGAAAAAAGTCCTCGCTACTTCGATCCTAGCAACACGCTTGAGCGCTTTATTGCCATATGGCACGATCGTTTACGATTGCTGCGATTCTTTATTTCAACGTTTTGCGTTGTTCGTCAGCCTGTCCATCGAGCAGCGAGTTCACGTGCAGCAACGGCGAGTGCATACTCAAAGCGCGATTTTGCGACGGATTGCGCGATTGCACAGATGGATCCGACGAGCCACATGGGTGTCAGGGACGATGTAACAAGCACGAGTTTTCTTGCCTGTGAGTATGAAACAAAATTGACCTATATTTTAATCGCATCGTATTTTCTTTCGCTACGTCATTTCTTCGTTTGCTTCTTCAGTAATGGTAGATGCATCACAAAGTCTATGAAGTGCAACGGAATCGACGATTGCGGCGATAACAGCGACGAGCAGCATTGCAGAGATCGAATTTTCAAAAAACCAGCCACGTAAACTGCTCGATATAATGAAGAATATTAAAAAAAAAAAAAAAACGAAGTATTAATGTAGTTACGATCGAAAGACTACAATGAGCCCGGTATTCTAACCTAGGGGCCATGCAAATAATTGTATAGATACATTTAAATTGTATACATAGATAGATATATATATATATATGATTATTACAAACGAATAAATATAAGAATGCACGTACCTAACACATCCCATTGCTATCCTTCTTTATTCGTACACGCTCCAAACACACATTTATATGAAATCAAAGTAACCCAGGATTAATAGACATATCGATATATTTTACGAACAATACAATTTATATATAAATTCGCGATCGTCACAATGGAAAAATATGTCCCGTTCGAAGCTTATTCGTATTTAACTGTTTTGTGACAAAAATTTCCCCATTTTCTATTGGATGAACGCTCACAGCGAGTCGTGCAATAATATTGGTCATTGAAGAAGTTGATCTTTACGCGAGCTTTTCGGAGTGATGATACGCATCTTTTTTTTGTTTTTTGTTTTCTTCATTAAACGTTCCGTACATCATCGAGGTGTGTCTACATTGTCATTTTTAATTACTGAAAACCTTATTTTCTTTATATATACACACGCGTGGTATATAGAAGTTTAAAATTGTAAAATTGACTTGAAACTCGTTATTTATCGAGTTACGATTCCACGATGAATTCCGGATGTCGTCATCACTCGTTGACATCACGTAAATCTATCTATCTCTTTTTATCAGTTGATTTATAAAAATTCGTCTGGCTCACGCGGTGCGTCGAGATCTCGATAATGAATGATGGGCCGGAAATCACCACCACCGCCACTGCAAATTTGTAAAATTGAAGAATGTTAAGAACATAAATTAGCTCGTGAGCTACGATACAATTTTATTCTGGCTACGCGCGATAAGAGGCGAAGAGCGCTATTACCGAGCCTGTTGGTGTACCAAAACAAAAAATCATTATATCTCGTTAAATAACGTTATTTTTCGACACAGAGTCGAGGGATTTAGTATTCGAGCAAAAAGATCATCGAGTACATTAGTAAGTGTCGGGATTGATCGAATAATCGCGACGCGATAGATAGAGCCGCGAAGAAAACGTTATCGTGCAATAAATATAAAATACATATAAAAAAAATGAAGTAACGGTTTGATCTGACTGAGTAAAGTAGGACCAACCGGACGAAGGATGTACGAGTGGAAATGGGATAATAAAATAAAAATGAGCAACATTGACCACCGACAAATACATTTATTTGTGTTTAAACGGCAGTAGCGTGTGATTTTATTCATTGTTACACGAACGAATCCCTGACGTCTGCAAATAATTTTACAGATGTCGAATTGGTATCATTTAATTTTGGTTATTTCGTACATGCTTTGTTTGTCGTATTAAATGTTCTTTAGCGGAACTTTTGTTTGTGAAGCGCATCGTATAGATATCTTTATTGGCGTATGATAAAATACGTTTCGTTCGTTAAAGTATCGCAAGATACAAGACGCCGTTATTGTAATACCGTTTTTATGTATAATGAGTATTTACAATCGAGGCATTTGGCAAGCATCTGCGTTGAGTAAACGTCCAAAAATGCGCGTATATTACAAAATTCGCATTAATTAATCCGATGGCACGAAAGTCCCGTGTGCATGTAACGTGATATTAAAAATTGTTTCGCTACGCACGAATTCTCGATTTGTCAAGGCTCTATTAAAAAAAAAATCAATTTTTTTTTTAAGTCAGAATGTGTCCACGCCTAGCTGGTCCAAATCATTATAACTAATAACAGGCCTCGCCGTCGTATCTGGAGCAGCCCTGGAAACATTATATATACCACGTGCTGAGATACGTGAACCCTCGCGCGCACTTGCGGAAAAAAAATAGCAACGAAATAAAGAAGGAAAATTTGCCGCCGAAGAGTCGGTTTTGTACGAAAGGATAAAATGATTTTACTAACTACGTGTATGTAGCGAGGTTTTTTCGACTCGACAGACGGAACTACGGGTAACATGGCGGAATAAAAAAAAGAGACGGAACGCTGGATGCAAAGTGAGAAAAACAAAATCAAAACGGAGCGAGCAATTTCATCGATAATACACAACTTACCGTCCTCTGTTGAAACCACCACGGTTTGGTCGGGGCATACCGAATCCACCCCCGAAACCACCGCCGAATCCTCCACCGCCGTATCCACCGCCGCGTCCACCGCCGTAATTACCGCCGTAGCCACCGAAGCTAGAACGAATATTACGGCTCGTTACAACACTAAAAAATGTCTTGGTCCGCTTTATAAGAATCGAAGATAATGGAAATAACGAAGATGAGAAATTTACCCTGCGGGTGGATATGGAGGAAATCCTTCCCGTGGACCTTCGCGAACCGGTACTTTATTTCCCGGATGTTCCGAAAGCTGGGGCCTCTTCGGATCTTTCAGATAATTATTGAAGTATTCCGCTTCGGCTTTGACTTCGGCCACTTTTTCGCCGTGCTTGTTGAAAATATGCTTTCGAATAAAGTCGGGTCCTTTGAATTTTTTACCACTCAACGGACACAGCCACTTGTCCTTCGAAAGCTCTTGCGTATTGGCTTGAACGAACTTCTCGACCTCACTGGGATGATTTCAGTTTGGTCAAGGAAAATAATCAGAAACGAGGGCAACTTTAGACGCGAGATATCTACGGAAAATCCTTATCGAAAATCTTGTTTTAAAAAAAAGGATACGCTTCTGCGTTTTTAGCACCGAGTTTATCAAATTCCTCGATCGACAAGGTTGCGACTGGCGCGAGGAAAGCAGCCATTTTACTCTCGAAATTTCGACAGTATTCGGAAAGATCGGTTGACGATATTTTCGCCGCTGGCTGTGGCCCCCTTACGTGCATTATGCCGCAACGATTTGGCATCTCGTCCTCGTTCGGATACTCGCAGTGATTGTAATAATCGACGGAATGAACTATCCGCAAATACAAGACTAATCGATCCAAAACCTGCGGGGAAAAAAGTTGTTACAATATAAAAAAGTCGATTGCAAATTTATCTGAAAATTACGTTGAAAACCCGAAAGGCCATGCATACTGGAACGATGAGTAATGTATATTTTGAATGAAAAATTACCGTGATCAGAATAGGATCTCTTTCTATCGGTCCATCACCGTCTCCGCCGAGCTGTCCCTCTTCGTGATCTCCCGACATGCCCAAAAGCTCTTCCTCTTCGGCAGAGGCTTCCTCAATGAGATAGTCAGTAATGTTCTTCAATACAGGATTATTCGAGGATAATCCAAACGCCTGTCGCGAGAAACAATAATTGCCAATGTCAATTTATATTTTTAAACGGTAAAATGCATTTTGAAAGAAAAATCGAAAAGATTGTATTCTTACAGCTTGTTCGGCCTCGTTCGAGTTTTGATTCGTTTTGATCTCTTTGCCCTCGACATCTTGTTTATTATCAGAGTTCCACAGGCCGATTCTGTTATCCAAATTATGAACGATTTTGGTGCATAGTTTGATGTCGTGTCGAACGATTTGCTTGTGCGAAGTTAGACCATTGACCGTTCGAATGCGACGCGAGAGATCGCGATTAACGATAGCCCCGAGCTCGCAATCTCTCAGCTACAAATTATAATCGATTTTTCATTATTTCCATCGATACGTTCAATTGTTTTAATTAAATCAAACGAGGTGACAATTACCCGAATATTGTTGAGACTCCAGCAAATTTCTTTAATGTTGACTTGACGCTCGAACGATACCCAACCACGTCGAAACCATCGACGCTCAGGCTGTGGATCTGCGATCGCCACTCGAAGAAATCCAGGAAATCGTTTGCACATCTGTAATTAAACGCTTATTACAATCTTTGCGACGTAAAAAAAAAAACATCGAAAGCTCCGTCGATCTTATATCGAACTTACCGCCTCAACTTCCGCTTTGGTTATCGTCGGTGCCAAATTTCTCAAGAATATGCTGCTCGTTTTGTGAAGAGCACGAGGTTCCTTCTCCTTGTCCTCGCTCGCCAAATCGATAACCGCCTCAGGCTCGATATCGGTTTTTTTTGGATCAACGCACTCCACATCGTCCTCCTTCTCCTCCTCGTTCGCTTTCGTCTCTTTTTCCTCGGCGTTTTCGTCAGTTGGAGTTGTTTTTTCTTCCGTCGCTGATGAAAATCGGAAGGTTTACGGTGATTTTGCACGATGCTTCGGTTTCATTGAATTTTCCAAACGAATTCGCGCACGTATTACTCACCAACTTCCGTTTTTGGAGTATCGGGCTTATTGCTGTCGCTATCGGAGGTACTGCTGCTGCTACTGCTGCTCGAACTACTGTTGCTGTCGGTGCGTTTACGTTTTTTCGTATTTACTTGTTCGGTAGGCTGTTCTACTGCTGTTGAGGGGAAAAACGTGATAAATCTTCTCGCTTGTATAGAAACAACTGTATTATCAGGGAAAATCTTTAAGCTTACCTTTCTCTTCTGGAGCGGGTATTTCCTCCGCGTTTTCTTTGGACTCTTCGATCGCATTCTCTTCCATTTTTATTTCTTCGGCTCCTTCTTCGTCTTCTTCCTCTTTTTCCACTTTTTCCTCGGCCTCCTTCATCTCGACGTCACCGTTCTGGTCTTCAACGGCTTTGTCATCTTCCGGCGTTTCTTCAGTGGCTTTTGTTTCTTCATTGCTGAAGCGAACGTAAATTAATTTGAGTGAAAACGATCAATTTCGATGAACGAAATTGTTTCCCGCCTATTTTCCAAATTACCTGTTTTCCGGCTTAGATTCCATGCTTTGTTTCATTTTTGTCTCTTTGGCCTCTTCTTTCTCCTTCTCTTTTTCCTTTCGAATTGCTATCGCCTCTTTCGACATCATAATTGATGGAGGCTTTACGTCGAGAATTTTCAAATCATCCTCCGTCCCGCCTTCTAATTTTATAACCACCGCATCGAGAAGATGTAACAGAGGCTCCGCCTGATCAGCGTCTACGGAAACTTTGTCTATCTGTTCCGTGTTCAGTAACTCCAAAAATACTTCAACTCGTTTCTACATAAATGAATATTAAAAGTTTATATTAAATATTTAACGGACTTGTTGCAGATTGATTCGTACGAATTTATATACTCTTACCTTCAACGCCGCAATTTGTTCGTCCTTTCGCTTGATCGACTCTTCCGGATGATATTTAATCTTGAACCTGGCGATTGGGTGGGAGAAAAAAAAAGAAAATTCCAACATTAGTTGATATCAGTGTGATTCGCGACATTTAGGATTCATCGTCGCTCCGCGAATCGTGGATCAGTTAATGGCAGGCAGAGTCACAGTTCTAGGATTGCAGCTGCTGCTCAATGTATTTATTTTTTTTTTCATTGATCACTCTCAATGTATTTTTTTTTATATTTACTTTTGCCAATTTACGAGTACGTGTGAAATCATTGCAATCGCAGTGACGGACAATTCGCATAAAACGCTTCGCGTTTTCATCGCGTTCAATTGAGAATTCCAAGGCAAAGTCAGACACGATAAATTACCACACACAATGCATTAAAGAACAAATGTGTCTCGTAAATTGTTCAAGTACGGGGTCATCGTATTGTGAACAATCGTCGTCGAGTTATTTTATAATAATCATATTAACGGAGTGGAAAAAAAAAATATTGAAATTGCCGGGTACGGTATGGAGCCTCACCTGTAGTATTATACTTTTGCTCGCATTCGGTATTGTCGACGCTTACTGATTGTCTATCCTATCTGAACGCATTGCGCCTCGTGCGCAATGTTTCAAGAGTTCTCTTGTTTTAATTTTCATGATAATGATGTAATAGCGGGTTTAAAACGCGGCCTAAACGAGCGTGTTTGGGCCTTGCGCGCCCAGCTCGGCAGCAAAATGTATACTCAATTATAAAACCCTAGCTAAACCGCAACGCGGCGCAGGTTCTTCGTCGATGCGCGGTTACGCGGCGAGTCGTTAAGAATCGAGCGAATAAAATAAACGCCAAGATGATCTGTGCTCGAGGCATAGTTCGTTGACGGCTGTGTGTGCTGTAGGGATAGAGAGATCTTGTAACATTGTTAACAATTAGCCAGGCGTCTCTCAGGTTGATTTTTTTCATTTTTTTTTTCATTCTTTTTTTTCTCAAAACAAAAACAATCTTTCAACATCCGTTGCTCTCCTCACCTCGACGACCCAAAATATAAAACATTACGACAGTTCCCTCTTCGTTAGCGCGAGTTCGTTTCTAACTACGTCTCTTCGTAGTTGTTCAACTAACGCGGAGAGAAACTCGTTCGTAAAGTTCGCAAGTACTCCAGAAAATTTTACAGAGGAATACGATATGTATATTTTCGGGACATCGATACGGAGGATTGAGAGACTCGAAAAACACGGACTCCGTATTATTTGACAAAGTTTGAATAATCATGATTATAAATCTCTTTGACGACTTACCATTCTTCGTCCTTGTGAGCTACGAAGAATTCGTTTAGCTGCTGTCGACGAAACTCCAGCTTGTACTCGTTGTAACGCTTGATCGCCTCCTCGTCGGTGATCGTGTCTTCCTGAGTACCGAGAAAAGCCTTGAACGTCATCATCGGAGGTTGCGTCTCGACGTTTGAATTGCTGAAGTTTCCCGCCACCTCGCGGCTGTATCGGAACACATTCAGCGAATATTACATCCGCGTCTCGCAAAATTACTAATCGAGCAATGTCAAGATCGATCGATATAACTCTCAAAATCAAACTAATCAGTAACGGAGAATTTTCAATTTCTAACGCATCGGAATGAAAATGAAAATACCTCAATTTGGCCAATAATTTTGGTGTCAAACGACTTCTTTTCGTTACGTTAATATTCGCGTTATGATAGAACGTCTGTTTGGGAGGAATAAATTGACGACGATAGCGTATCATAGGCATCGTTGCCATACTGCGTGCATTCGCATTGTAAAACAAAAGGACCGTTCTTAAACAAACCTGCTCGCGTTTCCATGGTTACCATAGTGATGGTTGCCATGATGAGGAGGAGGATAATGATCCGGACCCCAAGCGTTACCACCTCCACCGCCTCCTCCTCCTCCACCTCCACCACCACCCCCGCCGCCGTAATATTCAGGATGACCACCGTATCGAGGACCTCTGTCGTCCCAATCCGCTCGCATTCTCTTCATAGGTGGAGCCATCTCCTGAGAGCGAGCTGGACTATAACGTTCACGGCCACCACCTCCGCCTCCACCCCGATATTCTCTATAATCGGGCCTTGCACGGGGTCTACTGGACCATTCTCTGTGATTCAAAAAAATGTTCGTATGCAATTTTAAAAGTCGCGAGACAGAGCGAGTTCGTAAGGCGAAGGAATTAAACACAAGTGGCGATTTTTATGCGTCCGTTTCGGTGCTTAAGAAATAGTAGGTACTGATTGAAGACTGCGCACTTTGCTAAGCGAGTAGGCACTAGTTGTGGTCGGACAAACAACTTAATTAGTATTCTGGAATTCTCGCAAATTTATTGAAATTACTGATATCAGTCTTCGATCGAAAGAAACTAGTTATTATGGGAGTTTAAGGAGTAGCCATGAGAATTGGCAGTGAAAAATTTGATGTACCGTCTTTTCCGTCGTTTTTAAAGAAACTGGTAGAATAAAAGGGTTACGCAAGAAGTTTTATAGTTATAACGAGTTTTGCTAGTAATCTTACCGATCCACCCATTCTTCACGACGTCGATCATCCCTGCGTCCCTCTCGTGAATACGACTCGGGACGTTCGCCTCGGAACTTGTCGCGCCTTTTTCTATCATATTCGTCATCTGAGTCGCCCATTTTTATGTACACCTAGGTCTGGGATACTAAAACATAAAAATGGGTCACGATATACAAAATTTGTCGATCGAGAAATTAGTATGTTAAAATGGTACACGAGATTGCGACTACTTGGAGTTCCCAGTATTTTTCTCAAGTACTTCTCTTCCCCCCGATAACATGGACTCGACAATTTCGGTCTGCTTGATTTCTTCATATATCTATGTATCTATGTATAGACAAAGTATAGTCATAAAACATTTCTTTGCATAGAAAATAATCAATCTATATTTTCCAATTTGAAGGAGCAAAGCATTTATATTCATTTTGGCAGTTCAATATGCTCCATACTAATAGAAATTCTCGTGCTAGAATTATTTTCTTATATTAAAATAATTCACATAATAAGTAATTAGCGGTTTACTGTCTGAAGAAATATCAAAAACATTGAATTTACGTTCGAACATCATATCTGCATCATCAGTGCTGCCCCTGGCGGTAAACAAGGTGAAGCAACAAGCAGGAAAAAACTGGATAATTAACGGTAAGACCGTTGATATCAATTAGTCGGAGAATATTGTAATTGACTAGTTTATCGATAAACTTCAGCGAAGCAAGGATTACTTTCGTATCGTGCCAAATCGAGCATATGTGTAACAGTAAAGCACGTTGAAGGCGTCGTTAGAGAACATAGAATTATGCCGCGTGTACCACTTAAATCCCCCCTCTTTTATAATGAAAATATTCCGAATACCCCAAATGATTTTTCGAAATTCGCTAACACCCAATATCCCTCGCGGATAAAAACAAATAAAACAATCGTCGTGATTATTAATTCGAGCACAGACGTCCAAAGATTCGACGATAATTTGTATGCGCACAGTCGGCGATTCGGTCCTAGGATGTGACACGCTCGAATCACCGACTCCTTCGAACGCCGTAGGTCGCGTCAAGAAAATATGATATAAACGTAACGTTGATTACTTTGGTGTGTAGAATAGTCCCGTCGGGGATGTACGACGAGTGTTTACGTGTAATAGCCACAATTCGTTAATTCAAGAGATAATTTTAACTCACTGCACAGAATTGGACACAGTCTAATGATGCAAGATAAAATCCACCATGGAGGATCGAGGACGTCTCGAGTTCTGCACTCGCGGCGCCAAGCCATTGACTGCGTGAAGTTAGCGCATATATCGAAGACGGAATACCAAAGAGAGCTAGGCATATAAACAATTTCTACCCTACGACAGTAGCGCCAATAGATTTCTCGTGTCGATATATGTATCTGTGTAAATTATTTTTAGTTTCCCGTATCTCCGCAAGATGGCAATAGCGGCGCGCAAATCTGCTAAATACAAACTCATCGGTAACTCATTACTCGTAAATGTGGAAAGTCAGACGCATGGCCGAACTGTCAAAACAACGCGTGGTTCAAGTTTTCCTTGGCGAATTATTCGAAACAGTAGAATGGATGGGCAAAATTCATCTCAAAATGATACCGAGAGCATCTCCGACTGCCCTGGTATAATATTGCGTGAAGACACTGATGTAGTGACACAGGTAGATAAAAAAAACAAAGGGAATTAAATCGGTCAATAGAAATGCATCCATGACCTTGCGCAATAATTTTTATATTCTAGAACGAAGAAAAACCCCAAAAGAGACCAAAGCGAATTCTACGATTTTCCGACGGCGAGATGGTGGAATACTCTTCCGATGACGAGCCAGATGCTCCGAAAGCAGATTCTCAAGTTGCTGCGACGGATCCAGTAAGTACTAATAACAAGTTACGTAAAGTGTACAACTTTTTCTTGTCTGCGTGGGCGAGGCTCAATGACGAGCAAACAGCCGACAGATAGCGTCACCGATCATAAATAACGGCGTCTATTCACCTTCACGGCTAAGGGTGTGTGTACACGCGCGTTTTTTAAACGCGCACAGGACGCGATACGAAATCGATATAAATGCGATGCACACACGCATCAGTCGCTGTTAGAAACTTTCTAACACGTGAAAAAACTCATTTACGCGTTTGTATCGATACAAACCTGTTTTTCACGCGCGTTATCGGCAAATTTTAAAAACGTTAACTTATCTAACGCTGGGTTTAGAAATCCGCGATAACACTGGACTTCACTTATAACACCGATTGAATTTCTTTCAGAAAACTCTCAATTGGGGGCCATGGGCATGGTATCAGACCGTTATGGTCGGTTCCAAACTCTTGAATGGTTGCGATTACGTCGGCGAAGCGTTGGCAGATTTCTTAGGTATAACATCGCCCAAATATCAATTCGAGATCGACGAATACAAGAGAATACAAGCGATGCAGAATCAAGAATCTCGGAACGAAGATTTGGAAATGGGAGGCTGGAACGAGCGCTTTCGCAATAATTTGATAACGAAGCCAGACGTAACGGAAACGGTATAACGACGATCTTTCCTTGTCTTCTAAATTACTTCCAAGACTTTATCTCGAAGTAATCGCAATGTGCCTGATCGATCGTGCAAATTCATCCACAAAAAGTTGCAGAGTTTTATGTATCCCGTTTAAAAAACATTCTTTCTGTAACACTCTTCCTTTTTTGCTTCTCCATAAGCAAAAGCTCTTGTATTAAATTTGTCTATACGAACTATTAATTTTACAAAGTTTATGAGAAAAAAAAAAAAAAAAATCATAAAACTGCATTTACCAAGGACGTCGATATCTTTTGTACATAAATTTGCGTCGTTAATTGTACAATACTGGTATTTATTACTAATTATTATGCAACAGTCTTTGACAATTAATACCTAGCCGATAAACATTACGGCGAATGTATATCGTCGGAATAAAATACAAGACGATCTCATCGACTTGACAATCGTTTTGAATGAAATGGCGACTATTATTAAACGAAGAAAAAGAAATTGCGTTTCCCATTTATACGTTAAATGTGCGAGGACGTGTGTTAACGCGTGTTTATACGTGTGCGTGTCAATCCCTGCTCAACCGATGAAAATAATTCAAGTCTTTTATTCGAGCGGACGATTCACTGTTCCGGAACGAATCTGTGCAAAGCGCTCGTCAATACTAACAATGAACTTTGTAAACCTTGCGGCAAATGCCTTTGCAGCCACGCTCCCTTGTATTGCTCGATGTGAGCGAGCATTTTATTGGCTATGTCCGTACGAAAAGTTGGAGGGAGATTGCAAACACCCAAATTAATAACAGCCAGGCCCATATTACTGTTAGGATTGACACCAACTCCTATGAGCGTTCTTCCGATTCGACAAGCCGTGAGCATGAGATCGGCGGTCAATTGCAACTCCTGTATCTCCATCGAGCCGAATTTCGAAGTCACGTTTCCCTCGTACAACGAATGAGCGACGCGTTTGATCCGTTTTGTCATTTTCTATTTTCAACAATAATCAAGGTTATTCAAGCTCGAAAGTTATACGACGTATTCGTAAAAAAAAAAATAATTAATTAGGCTTGTTACATACCGCGAAGAGATCAAACGAGAGATACTCGAGATTAACATTGTCGGGATCGGTCAACAATCTGTACAGGGTCGATCCCCGATTGTCCGGTATTTGTTGCAAATCCTTGATATCTTGATTTTTACTCAGAGTCAAGACGAGCGTATCGACTCGACCGAGCTCGAGTATAGCGCTGCCGATTTTATATTCGGGATCTTGGAAGACGTGAAGGTTTAGAATATTCGTTATAGACCGTTGCCTATTAAATGAAGTAAATAAATCGTCGTATTTAATTCGTCATCGTAATTTTTGTAATTAAAAATTTCACGGGATACCAACCGTTTCGTCGCTAAGGCCGTATCGTTGATTTCGTAATTGTCAGCTTGACAGAGATCTATGTCCGTGGATGGATTCCAGGCGAGTCCCGCGCCAATTAAATAACCAACCCAAGAGAACGGATGCGGAGTAAGATGATGACTTCCGGACCAGTGAGCAACCACGATACCAATGGAATCTTGCTCGATAGCTGTCTTAATGGCATTTTTCGTATTTGCGCAAGTCGACGCGGGACATCCAGCGAGACTGTTGTAACTCGCTGTACCCGAACTCGGAAGAACATTACCACCGGCTACTTTAAAAGCTTCCGTCCACTCGGAAAAATCGTAATCCGCCTGAGAAAATGTCGCGAGATATAAATTCACGTTTTCACGAGAAATATATTGAAAATAAGCGAGTAAAAAAAATTCATTTCACCTGAAAACCGTACTCAACGAGAATTACGTTACTCGGTACACTGCGAAATTCTGGCTTGGAATGTAAACCATTGGAACAAAGTAGAAGCGTCGTGTCGTTATTTAAATTGAGAATGTGCCAGAGTTCTTGAAGACACGAGTACGTTTTAAACACCTCCGACATATCAGTTTCTACCGTCTCGTTGATACTTATACTCAGGTCAAGATTGTCAGGTTGTACAAGCAAACTCGCTAATCGAGGACCCACGTGAACGTAACTGAGACTCGGGAAAGTCGCGAGTAATTCTTGAAACAGTGGCCACATCTGCGCGAGATGTCGTTGACTCACGTTAGAGTCGACATCCAATGCCGGTACGAGATCCAAATGTCGATCCCTACGAGTAACAAATAATTCCGAATAAAATAATTCCATGTGGAAAAATCTAAAGAATTCTTTGTATAACGAAATACCTGCAATAACGATCTAGCGTCACCATTTCTGAACGCGAATAACAAAGTTGCCAGTCGCAACTAGGCGTCAATCGAGAGTAAAGATGCAGATGAGATATTTTAAAGGACGACCAGAGATCGATAGTGTGCAAAAGATATTCCAAGGTTGGTATTCGACCTCTTGGCGATATATCCAACAATATTCCTCTGTGCACGAAACGCGGCTCGTCCTTTATAAGTACAGCCTCGATCTCGCACACTTCCGGTGCATCTGGATTTTTGCTCAATCGCAATATCTGGACGAACGTACAAACGGCGTAGTGTAAGCCAGCTAGACTTCCCGCACTCACCTTTATCGCATTTTGCGATATGTGAAGCTGATAGCCGTCCGGAACATTGAAGAGCTTTTTGTTGACTATACACTCGATTCTATTGTCACCGATTGCTCTCCCCGAGCCAGGCTGAACTTCGCCGATTTTAACATTGTGACCTAGTTCCAAAAGGTGCGTTCGGCTTATCTCCCATACGTCCAAGATTCCATGAATCGACTCGCTACCCTGGAAAAAAACGATGTTGAAGTAATTGAGAAAATTTTGAGTGAGATTAATGCGAATTAATTAATTAGAGGGGAAAAAAGGTTATTCGCTCACCTGAATGATGGATATGAAGAGTTCCTTGCCGGCTATAAACGGTGGTGAGATATTGCTCAATTCGAGAATATTTTTGGGTTCGGGCCATATCAAATTGTAAATGCCGGTTTTGTCGAGAACCGATCTTACCGGGCTCTCGACGTTCGTTTCCCGTTGCGTTGCGTCGTACAACGGATCGGTAGATTTCGACGAATCGATCGACAATTGGCTCATATTCGCGGACATGCTATTCTGACAAAAGTTCGAATCGGTAAATGCGACGGTCGCATTGTGTATCGTGTCGTTCTCCTTCGTTATGGAAATCGGCATGATACGCCGCATCACGGACAGTATCGATGGTTTACCGCGTGCCAGTTCGTACGCCGTTTTTCCAGCGAACGTTCTGAGTTGCGGAAAAATAAAGAAATTCAAACAAAATCGCGAATACATTTCGGGGTTTGGTAAGCTTGAAAGGGAAATATTACTTACCCTTGTAACGCTCTTATACGAGGATCGGCTCCAGCCTGCAATAACTCCTCGCAAATCGCAACATCGCCACGATTCACCGCATCGTGTAGCGGAGTAGCGCCGCATCCATTTTCGGAGTTAACTTCAGCCCCGCTATCTGTACGACAGAAATAACACAATGCCGAGCATTAAATAAACATTTCGAGTACTACAAACGACAAATACTTCAAACGCTTGTTCTTCATTCTCCGTTATATTATTTCACCGTGTTAAAAAAAATTCAATCTCGCTGAATAATCACCTATGAGGCAAGAGACGATTTCTTTGTTTCCGTAACAGGCTGCCCAATGTAAAGGAGTGTTTTTACTTCCCTCGGAATCCCAGGAATTAACGTCGATACCTGCGCCTAATAATTGTTCAACCCTCTCGACTCTGGAACGATTAATTCGTGAATCGTTAACGTATTTAGAAAAAGTTTTACGTAATTTTGTTTCCATTCGAGAATTAACGAAATACGAGTTAGCTTTGTACGATTTATAGCTAGTAAATAAAGTACGTTCGACTTACTCGGAAGCAGCGGTGGCTCTTAGTAATTCTTCTACGTAAATCAAACGTATAACGCCGCTAGCTGCTAAATCTACGGCGTTATGGCCATGTGCATTTTTTATAGTCGGATCGGCGCCGCAACTCAGTAACGTCCTGACAACATCTACCTGGTTTATCTGATAATTATGATAAAAATTTAATCAAAATATTCATCGTGCGGATTATTCGAGAAAAATTTCGTCGTACCTTTGACGCATAAGATAAAAAAGTTCCTTCCTCCAAACATGGTTGATTAAGTATCTCGTCCTTAGTCACTCCGTCCCCCGTGTTACCATTCTCACCTGTGCGAGTTGGGAAAAAAATTTAAATTACATACGGACCTTCCGAGACACGAAATATCGCTATTGAAAAGACGACGCTTCCGACTGTATTTGCAACTGTTTAAGATATCGACAAAACACACATTTCGGCGAGTTGTTAGGGTGAAAATAAAAAATGGAGGTTATGCGTTTAATTTTTGTGTACGTACATGCACCGAGTAGAGACCTTATTATGTCAGTACGACCGTGCTCTATCGCAGTTCTTATATCCTCGCAAATTTCTTGCATCTCTGCTTATTTGAGTTATTTCCCGGTTAAATTTGATACTTTAACGTTTCATCATTAATGTTGGTCCCGGTGTTTCGGCGGTGTCAAATTTGTACAGTTGAATCTCCGTAATTTTGCGCAATCGGGTCACTGGCGCGCTGCTTTACCGTATACCCCTACTCGACTTTAATGGATGTACCGTTTAACGGTGAACACACAGTGATTGGGTAACGCGTGGGTAACGCGTTACGTCCTGTACGGAAGAGAATCTTAAGGAGAAGAGAATGTGGTAAGCGGTATTAAGGAGTGTCGATTGAGCTACTATCGATCGTCGAATTTTGTTATCGATAATAAGCAAAAAAATATAAATAAATACGACAATATATATGTAGCATTGGCATTTACACCCGCGATAGCGTAGGAGTCGCGATTCTCACTACCGACCTCACTTTCTATTGTTTATACGTGCGCTAACCACCTCGACGACTATATAATACATATTATCGAACACTGGCCGGTCCGTCTGCATCGCTTCCACTTTCACCATAATCACGATAATGATTCACACCGATGTGAATTGACACGAAAGTTCAACAAGAACCTACGAGTGTATAAATTAAGAGCACGGACCAAATGTCGAACGAGCTCGATAAAAGTACGAGGATGAATAAACATGAGTCCATTCATCAAATTTTGTACGATTCTCGCGCTGTGCACGGTGACTCTGTTATTATTGGTGAATTTCGTGGAAAGAAGTTCCGGAAATGAAGGTTACACGCAGCGTCAAAAGTCGATTGACGATTATATCGTCAAAAACAGCAAAAGGAAATTGTTAAACCTTGACAATTTCGAATACATTATACGACCAGTTTGCAACTCGACCGTTCTGACTTGGATCGTGACGTCATACGCGGGAGACGCTGCCCCACGTAGCGCACTTCGAAGAGCTTATCCGAACGAGGAGCTTCGAGCGATGGGAATAACGAGAGTATTTTTGCTTGGTCTATTGGACGTCGAGGCCGAACGGAAATCCGGTATTATTCAAGCAGCGTTGCGAGACGAGTCGGCTCGTTTCGGGGATATCGTACAGGGCAATTTTTACGAAGCGTATAGAAATTTGACTTATAAACACTTGATGGGTCTCAAATGGGCGACCGAACAGTGCAGCAACGCCACCTATATCATGAAACAAGACGACGATATCGTCTTGAATCTTTACGATATGGTAAAAAGAATCGATCTCTTTCGTTCGAGAAAGGACGAAATATTGGCCGGTTACGTTCTAAGAAGAATGAAACCGGTTCGAGAACCGGCCAATAAATGGTTCGTCACCGAGAACGAATTCGACGGTGACTTTTATCCGGATTTCCTGTCTGGCTGGTTGTACATCGTCAGCCACGATATAGCGAAAAAATTGCTCGAACGCAGCGAAACTTGTAAAAAGTATTTTTGGATCGACGACGTATTGTTGACGGGAATTCTCAGGCATGAATTAAACATTAGCCTGACTGACATACGCGCGATTTACACGACCGATTACAGATATTTGAATTGTTGTATCAGAGGTAGAGAGAGAAAGCTCAATTGCGAATACTCGGTCGGACCTAATGGCGGTAAAATCGAATTACAGATGGATTTTCAAGATTTTGCCGCATTTTGCCGAAATCGTTGTAAACCTCGTCCAAACGAATTATCCGTCGGAAAGACCTGTGTCGCCGGAAACGAAGAGATCAAAGTCCAACCAGGCAGCGCTAGAATACGACCGATAAAAATTGTTTAATTAAATTCCCGCTTAAGGAAAATCGTTCCTTACCATTGTACACAATATAAAAACATTATTTTTACATTTCAGCTAATATTAAGACTCGAATTAGAATAAAATCCACGAGAATAACATAAATTCACTTTTGTTTGTTTTTTTAAATTCTTTACTTAAATCGCATACACATTTTGTTTACTTTTTCTTTTCTCTCTCTCATATTGTACATTACGAAACTCGTTGCATTTTTTTCGGAATTTTTCAACCATCGCTATAGATCCTTTTTTTTTTTTCTTACACGCGTCAGCACTGTTATATCTTTATTTTTCTTTAGTCAAAGTAATATATTCGTCTTATTTAATCGTGACAAGACGAGAATCTTTGTTTTTTGTTTATGTACATCGTACAACGAGCTCGGAGAGCGATCTCGTTCTCGTCTTGTGGTCATTTCGTTTTTTTCAGCTTGAAACTTGCGCCGAGACAAAGATGATCGCTGCCGACGACTTTGTTCGGTATAGTCGGAAGATTTTTGCACTCGTTGACAGTGGGCAGAGTGTACTTTTCGAGAGGTAAGACGTCGCTATAAAAAATATAATCAACTGTGACCCATTTTTCTTGATGCGTCGTTGCTTCTGCCTCGCCCTCGTCATTCGCGTGACGATATAAACTGTCCAAGTTGAACGGATGCGTAAGTGCACCGGACGAAAATTTCGCGTAATGCCCTTCGACTATTTTTACTTTCTGATATTCGTTAGTTCGCGTATCGACCTTGTCGCTCCAATCGTCGTTGCTCGAGTCGCGTTTACCGGTACGTCCCTTCTGATCGTCCGATTTTTCACTCTAATCGAGAAAGACGACAATTAACAGAGATTCGAAGATTAATTTAAAAAAAAACGTGATTATTTAAAAAAATTAATACGATAATTAATTTTCATAGGAAATTTAAAAATTTGACCGAACCGACCGTTGTCTTGGCGTTCTCGTTTTGCAAACGTTTGGCCAATACGTTGAAATATTGGCAATTGTCCGTTACGAGGAGACGAGGAGGAATCAAAGTATTGCCGAGACCGCATAACATCGCGGGTTCGAGATTGCGACTTTTATTCTTGTATTCGAACGTTCCTTCCGTTATGAACCTGTAAACTCCGCTATGAGGCTGAAGATTGAAGTCCCCGGAGAGTATAATCGGATGATAAGACGGTCCGTTCCTGATTTGAAATAATTTCAATTAAAACATTTGTTTTTCATTGAGAAACGAATATTTCTCGGTTTTCTCACTTGGTCATTTTGATGAAAGCCATTTTCTCGAGTTCCGTCAATAAGAGTTGAGTCTGAGCGAGTCTAACGTCATCGCGTCTTGGATTGTAAAGCAGGTGAGTCGTCGATATGACGAGGTGAGTTTCCGGACTATCGACGAGTGCGAATTTAGCGATAAGAGCGACATTATCGCGATTGAGAATGTTTATATTATCTTGATAGAGCTCGACTTTCGCGTGATCGACGAGTTTCAGTCGATCCGCTCGATAAAGCAACAATAAACCGTCTCTCTTGTCGTTCGTGCGCTTTTTGTACAGATAATCGTAACCGGCTTTCTTGAAAACGGTCAAAAATTCCTCCAAGTGATCGACCTGCATCTCCTGAAGGCATATGACCTGCGAGACATTCGTAGAACGAGATAACGCAAGCTGCGACAGTTTCACATTCGTATCTTTTCTCTAATAGTTACTTTCAACCGACATTGGCCTCGGCTCTCAATATCTCGTTCTGCAAAAGTTCCATTCTTCCCTTCCAATCGAGAGATTCCTTATTGTGGTAACGGTACAGATAAAAATGATCCTCGAGAAGATTTTGTGCGAGAATGTTGTAGGAAAGTATTCTCACGATAAAGTGAGTGTCTAAATTAACAGCCGGCGTAGCTGAAATAAAACGAAAAACAGAGAAAAATTGATAATTATACGAAAAATTCAGCGATTTTTAACGAATGTGAGATTACCTGCTGTTAGAGGCCTCCACGTTCTTATAGATTTGTACTTTTGTTTGCTCATGATATTTTTGTGCTTTTTTCCAGACCCCATTATCGAATTCGCGTCGATACAATCCGCGATGTTTTTCACAGTGTTTTCGTTTACCGAAATAATCGTCTGGTTCAAATGGTTCGTTATATCGCGCGTGCCGATGGATAGATTTTTCTGTGCGTTGCAACTAGTCAGCAAAGGTTCCATTACAGTACGTTCGAGATCCTGTCGAAGCCCACGATTCAGGATAGAATCGCTCGAACGCGAGGCGGTAGAATAATTTGCCGATACGGATGTAAGTTTCCGCAGATTTCTCGAGATCAAGCGTCTCGGTGAGAAGTCTTTCATACGAATAATCTGTAAAGGCGCGATGATGAATTTCTCATTGTCGCAAGTTGCACATAAACAAAGCTTGCGCGTAAGCATTAATTCAGGTGGTTGATTCAATAAACTGACAAATACGATAAGATAAGGTACGAATATATTCCAGAAATAATAGAAGAACGAATGAGAAATGTCGTTTTGTGTTTGATCGCGTTAAGCCTTGATTCTCCTATCTCCGTACAATTTTATACAATTCGATACAATTTTCGAACAATGTCGTTAACGAACGGAGATAAAATCGTGTCAAATGTTATTGCAATGTGAGAGTACGAAAATATACACGCGTTACCTTGAATTCTTGTCGAACCGTTACGATGTGGACGTTGCGGGAAACTACTGCGCTAACTACGGACCCAGTTGTCAGAAGTCTTGTAGTTACGATCATTTATTCGTGTGAATTTTTAATGTACGTTTCCAAATGGGCAGACGAATTCACGCGACGTTGCATGAATAAAAGTGAATTGTTATTATCACATATTCTCGGCATTGCCACGGCTCTCCCGCATCATTGCCGTCGGACCAAGTTAGGTTACCAGTCAAATCCCGCAAAGGTCGCACACACGGTCATAACACACTTCCGATGGAACGTTCGTCGTTGTACTCGCGCGATTTTTGCCGCCGGACTGATTGTAAACTGCACGACGCGGCACGATTCTCTTTCTCTCTCTCTTTCTCTCTTTTTCTCTATATCTCGTATATCGATAGTCAACGTTGCGCGTCACGTTCTCGTGACAAACAAATACTCGGACACGAAGCACCAACACACAGTAGGACGAAACGAACCACTTGGTCTTATTTTATTAGAGCGACGTTCGAGACGATCAACCTGCGGTAACGGCTCCTCGTAGAATGTTGTTCGATTTATCATCGAAAGAACGTGAACCAATACAACGTCCCGCGGGCTAACGTCTCCGATGGCGCAATGTATATTCGAGAAAAAAAAAAAAAAGAAAAAAAACACGCACGACGGAAACGCTGCGCATAAACGCGTCGCCTCTTGCCCGCGGTTAAAGGTTATACCCGCTACCTACAATAGTTCCACGAATACGACATTAACAAACACACAATAGTACTTTTTTCCATCGATGCTAATGAAACGCTTAAATTTCCATAACGTCCCTTTTCTTCGCTCGTTCCATCATAACAAAACGTCGCTGTCTCGTTGTTCGCTGCTCTCTCCTCGATCTCCCCGAGATACGCGTCTTTTCTCCCATTCGTAATATTCCCGCGCTTTACGTCCTCTCTCGCATATACGATTTTGTAGCGAAGAAAAGACGAAGATGAGAATGAAAAAAGAACGTTGAACTTTTTATAGAGAATCGATGACCTCGTTATCGTACGATCGGTCAAATAATTGTAAGGCACCCTGTAAATCGTTTAAACACGTACCTGAACTATTCGTAATAACGATAGTTCATTTTTATTTCTTTTTTTTCATTTTTTTTATTATTATTTTCGTTTAATTATAAAAAAGCAGTTTATCTTTCCAAAGGCACTAAAAGTCGATGTCTTCTCGTTACAAGAATTGCAGTATGTAACATTTTTACATTGTCGTTATTTATAAAAATTGTAATTTACAAGTAATTTAGCTATTTACACGATCAGCACAGTACGATAATCATTAAATACGGTAATTTGTGCGATCGATTGAACAAAAAGGCTGAATTTCGTCATATTTAACGTATTAACACGAGGCTCGTCATTCGCGCACCGAATTCTCGGCTATAGTGAACGATATGTCTATCGTATAAATTCCATTGCCTTCTTTAAGTCCCTCGTGTATCTAATAAACACGTGTTAATTATCTCTGCCGTAATTTGAAACCTATTATGCTCGAATTAATCAATTGAGCGAAGACCGAGTATTCCTAAAAAAAAAAAAAAAACTAAATTTTTTTCCATCGCCGTACAAATATCCGAGCGACCGTTAAATTTTCCAATACGAATAATCACCGGTCCTTGTTGAATCGTAAATCAAACTTATCGATATTTTGATCGAATTATCGTTAATTAAATTTTCTAAGATCTCCTACGTTCGAGTAAACAAATAAAATTTGCGTCTCCAACGAAAGGAACTGTTCCTTTGGTCGCAAAAAAAAGAATCGTCGATCGACGGCGGTCGTTCGTTGATGTGCGCGCTAACTCCCGAACGGGCTGTGCGCATGCGCGAAGATACGATCAACAATAAGACTCTTCCGTTGCAATTTACGTATACGCAAATACGTATACGTATAATCAAAGATTCATAAATCTTTTTGAAGTAGATTGAAGGCCGCGCCGAGAGCCCAACTGAGTTCATGACCATTGAGCTTTTTGTAGAGCTGGAAAATCGAGACAATTTTGTTTTGTACGTTATTCAAAATTCAACGAGATATTTACAATGTACATCGACGATACGTAGATACTCGTGGGATACTTACGAATAATTTAGTTTTTGTTTCCAAGCCAAAACCATCTTGAAGCAAAACGGATATAAAAGTTAAATCCAGGCACATGAAAGGTTGCTCAGTATTCGGTGTATCGCAAGCAGCTATCGCCGCTTTGTGAAAAGCATCGACCGTGATTACCCCACCGCTGTACGGATCTATCAAACCCATCTGTAATAAATAATTTTAATTAACGTAGAAAAAACGATTGATAGAAGAAAAAAAATGAATTCTTTGAGAATTATCGAAAAAACAATCTGCAAATCGTCTCACCTCCGTAGCTCTGTCGAAGTAGTACGAAAAAGCATAAACTTCGTGATTCTTCAAACCTATCGGTTTGTTCTTGATCGTGTCTACGTAATCCTTGACTATTTTCCGACATTCTGAAAAACGTACGATCGGTTTGTCCTCGTCGGTGCCGGCAAAATTTTGCGCCTTGACGATCTTGTGATGAGGATGAGTAGAACCTTTGACGCGATAATTTTGACTACCGTAATTCCAATCTTTCGAAATAATCGGATTTATACATTCCGAATTAACGTCTATCGTGTCGGTCGGTTTGTATTTTTCGAGATTCGTGCCGTAAGTGAGAATTTCTTTTCTCGCTGCCATTAGACCCATACCGAGATAACTGTGTGTGTAAATACTCATGTTGCGACCGAAAGCATTAATGCCGTAGATGTGTTTTTCTAATTGATCGATGTCCGAATTTTCTGGTGTAAAAGTAACCTGGGTCGAACCTCCGCCAAGGTCAAGAGCGGCTACCGTATTGTCGGAGTAATGCGACGTGAAACGATCGAATAGAAAATTGACGGTGAACCAGGCAAATATACCCTCGTCGGTTCCTTCCATTATCGAGACGGAATTTTTCGTCACGAGAAAACCCGATTCGTCGAAGAGTTTACGGCATTCGTCGAGAATTGCATTTGCTTTCTCCTTGGGAAGCAATCTTAATCCCGCCGTTGCTCTCATGTCGAGAGGCGTATTGGCCCATTCGGATTTTGGTATTACAGCTTTGGCTTTTTCCAATAGGCCGGCTAAACTTTTTGCGCTTTCTTTTGGATCGTCGGCAAAGGCGCTGAGGCCTGGTTTTGTATGAGTGTAAAGCTCGTGATCGAGAATGAGATTGCCATTGATAACGGAAGAATGAAAGGTGAAAGCTAGCAATCTACTTCCCGTAGAACCGGCGTCTATTATCACAACGTAGAACGGCTTGTGGAGATTGAAAGAATAGGCCAAGTTATCCAAGGCAGAGGTTCCCATTCTCACCGGCTTGATATCGTTCGCTATGGCTATGTAGCCCAAAAACAGGACTCCCAGAACGAGAAATATAACGAAATACTTTCTGCCGTTAGGACCGCCGGTTTCCTTCGAACGGGAAACCAATTCTCGCTCTTGCCTCGTGTCATCTTGTGTGTTCAGCTAAAAAATGAAAAACCATGGGTTAATATAAAGGTTATAATGTATATTCGTCCTTGTAGTAACGAGAATGCGCGATGTTATGGAACTTAAACAGGGAGGAAAATCAAATGGGGGCGAGCAAGGGGAGATTAAGCAGGGTAAAATCAGAATACTCGGAATGCGTAGAAAATATTGAAAAATTTAAAATTCAAAGGCTCGAGAAAGAATTAAGATGCCGTACGAAGAAATATCGACCATTTATTTACTGCGAGCAACACGAAGCAGTGAATTTTTGATTACGCTTCGATCGAAGATGGGAAAAACGACACGAGTAATTCGGGAAAAAATAATTTCTGTACTTGACGATAAGATTGAGGGAAATAAGTCTGGAATTCGACTGGATATCTTGAAATTTTTACAATAGGAAGATATATTTTAAAAAAAATGAAAATCATAGAAAATTTGCCAATTAGGGAGCAATTTTGGTGAAATATATACCGAAGGGAACGAGAATATTCGTCACGTGTCATTAAAATTGCGTCAGGTTGATTCGAGTCATTTGCGAATTGTTGAAAATTTTGTTTTGGTACACCACACACATATACGCACGCGCGCCTCTGCACATTTTTTCCAAACGCAACTGCTTAACCTTTCAAACGTTAATAAGTAGTTTATAACGTTCTAAATCTTCATTATCCATTTAATTCGTTCATACAGTATCGTCTATTCGCTTTCCACTATGCGAGGAAACAAAAGACTCGAGATTCGTACGTAGAGAATGATTTTTGTGTTGCATACAGCCAAGATAAATATTCTGATATAACCTTCGCGGGCCTGTGTCGATTCGCCGCCATGCAAAAAGTAAACGCTCTCTCGTTCTGTCACACAGGGACACCGTATCACTACGAAACACTTACAAGCGTATATTTCATCTAGCCAATAACGATAATTAGATGGAAAGAGGCTCGCGAACGTATGCTATATATAAGAAGCGGCAAGAGGAGAGCAACGACACTTTTTAGATAAAACGAGTACGTGTTGTTTCTTTTGTCTATCATATCGCGCCAGTGTGCGACACAGTCACGTGCCACCCGCCAAGGGTTTAAAGTCGATGTTCGATTATCTCGTCGTTCGTACCCCGCGATAATCCATTTAACCCTTGATCGCCCCACGAGATTATATTTTTCAACAATACGTCTAATATTAATAGCGCAACCGAAAGATCGAACTCATTATGCCGGATTGTAAAGACGCGCGGAACACGAGTAATAGAGATCGTCGCAAAACGTACCTTTCGTTGCCTCACTTCCATCTTCGACAAAGTCGACGGACAACTGATCGAACTAACACTGTCGGAAGGTTAAACAGGGATGTGATATGACAAATCCGGAAACAAAGAGCCCTTTCAACGTTCACGAAAGAGTGAACGGCTGATCGGTATATGCTCGACTCAGGATCGGGTAACGATTCGCATAAGATTTTTGTGTATAGTCATCCCGTCATGGCGGACGAAGATAACGGTTCGAGGTACCGAAGCTTAAGTAGTTGACAGGGAACTGTGATAGAGCGGACTTGATGAGAGTTCCGTGTGTGCTTCGAGTGCTTACACGCACATGTGGCTACGCATTACGTCATTGGTAATCGCCCGAAGGTCGACGTATCACATGTTTTGCGACAAGATTCGATCGACCACTCGCGATACAACCTCGAGCGACATTAATTCCTCGACAATTCGCGCATTTTGACAAATTTACTCGAGAGTATAACCAGTATAACCACCGATCTGCATGCTGCGGCGGACAGCGCACGAAACATTACTGTTTCAACGAACACTACTTTATATTAATACCTACAGAATCCATTGAATTAGATAAAGACTCATCCTATATGTCCAGTTTACTCGTTACTCAGCATATTTGCTCTTACTTCAATGCGTTGCATTTTATTTTACATTTTTCCCCTCTATTCACGTGATCGCGGCGTGCAATTTACGTAATAACTAAAATGCTATAGACACAATGGAGAGATAAGTATTATTCCAGGTTCTTATCGTGGATGAAAGCATTACGAAAGCATTATATTCATTAAGTGTTTCCGAATACAAGGATTTCTACAAATAGTTATATAACGTAGCAACTATGATTTTTCCGTTACTTTTACTCGATTCAAAATAAAGGATATTAAAAATGGTATGATATTTGTTTTTTATCCCAGATGCATTTACAGTGAAATATAAGGAATTTGACCCGATTATTTAGACTTGGTGAGGTCGGAAGACCGTGCCGAATGTAATCTTATCGTAAAATTGACTTTCATACTAAGCTCGTGTATTAACGAAGCAACTGACGAAGATTTGATTATTTTGTCAAAGCCTTGAACGTTCGCGCATGCGCGTATCATCGTATACACCGGTAAAACATAATTTGGTATTATGATTTTGACAATAACAAAGGATATCTGAAACAAGCCGCATTATAAAGTGATGGAAAAACGATCGTATTAATTATCAATTTTTTCGTACAAAGAATTACTACAAAATTAGATATCGTAAGTATTAACCGGAGGCAAAGACGAAACGCGTTTCTGCGAATCTCATTCAGGCGTCATGGGGAGAGGTTAGAATTTTTATGGTTTCAAAAATAGATTTCTCTCATTCTCGTCGTGTGTAAACGGGCTAGCTCGAAACAACAAAGCGCGATGCCGGTGTCAGATCGTTCATTGTACGTTCCGCCTCGCGTCTCTTCCCTCGAACAAACAAGAATATTGTTCCCGCGATACAGTAGTCTTTTATTAATTAGTGAAGACGATAAAAGAAATCCGAGAACTAATATGAAAAGCGTTAATGTACTGTCGCGAGTGAATCAAGAAGTCGTTCTGAATTTAGATGGATACGAGATATAGTTAATGGTTCCGTTGTGAAATAATCGTTAAATGGAGACAATTTGGAAATCCCGGAATATCAAAGAATCGAGCAACGGACGAAATGTATCGAGTCAATAAAGGAATGAATTAGCACTTTTTTGGGCGATGGTCGAACGTTCGTGAGTAAAGACAGAGGACACTGATCGAGGCGAATTATGAATAATAAAGTCGTTTGGGAAATTAACGTTGATGACTTTTGAACAACGCGATCGTCTTACGAAAATTTCAGTCGCGACGGTTGGCAGTGCTTTTTTTTTTTTTCTTAAGTATCGAAATTTTCCACAATTCGCAGTAACTAATAAGTCAAAATATTCGGAAAAATGGGTCATCAATTGGAAAGATCGAACAGCCTGTTGAAACAGGCTGCCATTCAAATTGGGGCTGGAGGATCGGCGGGTTTTGTCGAAGTATGCATAATGCACCCCATGGATCTTGTCAAGACTCGTTTTCAGTTGCAAGTAAAGCCTCTGGGTGCCGATCCTTTGTACTACACAGGTAGACGTTGCAAATTATTAAAAAAAAAATAAAAATAAAAAAGAAATAGCCGAAATTCACGTTTTATTTCGTCGTTTCGATTATTTTCGATATTTTCGATTATTTTCCAAGGAATTCGTGACTGCATGGTCAAAATGTACAGAAGCGAGGGTCTTGGTGCTTTTTGGAAAGGAATAGTACCACCGATTATCGTCGAAACGCCCAAACGCGCCGTTAAAGTGAGAAATCAAAAGTTCGAGGAAAAATTACCGACGAATTAAAGAAAACTGAAAATAACGTTTCAAATTTCTTTTTTCTCTAGTTTTTCACGTTCGAGCAATACAAGCAATTTTTTTTGTTCGGTGGAAATTCTCCGACGCCGTTGGTAAGAAACGAAAAAATAAAGTTCAACGAACCGAGGAAAATTCAAAATGAATTTTTTTCTTTCATCTCGAATTTAGACATTCGCATTGTCCGGATTTTGCGCCGGTGTAACTGAGGGAATTCTCGTAAATCCGTTCGAAGTTATTAAAGTACAATTACAGTCCAATCGCAATAAAGTGAAAGAGAGTCCAACGACATTCGCCGTTACGCGAGAAATCGTCAAAACGAATGGTTTGGGTCTCAACGGCCTGAACAAAGGATTATCCGCGACCGTTATGAGAAACGGCGTTTTCAATTGTTTCTATTTTGGTTTTTATCATTCCGTCAAGGGTTTCGTACCTGTTAACGAAGATCCTTGGTTGGAATTTTTCACGAAGGTAAAACGCTCGTCGACCCTCTCGTAACGTTCGAAATCCAACGATTTTCTTCATTATTTTCAGGTCGCCATAGGTTTTACCGCCGGAACGGCAGCTTCGTGCTTGAACATCCCATTCGACGTGGCGAAAAGTCGTATCCAAGGGCCGCAAGGCACGATCCAGTACAACGGAACGATCACGACTATTTCCATCGTTTACAGAAGGGAAGGGTGTGTACCCAAAACGATCTTTTTTTCTTTCTTTTCAAATTACACACTGAAACGACAAATCATTCATACGTCCATTTCTCAATTTTCTTGATATTGTATTTTCAGTTTTAGCGCACTTTATAAAGGACTTCTACCGAAAGTTCTGCGTCTCGGTCCCGGAGGTGCTATAATGCTCGTCGTGTACGACTACATGCACGCTTTTCTCACAGCAAAATTCAAGGATCATTGAATTCTCTCGCTATTTAATATCAATCGTGCCTTCTCGTCGAGTATGATTTTACCGATCTTTATCGAAACTCCATTTCGTACTGCCTGCGATCGTAATTACAGTAGAAACTCGTTTATCCGAACCCTCAATTATCCGAACGATGCGACTTAGTTTATCCGAACGATGCGACTTAGTTTATACGAACGCTCAATTATCCGAATGTCGGCCCGAAAGATACATTGTTGCTCGCTGCCACCGCCGTGAGCAACAATGTATCTTTGCGTGAATCGCGAGATACATTGCCGCGACATACGTATTAACGCGAGAACGTTAATATGTATGTCAAATTTTAATAAATATGTATGTACTGTTTTTATGTGATAAGGTGTTGTTTATGATCTCGTCCCAAAAAGCCCACGTTTCGATTATCCGAACTAGCCTCGGTCCCAATTGGTTCGGATAATCGAGGTTCTACTGCTACTTCTTTTTTGTAAAAATTACGAGGATATATTTAGTAAAAGTGAAAATTACACAAGCATGTGTATTCTTCGTATCGATAACGATCGGGAGAGAGAGAAAGAGAGAAAAATTGCGAAACCTTTTTTAATCTTCTAACACCAAATCCAACCATTTCTCAAGATCGATAGACTTTGTTACCGCTGGGACCGTTTTCGTCTTTGATTCTGAAATAAATGGAAAGAGTCGTGTTTATTCGTACGAAGTTGTTTCAGCGAGATTGTAACGTAACCGCGTACCTTCGAGCCTGTTTCTACTAGGTTGAGCGATGGCGACGGGATCGGTTCTAATTGGTTCTTCTAGGGAAAGCAGAAAATCCAAATCCTCTTCGAGATTCGAAGGATCGGGATATGATTTGTTCGTTGTTTTATCAGATGGTACGGATTTTTCCGAATTTGAATTATCAATCGTATCATCCTCCGATTTCGATTCGGTGCTGGAATTTTTTACTTCTTTCGTTCTTACAGACGACAACATTGTTTGGTAAGCTTTTTTGCCTTGTTCGACGGTGTTCTGAATATCCGTGAGTTCGTCTATCTGCAAAATTGCGACGATTTGAGAAAAATATCGTCAAGGGTGTAGTAATTGGAGATGCGACTTTGCTAGACGCCGATAGAAAGTCATTTTTTCGTATTTTTTTAGTCATCTTGTGAAATTTATATCGTCGATACTCACGGTAAAATATTTGTCGTCGACTTCGACGTATTCATTGTAAGGAATACATTGTACAATGGTGGCTAAGTTTTTTATATCGACGGAAAACAGATCATCTTGGATGACGGTGTCGAGTGTGAAATTTTTTTCTGATTTGAACATGAAATGACCGCCTGCCGATAACGGCGCATTGACGAGAGTTTCGAAATCTTGACCGTGTGTTTCCTGCCATATCTCATCTAGCTCGGCGAGACGTGACTCCGGTTGGTGAAGTCCTCTTTCGGAGGAAGAATTTTTCTTCGATGTATAACCGTCGTCATGCGTTTGTCGATTTTTAGCGGAATCGGATCGCGAAGCTGTACTCCCCTTGCCACCTCGTCGCTGTTCGGGCGTAAGATTCTTAAAATATGCTTTCTTTTTGCTGTTGCATCGAGAGAAAAATAATAGAAAATGGTAATAATAGATGGGAAAATAAATAAACCAGAAACCATTAATAACCTATAAATTGTTACGAATTTTACCTTGGTTTTGATTTCTCCATCTTTTATTATATATTTATTATATTTATGAGCACTGGACACGGTTTCATTGATTTTTGCGCTGAGAAAAGATGAAACTTATAGTTTATTAATAAATCCGAAATAACATTTGTTATGAAAGTTGAAAGGTTATTTGTGAAAGTAGTGTGTCAAACCGCGTATTCAACAAGCAACACTAATTTTAGTTCATTGTCAAAATTACCGAATATCCTAGAGGGCGCCCTATACAATGCAGGGGTACCACAGAAACTGTCTCGAGTGAAATCTCCAATCCAAATCTTTACTAGTGGCGGAAACAGTCGGAGCTTTGAAATTCGTTATATATTTCATCGTGTATTACGATGGAAACATTAGGCGATATAGAGAGTAAAATATTTCGCGTTAATAATAATATCTGTGCGTTTTCGAAATGCGGTGAATATTTCGCGATAGCTTATCAATCCAATTTAATAATCAAGAAATCGGCAGGTTTTGATACCTTACGCACGTACGCGTTCGACGATGTAATAGAGGTTAGCTTTTCACTCTCTTCGCGTGATACTTTGAATACAGTTTTCGAATCCCAATAATCGCGAGAATTGTCTATCATTGCAGTATATAGAATGGTCACCAAACTGCCAATTTATCTTATGTGCGAGTATAAAAAAAACTATCGTTCAGATATATTCGATACATTATCCCGAATGGAAATGCAAATTGGTAGAAGGCAGTGCCGGAATGGAACGAGTTGTATGGGCTCCGGACAGTTCTCACATAATTACAACCGCGGATTTAAATGTAAACCTTTTTTCTACTTACCCGATCCAAAAGTAATTCGATTAAATAAATAGAGTTGTGTGTCTAGGTTCAAATCGCCGTGTGGTCTCTGGATGAGCAAAACGTCACTTACATACAAAACATGAAAAGTCTGGGGAAAAACAAGATGGCGTTCAGCCCAAATGCAAAAAACTTGGCTGTCGTAACGACCGACAATGGAGCAGACAGTGTAGAGATCTACAAGACCGACGGATGGAAAATCAGCAGGGTGAGTTTAATTATCAATTTTCGCGACGACGCGGGAAGTAATCGATAAAATTGTCTTCGATCATTTTTTTAATAGACATTCTTGGACGAAAATTCTTATTTCATTGAGGAAAGGTATAACGGTTTTTTCGTCTTACGTTTGACCTTGCGTAAATGAAATATCAAGAATCGAAAAAAAATAGTCACAATTTATTAACATACGCACGTAATAACCTCGTGACGAAATCATTCGTAATCACAATAATTACAAAATTACAACGCTTCGAGTTTCGCGATACAAATATCATGAATTTTCAACGTATCGTCCATTCCACAACTGGCTAGTTGCACGATCTTCGTTTCCTTCGAAACAGCGCCATCTGTCGGTCGAAACGCGAGTTTCTTAACGGTAGAATGATGAGCTTTTAGCGTATCGTATTGGGCGTAAATTCGCCATTCGGGGTTATCGTTGTTAAAAACGATTTTGCGTATTTCTATGCGACCATCGTCATGACCAAGCGCAATAACGTAGGAATCATGCGAATAAGAGCAAGGTGCAAAGGCAAGCGCCGTTATCGACGAATCTTTGATTTCTAGGCTCGCGGAAGGTTTTCCAGTTTCAAGGACAGTTGGTTCGATATTCCAAATACCGATTTTACCGTCTCGCGAACCAGTCGCGAAATATTTCGAATCGTGGGTCCATGCGCAACACCAAATTATTCTCGCGTGTAATGCCCCGATTTTCGAACTTTCAGCTACGATCTCGTAATCGCCTTTTTCGTTGACGCGGCAAAGCGTCCATCGTCTGTCCCGCGACACAGAGACGAGATGCGAGTCGTCGGGCGAGAAAGCCATTTGCGTCACGGTCAAACGATGAGAAGCAATTTTTTGCACCTGAGACCAAGTTTTCGTGCACCAAACGATGATCGGAGCGTGATCGGCGGTTGCCGATTTACAAGCTGTAGCGAATCGACTACCGTCGCTTCTGCTCGCTATGGAAAATATCTCGTAACCATGACCATATAGCTTCTGCAATTCAGGCCAGAGAGTGTGTCTTATCAATTCCTCTTCCGTAGGCAAGCGTTCGTAATCGAGATCGCTGGTACGATTATCGTTACCGGCTCCATCGTCGAACAACGCTTTGTTCGTTAGACCGAGAGCCGGAACGGAAGCGCCTTCCGTTAATTTTCCCTCCCAGTCGTCCGTATTCGCGATCATCGAGAGATACTTTTGAAAGGTCGCCGGTGCGGTGAAAACTCGTACTACTTTTTCTTCCGCTCCGGAGGCGAATGTGTAAGGTCCTAACATGGCGAGACAGCTTAAATCGTATCCATGAACCTGAGGACGACTAATCTCGTGCCAAGCATCACCCTCGTTTGTCCTCCAGGGTGCGTGAATTCTCGTAGTTTGGTCGAGACTCGCGCTAACTAAAAATCTATTACGAACGTATTACGTGAAAAATCATTAATTTTTCTTGATGAGAAAAATATACGAAAGTTAGATTCACCTGCCCTTGTGGTCCCAGCAGAGGTCAACGACCCCTGAAAAATGACCGGTCGGCCCGACTCTTGGTACCCATTCGCGTTTTTTCTCCTGATACTTCCATAGATGAAAAGAGCCCTGATAACTGTGAGCGAGGATACCAAGTCCGTCCGGTGAATATTTACAACCGTAAAATCCTAGGGAATTACCACCGACTTCGCCCACGCGAACCGCTTCGCGCCAGACGCCTCCGTGTTCCGCGTCGGCTTCCCAGATGATCATAGACTTGTCCATGGCGCAGGAAAGAAGCGTGATCGGCCCGAGGAGTTTTTTGTCATTCGCGGAGAAAACGGGCGGATGCCAGTTGACTCCGTAGACCCAATGCTCGTGACCGCTCAATATAGACTCGAGCGTAATCGCGTATTTTTCCTTTCCCATCGCGAATCTCTTGATTCTCCTCTGCGCCTCGTCCTTCGTCTCGACGGCGGTATCCTCGTGATCGACATAAATTTTCCAAAGGCGTATGGTAGCGTCTTGCGAACCGGTCGCGAGGAAACAGTTGTTTTGAGAATCGTGAGTGAAATCCATGCATCTTATCCAATCTTCGTGATTTTGGAGCGTTTGACCTTGAACGAATTGTATTTTTCCGTCGTGGGTTATATCTTGATGATAGATGTGTATACTGCAGTCATCTACCGCGATCGCGACGAGAGGCGTTTTGGAATTCGGTAGAAACGAGAGACGAGCCTCGGTTGGGATTCTTCGGCCAAAAGTCAAAGTTTGAATTTTTGAGACGCTTTGCGCCGCGTCTCTGTGCCAGAGGACAAAGATTCCCTCGGTGCTCGAAGTACATAGCAATAATTCGGGATAACGGGTTTCGGGCGAAGATTCTTGTAGATAAACGGCGTCAGCGATAGTCAGAGGATTACCGTCGTTCGCGATCGATGTCGGCACATAGGTTTTTTCCTCGGCACTCCAGATGATCGCGGTACCGTCTGTCGAAGCTGACAAAAGTTCGGTTTCTGGTTTTCTATCGGTTTTTTTTATCCATCGCGCGACGTTAACGCGTGCCGTGTGTTTATGAAGCGTTTGTGTTACTCGGCCGACCGCGCGATACGACGGATCGTACAACGCGATTGCGTTACAAGCGCCGTAACAGACGAGACCGTTTCCACCCCAATCGGCGGAATTTGGAACACGATTACAGGCACACGAGATGTAACTCGTTTCGTCCATTATTGAGGAAATTTAGTGATGCTTTATTTTATTCGATCGTCTATTTAAAAGAAGTACGAAAATTGATAACAAATCTTGGACCGGAATACAACGTGACTGACAACCGGTGTACGTATGAGATAAACACACACGTGGTCAGCTGTGCGCGGCACTATATGTACAGTGCTATTTTTTTTTAACACATAGTTCTGCCAGAGATTAGGGGGGAGATCGAGCAATGCTCGACGAAAGTTAGTCCGGCGACATCTGAGCGGCCAAACGGTGAACTATTTTTCACCCGCGTTAAGTTGGCCGCAAGCCATCGTAGTCATGAATTTTGGTGAAGGGAACACATATTTATATATAATCTGGCGGTATTTCGGTGGTGACGAATATCACCATTATAATTTCGTTATATTGAAATTTACGGAAATATTTAGTTTTTTGACCTTTTCACCAACAAATTCAAACAACACGGCGTTATAATGGTGATATTCGTCTTGCCCCGGAAATTTCCGATTCCGGAAGCTCCAATTGAAGCCTTTTTGGCTGAAAAAAAATTTGCAACTCACATTTGCAATTTGCCCCCACCCCCCTGGTTTCAATAGACCCCAGCGCCACGTAGCGTCAAAAACCTGTACTGTGTGAAGAGACCCGAAGTCGGTCGATGTCGTTGAGATTGAAAATTAAATTTTTCTTACAGAAATTGTTGTGTGAGAAATTGAGCGCGATCGACGGACTTTCCTGGTCACCCAACAGCGAATTATTATGCATATGGTGTTCAATTAGCGGACAAGCGAAACTGTTAATATACTCCACTACGAGCGACAGTCACGTCGGTGCTTTTGAACCGGAAGTACCGAGGAATGTGAAAAACGCGGGTATACAAAACGAGGAAGCTTATCACGGACCGAGAGGTATCGATAAAATAGCTTGGGGTCCAAGCGGACAGTTACTCGCGCTCGCCGCTTTCAATGAAACGGTACGTAAACTTGTACCTGCGTAATAATAAAGTTCACGAACCCTTAAAATGCGCGCAAAAATTCAAAAAAGCAAATTTCCACAATTTCACGTTTATAGATAAAAAAATTGATTCGTTTCTTCTAACTATTGACAATATTACGAATTATCTTTTTATTCGTATCTATATGTGTAATTTTAACGATTTCGAAGAGACATGTACTCTAAATACCGCCAACAATATTTCTAGCCTATAAAATCGTCTTTCTTTTTACTATAGAAAATTCTTTGTAATCCTTGCAGATCGTACTCCTGAATTACGCGACATGGAAGCCAATACTGGAGTTGCGCTGCGAACCTGTAATAAAAGACGCCGATTATCTCGGCCGCGTGTACAGAGAGAGTACGAGCAGCGCAAGAAGTACGAGTGCGAACAGTGGTCAGCCGGAGAAGCAAACGAGTAATTATCACAGCTAAACTATTTTCTTTTTAGTCGGACAATTGTTTAAATCGCAAACACGACTATAATAATTAATTTCCCTTAATCTTCTTTCTCCATCTTGATTCAAAATCTTCAGTGAACGAGGTGAACGAACGACCGATAAACATTCCAATAGCAACGAGCTTCAACAACGACGTACTTTTCATCGCCGCCTTTGATATTCTCGCGTGGAGCTCGTGCGGTTCTTATTTAGCCTTAAGGCATCAGGTTTATTCTTCCACCATGTGGATATGGAATATTACGGAGGACAGTGTCGATCATGTTTTGCTTAAGAGACCCATTTCCGGTGAGATAAAGCACAATTGGTCGATAATTCACCGGTTTTTCGTAGAAGTTAGAGTTTTACTAAATAATCTTCTTTTGCCTCGAGCAGGCGCATGCTGGAGTCCGACTTGTCCCTGTTTGGCAATTTTTACAGAGAGTCCTTTTATCTTCGTATGGCGAGAGGGACGCGACGCAACGAGATACTCGTCACCAAGAGGAATGACCGTTATTTCGGGACATTGGCATCCCCGAGGAAAGATTTTGGCTGTTTGCGGCTACAACAAGACCGCGATAATGCATCTGGCCGACGGATGATTCGTTATCACACGTTTTTCCTCGATATTTCACTTTTTTTCTTTGTTTATTAACATCTTCGTGTCCTTATCGTACTTGTATCATATTTATAACATAATGCGTTTATTTACATTGCCCACACGAAAAAGTAAAGAAAAGAACAACAAAAAAAAGAAAGAAAAAAAAATGTCGCGATAATGTCTCAAAATCGTTATTTTGTTTTCGATTCGTAAACGTTCCTCGATTAAACCGCACGCACGCCTTATTTCTAGACCCGGAAGTCGCTCGAGTAACGCTTATCATGGCGTGTCGGATTTGTTATTGTTTTTTTTGTTATTATTTGTTTTTTGTTTTTGTTTTTATACAAAAGCTGGCGTTTCACGGATACGTCTAGTTCAGGAACGACGTACGTAAAGAGGTAAATTGTGCGAAGAGCGACATAGGCACGATGCAAGAAAATAATAATGGAGAACGAATATAAACACCTAAAAGTGATACTCGCACGAGACAATATGTATAATCAGATTTTCAAGCGAGAATATGAGATAAACTTTTCATGCGAAAAAAGAATTTTTAGTATCGAAAAATGAACGAAAAATATATCTATACTTTTTTTTACTTCGAAATATCGATCGATATTTACGAATCTTCGAGTCTTACAACGCGACGATGGGGTTGAAATCATCAATGAGATAATATTTAGGAAAAACGTAACTGAAAATTAAACAATCGCGTAACACGTACATGATTTTCCAACAGCGATCGAATTGCACAAATTTTCGACATTATTTATTTATGAAAAATCGAGCCAAAGCGTATAAGTTTTTTCCGTTCGCGCGTCAATCACTTTTAGGCACTCCTAAGACTTCGAGAAGACGGATTAAAAAGTGTATCTCGGCAATTATCCTAAAGAAACGCGAACGAGCTATGAGGGATGATCGATAGCCGCGTGCGAGCCAAGGGCAGATTTGTGAGTAAATTTTTTGAAACAAACGTTGCACTCGTGAGCCCTATCGTTACTAGTATGAAATAAAGAATGTTTTCTCAATGACGAGCGTTCCCTAAACGCCTTCGGACACGTTTCGCACTCGTAAGGACGTTCACCCGTATGAACGAGTACGTGACTGTTCAAAGTTGTTTTTTGGGTAAAAGTTTTCTTGCAAACGAAACACTCGTAAGGACGATCGCCCGTATGTACGAGCATATGTTTCTTCAGACTGGATTTTTCACGAAACGTTTTGCCGCATATGTGACAAGCGTGTCTCTTGTCGCCCGTATGAACGAGCATGTGCGAATTTAGCCTGGTTCTTTCGCGAAACGCCATGTCGCACAATTCGCAAGCGAATGGTTTTTCACCGGTGTGAATTAGAGTGTGCCTGTTGAGATCCGATTTACGGGTGAATATTTTGTCGCAAACTTTGCAATCGTATTGGCCACCCGTGTGCGATAGCATGTGACTGTTTAGATCCGATTTACGAGCGCAAGCCTTGTGACAAATGTAACATTCGTGAGGTTTTTCACCGGTATGTACGAGCATGTGAGAATTGAGCTTCGCTTTCTCGCGAAAGGTCATGAGGCACTCTTTGCACTCGTAAGGTCGCTCGCCAGTGTGTACCATCGTGTGTCTGATGAGCTCGGACTTTCGTTTGTACGTTTTTTCGCATATATTGCAAGCGTGAGGTTTTTCACCGCTGTGCGCCAACATGTGATTATTAAGAGCGGTTCGCTGAGCGAAAGATCTGTCGCACAGTGTGCATTTAAATTGTTTCGTTGTTTGAACGTTCGCGCGCATATCTGAATCCGGTTTGTCGCGAAAAGTCGCCGAGAATACGTCGTATTTGTAAGGAGTTTCGCTCATGTGCATGAGGGTGTGTCGATTGAGCGTGTCGCGATCTTTGAAACGCATTTTACAAATATCGCAACGTAAACCACCTCGAGAATCGTTATTCTCGACTTTGTTCATCGGATCTTTTCGTCTGTCCTCGACGATATTCGTACGTTCGTACATTTTTCTCGTTGCCTCGGTGTTCGCGTTGTCGAAATTGTAACCGACGCCTAACGTCGCGCCTGGTTGCTCGGGATTCGCGACTACCACGACGCCACTTCCGGTTGGACAACAATCGTTACTGGTCGTTGCGTGGGTTTGGACGTGATTTCTCAGACACCATTTGTAAGCGAATCTCTTCTGGCAGACGTTACACTCGACCGGATTCATGCCGACGTGGGTCAACATATGAGCGTGAAGACTCGCGTTATCTTGGAAAGTCTGGTGACATACTTGACACTGATCGCCACCGGCGGTGACGTTACCACCGCCGTTGCCGCAGTGACTACGAAGATGCGTTATCATCGAGTCGTTGTTAAGAAACCACTTTTTGCAAATGGTACACTGGACCTTGTAGAATTTTGGCTGATCGGGAGAATCCTCGTCTTTTTCTTGTTCCGCGTTGTCGCAATGTTCCTCCTCGAGGACGCGTTCTTCCTCCTCGTCGGCTTCCTGTTCCTCCGGATCTTCGCGATCGGCGGATTTTTGGCTCGATTCGTCGGTCTGCGAACCCGAGCACAATGTCGTCGTTGCTAATTGAGCAGCCCAGCAATGATGTCCGCTCGATTGACTCTCTAGTTCCAGTTTGACCTGCAATCGGAATTTTTACGTCTCTCGAATATCTCGATCTTGTTTTTGTTTTTGTTTTTTTTCGGGAATTGTTTTTGTATCGTATTTTTTTTATTTTTTTTTTTATAGTTTTTTTTGTATAGATTTTTTTATTTTGTTTTCTCTGATTATCTCATCACCATTTCATCCGTGAAATCCCCTTCATGACTGTCGATCGGTAGGAAAACCTTTCCAAACGTTCCCGTGCAGATATCCTCGATGTAAGACTGAGCGTATCTCTCGCCGGGTTCTTCCTTAAGCACGACCGTGACAATGTTCTCATCCTTGAATCAATTAGCCGAGGGTTAGAGAGGGGAGGCGAATTTTTTTTTCTTATCGGACTACCCGTTGTTATTCTTTGTCGCAGTTTTGCGCACGCAAACGTTACCATAACCTGACTGCATATAGCTAGTGCATCCATCGGCTCGTGTATTATCTTTTTTTTATTATTATTTTTCGCTTCACCCTAAAATCTTCCTTTTCCTGTATTTTGACTCCTGAAACAAGTCGAAGAAAATGATGATTTAGCGCTTCGTTTTGTTACTATAATTCGTCGTATGTTCTCTAAAATAAAACTATGCGTTCTTAAAAAAATCGAGAATTTAGTGAATTTGTGGAAGAAAGAAGACGCGATCGATCGTGATAATGAAAAATTTGTGCAAAATGGAAATTTGATTTATTCTTTATTATAAGCTTCCCTCGGCGACATTTGTTCGTGAACGAAGAGGCTAGAGACTGAGACGTTTCTACATACAGAAATTTTCGCGATCGGGATAAAAATTACGAGGAAACGAATGTGTAAATTTCGAAATTTTATTTTTTTGCGTATTCTTATGAAAGGAAGTATTGAAATGTATGAGCCAACTTACCATATCAATAATATCATCGTATTCCTGGCCACAGTAACGACTTTCGAGCGATCATCGAACATAACCTCGCATCAAAATATCACTTCTTCGCACGAACGATTGAATAACGGGTCCAATTGGATCGAGGGATTGTTTGGACGGAGATCCCGATTCAAAGATTTAATCCTGGGTCTCGTATTGTACGATAGGGCTCGACGATTATAAGGACTTTTTCAGAGTCTTATCAAGGACATACGATCAACAGCGGCAATGCTGCGGAAACACTTTTTCGAACGTCGCTTACGCTCCGATTTTTCCTCCGTTTTGCACCACTTCGCGTTCGTACGGAACAGAATAATAACATCGTAACCATCAACCAAAAAGAGCGCACTAGACCGGAAATCTCTCGTTTACAATTGCACAGTGGTCAAATTATATATTTTGTTGCGGCAGACGCGATTTCACTCACACAAAGTGACATCTGTTATCAATACTCGTACTTTCCGTAGTCTCCCTCGTTCTTATTCGAATATCGAGATAGATAACGAGAACGTTGGTCACAAAGGCATTGTACTTCCCACTGGCTCACAGGGATAATCAGCAAACTGCGAGAAGCATTTGTACATGCCACTTATTATCTCATTATTATTATTTACTCGAGATTTCTACGCTTCGAGATTCCGAGGGCGGCCATTGTTGTTTCTCCGAGAGTTCGCAATGCGCATGCGCCGGTATTTTATGTCGCACATGAGCAGTTCAGCCCGTATCTAAATATAAATAGGAATCCCTTCGATTTTTGATTTTCTCTAGGAGTGGCAAGAAATCTCAAGTAGAAATAATGCATTTTCCTTTTTAACGAAGTCTTCAATTTATAAAGAACGAAAAAATAAGAACACGGCAATCATATTCGTGATTTACATCACAGTTTTGATTCAGAAAACTACCTATAAAGCCATTCTAAAGAAACTCAATTTTACCCCTGGTACGATCCTAGTCCCCAGTAGTTAAAGTCCACTTCCGGCTCTTAGGGTGGGTCGAAACATGAAAATTCTTCGTCCTGCAAACGGCCTTCATAGCCTAATCACATAAATGTCCCGTAGAACACGAATATAAGACCTTTATCCTTCATTTCCAATATACAATCGTTCGAAAGATTAAAAAAAGAAACCTTCATATATATTAATGTTTCGATCGGCAAAATTTAAAAATCCAACTACGTGAACGTCACAGTCCTGACACACCGGAAGTTCCCGATTCGAAAAGACACCTGTAAAATCATGTTGAAAAAAAGAAAACCAAATATTAATCCTCCCCTAAACTCTGAATTGTCGTAAGTGAAAATAAAATAAAATTTCATCCCTTCGGATCGACAAATTTATTAAAATTTTTCTTGAGTGTTAAAATAGTCATAAAATAAGGAAAAAAATTACGACCCTTTCGAAATTCTCGTGACTTTCGCGGTCTACGACGATAGAGATATAGAGATAGAAGATAACCATGGTGATATCACGAGGGCTGACTTTTCGGGCCGGCGTTGCCCGAAGCTCGACCGCCCCTCGGTATTCCATCAGCCATCCCCCTCCCTCCACCGCTCTGGCTCACGCTCGGTATATACGGGGGCGGTGGGGTGTGCGCAAAGCATTCTCCGCGAGGCGGATCGATGCTGGAAATAGCTCAGGCCGTGCCGAGCCGGAGAGACGTACGAGGTGAGTCGCCTTCGTCTCTACGGCGAGAGAGAGACCAGAGCCTTGCTGGCTCTCCGGCTCTTTTGGTTTAACACGGGAAAAGAAATAAAAAAAATAGAAAAAGACGATAATTTCTCGCGCGTTGAAAAAAACAATTAATCAATAAAATTAAGTTGAACACAAAGAAAAAGAAAGAACAACAACAACAACAGTATCAACGATCGATAATCGTCGCCATTTGGATAAGAAAGGAAAAACACAAATTAAAAATAAAATAAAATAAAATACCCTCGACGTTCCCGCTAAGACGAATTTTGCGAATTTTACGCCAACGACGCCGAGCGCGAGTTTCGCCGAAACGCAATCGTCGCTTCGCTCGTTTCTTCTTCTTCTTCTTCTTTTTTTTTCTTTCTCTCTTCGATTCGATCTTGACTAGTTCGGTTTCTTCCAAATGGTGGCCAAGCTCGCGGGATGATGACGCAAATAAAATGTGCACCGAATCAATGTGGCTGATGAGGCTCTATTCGTAAGTACTTATCGTATATCGACCCTCTCTCTCACCCTCTTTGTCTTTTTCTTTTTTTCTGTATTTTCTTCTCTCTCTCTCTTTGCTGGCATTTCGGCTTTCAGGGGGGAGACGCGTTATAACGAAAAGCTCCAATACGCCCACGCTCTTCGTCATTCCTCGACCCTTCTCTCCTCCGTCCCTTCCTCACCCTTACCACCCTTTCGACTCTTCCGGTTTAAGGGTCATTTTTGTTTTCAATTTTTTTTTTCGAGATGCAATTTAAGAAATCAATCGTAGCGTAGTAGCCGGTAAACATTAATCGATTCACGAGGCACAAATTGTTTTTCGCTGATTTTTGGGCTTGCGGAGGGGGATGAAAATCGTTCGTGATCGTCGAGGGTTGCAAAATGCAATTTTCGTCGAAATAACGAGTGCGATCAATTGAATTATTTATCGAGAGGGTGAAACAGAATATTTTCAATCAACAAGGGATGAAATAATGATTTTTTTTCGTTAAGGGATGAAAATTTTATTTTTGTCGGATAAGGGATGAAAACATTATTTGCTACTAATAATCGACGAAAAAATAATTTACGACCAATAAGGGATGAAAAAATAATTTTCTTCTCCAAAACCTGACGTAAATTTTATTTTGTCTCGATAAGGGATGTAAAAATTATTCCATCGTGTCGAGGAGTTGCAAATTTAAGATTTTCATTTTTCTAACGTCCAAAATTTATTTATTTAATTAATTTTATTATTCGAATTAACAAATTTAATAAAATTTATCGAGAACAACGATAGTTGAATTTCTTACTTTTTCTTCGAGATTATTTTTTATATCGGCCTTGACTCTGAGGAAGCTCTCTTCCGCCGTCGGGGTTTCTCGCACTCCGTCATCGTTCGCAAAAGCTCACGCATCGAGAATACCCACAGTCGCCCAAGTTCAGTCTCGTCTTATCGTCCAACACGTTACACGACGTTCTTCTCTTTTCATCGTCAAGGACATCAACGACGTTCCAATTTCTCGTCGCTTATCGCTCTCTCGTTCTTGTTTTGTTTCATTTTTTTTTCTTTTCTATTTATTCGTATTCGTCGATGAGAGGAAACGCTCGGGGTTGACAAAGGGAGAACTCGTGCCTGACGCGTTACAGTGACACGGATCAATCGAAAAGTGACCGAGTGCCAGAGAAAGGTGTATTTTTTTTGTCCTCGATAAACTTTCTCCATCTTACACAGTAAAACTGCGTTAAAAAAATAAGTAAGTTGCATCGAGACAAAAGCATTTAAAAAAATGCACCAAAATTGCATAAGAATGAAATTAAAAAATTGTATTTTAAAAAAATGCAATGAAATTGCATCAGAAAATTGCACCGGAAGTGCATAAAAATAAATTTGAAAAAAAACATAAAAATGCACTTTTTTGCATCTTAAGACTGTAAACATCAAAGGAAAATTTACAATTTTTAACATTGTTGCATTAATTTCAAGCATGACGGAACTAACTCGACCCTGTCGCTTATAAAATGCAAAATGAGAAAAAAAAAATTGTACACAACTAAAATTTTACGGTAGGGACAACTTCCGGTACCGGCAAACTTCGTTAACCAACCACTTCGCCATTTTTCAACGAGAGAGAACTCGATTCACGGAGAATTTAATTAATGCGTGGTGGAAGGCAATTGCCTTAAGATTTATTTTTCAGGCGGATGAAAGTTTTTTTTTCTTTTTTCGTCGCGTTCGCTTCTCTGTCATTTTCAACCCCCTCGTTGCTCCGACGACACCGCGAGGGGCTGGCGGCCGAACGACGAAAGAGGAAGCGAGAGAGAGAGAGAGAGCGTCGCGAGTCTTACGATCGATAATTCTCGAAACAGCGTGCTCTCTCGCCGCCAGCGTCGAGCGCCCAGTTCGCGATTCACCGAATGACGAACTGGGTCAAATTCGATTATCCGCGCTCCAAACACGAGAATGACGAAGCGTCGATATCTTTGTTTTCCCTTTTCACGTCCGACGTTATTTCACGATTGGGGCTAAATAAAATAATGAATAAATGAAGAGAAAAAAAAACATGGCGGACGATTCGCGAAAAAGGGGTTGCGAAACGTATCGAGAATCGAAAGGACGGGGGGGGGGGGGTTTGAAGTCGACGAATCTTAGCTAGACATCGTTTCGACAGAACTGTTGCATCGGCTTTCGATTTTTGTACATCGTCGAATGAAAAACAAAACTTAATCAAATTTTGTTTATTGAAAAAATCAAAGAAATGCGAAAAATTAACTTTTTCTCATTTTTGTTGCATCGACTTTCCATCCTCATCGTCGTCGAATAAAAAACAGAAAATTTAAACTAACGAACCAATTTTTTAAATGAAAAATAAAATAAATTTTAAAAATTACCTTTTTTTTTATTTTTCGAAAATTTGTTCGACTCTTTTTTTCTCTCAATTTTGTTCCATCGAGCTTAGGAGAAAAAAGCAAATGTATTACGTTAGTCGTTTAGTCGATCTCGGAATTGTCTGTTTTCAAGTTAAATTAAAATTTGTCAACCCTGTAAAAGTATTCAAGAGCGTTGCTAGTTTTATTTCCGGTGTACCTATAGTGTACACAGCACGTAGGCTCTTCTCGACGTCGTTCTCTTTCGTTTACTTTTTAATATCGATCATAGTCTCGTGTCACGTACTTCGCCCAAGTTTTCTTATCAATTCTCAGATGGCAAGGGGTAGCTCGGGGTAGATAGGGAATGTTTCCTTCGCGACGAACACACAGCAACTCGGGGGTATAACGAGCTCTCCATGCTTACGGATTACGTCGCGAGTCTGATCGCAGGGTGAATTTCCCCACCCTTCGAGGTTCAAATCGATTTTTCGATGTAGATTATATCATCTTTAGCAACAAATACTTCATTAACTTATAAATAATATTATTTAAGGATAGATTTATGAATTAGTGACAAAATCGTGATCGATCGAAGCATCTGCGATTTATCGATAAATTTACTATCTATAAATAAATATATAATCTATAAATAAATCTATCATTTAATAAATATTTCTGTGATTTATATCGTTCATCCATAGATCAATCTATATCTAATTCCACCTTGTCTATAAACCTCTATATATAAATATTATACGAAAAAAAAATATATATCAAATTCAACCCCCAAACTCTCACCAAAACAAAATTCTCTCTAAAAACATATTTATCCGAATTAAAAAAATTGCCCCAGTATAATAAAAAAAAATATTTTAAAACGAATTATTTGATCCGAAAAGAAATAAAGCGCGAGATAGTTCGATTAGGGATTAACTCTTCTCGTATTATTAACTCGTCATCGCGGGTTTCGTGTTCCAGCGACGACGAGAGGGATCGTCTGTTGTATAACGCAATAAACGTGTACGAAAATTTACATAAGCCACGTTTCAATTTGTACGGCGTTCTCATTAATAATCATCCTCTTTAAGCCCGAGAGCCGCGAATACGTACTATACGTTCCCTCGATGCGTCAAGGAGCCGGATCGATCCATCGCTTCTGGCAAAGATCCCACAAGCCCGATGATACGGAGAAGCGATGATATTATGTTTTTTTTATTTTTTTTTTTTTTTTTTTAGTTTCCATTCCCCTCTGGCAGTGTACTGGTAGACCACATTCGGTCAAGACGCGAACGTGATGAGAATAATAATGTCCGGCTGGCTATTGGAATCGGGGGCGTACGCGTTAAACGACCGATCGATAAATTTTCGACTCTCGTGTGGGTGCTTAACGATGAATTTAATTCCGTATATTCGGCATTTTTTTTTGTTGGGGAATGAAATTGTGATTTGAAGAAAAAGGGTGAAAATGGGGAAAATTTGATTTTATGTTTGGAATATAGTAAGATGGTTCGTTGGAATCGAAACAATTTCGATCGAACAGATTTTTTTGCTTCCTGGGGGAGGAAGACTTTTTTTTGGAAAAATTGTGGAACGTTTATTTGCTCGTGAAAAAATAAAAATGGTGAAAATTATGAAAACTCAGGACTTAGACAATTTTTCGAATAAAGTTCTTTCCATATTTTTCATGGCATACATTTCAATGACATTTAGTGCACGAACGAAAGAAAAGAAATTTTTTAAAAAGAATAAAAAAAAAAAATTTTTGACACGCAGAGGCCTCCCCCACACCACGGTAGCTGGTAGAGGATGCACAAGCTAGCCAAGGGCCTGAAGAAGAAGAAAAAGCCGAAGAAGGGAAAGAAGGGAGCCGAGGAGGACGAGTTCGATCCGGAGGAGCTCGAGCGTTACAGACGCGAGAGGGCGGAGGCCCAAGTGAAAGCAGCCGCGGAGTCAGGCGCCGTGGTAGGACAGGAAGCGTCATCGAGCGTCGAGGCAGCATCCGGTTCGGACGAGTGGCAAAAGTTTCAAGCTCTAACCGCCGGCATCGATTCGGTATTGAAAAAGACCCAAGGTGACTTGGATCGTATAAAATCGACATCATTTTTCCAACGTAAAGCACCGATCGAGGACCAGAAACATCGTGAGAAGAAAGAGGCCGAGGCGGTCGAGGAAGAAGCAAGGAGCAAGGCCAAGAGGTGGGTCGGTTTCGACAGAGACGGAAATCCGATCGAGAAAGAGGCACAGGATAGCGAGGGTGACGATGAGAACGAGGAGAGTAGAAAACGAGAGATCGGTAAGAAAAGTCGCGACCTTGGAGTGACCGAGGAAGGTTTCGTCGAGGTACCAGAGGACGACGAGGATCAGGATGACTCGGCCGAGGAAGACATCTTCGACACGACCTACGTCGATGTCCTTCAAAATATCGACGTACAATTAGCTTACATACCGGACAGTCCGATCGAGGAAGAAGCCGGTGACGATCCTTTCGACACTACAAACGCCGATAAGGTACTGAAGACAGTCGATAAGAAAGGTAACAAGCTCGTGAGTCTCGGTAACGCGGTGGAGGTACTCTCGGGTCGAATCGATCACGTTAGCACGTGTAAAATATCTCGACCTAGAAAAAATCGGTCTCAGGATCTTTTGCTCGACGATACCGATCTCGAGGATATCGATTGTTTGCCGATCGGGGAAGCGAGCGAGAGTTTCGAGGTACGAAAGACTCTGCTGGACGACGATACCGATTTTCCCGACGTACCGATCGACCTTGCCAATTTACCGAACGTCCTTCCGAGACCGGTGACACCGGTGATCAACGGTGGTTCGTGTCGAGTTGAGCAAGGACACGATCCCGTGACCTTGGACATCTCGGAATTTGAGATTCTCAAGGAGAAAACTTTGCTCGAGGAGATACCTGACCTTGACGATGCTGAATTCGACCTTGGGAATGGAATAGACGAGAGTGTGGTACGTCTCGACGAGGCAGAGGATCCTTTCGGTTCCAAGGGCGACGATCGGTTGAACTTCGAGTCGGAGATAATCGAGGCGGCCTTTGAGGTCGCGGCGTTCGTCAACGAGGAAGATCCTTTCGACACGACATTCGCGGATAATATAGTACCCGGTAAGACCGAGCTAAAGTTCATCGAGAAAGAGTTGGAGGAGTTACCGGTCATCGAAGTTTCCATCTCGTTGACCGATCCGGCGGGATTGAGGAGAGACTACGAGACAGGATTGTTGAGCAGCGATCCTTCGAGCAAGTGCAACGTCGACAGACGTAGGAAGGACGAGCAGGATTTACTCGGTGGTTCCTGTACCGATCTCGCTGGACTCAGTGACAAACCGATCGAGCCCGACGACGAGATAACCTACGTCGATCCGTTCGACACTTCCGGCGTTCGTGAACTACCGCCTGGACAAACCGAGCTCAAGTTCCTCGAGCAGGAGCTTCTTGGCGACGACCGGAAGATCGTTAAGGGCGACAGCCTCGACGACGACGATTTCGATCCCAGGAAGGAGGAGGAAGAGGAGGAGGAGGTAAACCGAAAATCCACGGGTCCTCCGCCACGACCTCAACAGCCTTCGCCAAGGTCGAGTTTCCAGGTGAGCTTCGAGTCTGAAGGTCACGAGGACGTTCCTACAGGACCTCCGAGCAGAAAACCTTCGAGACCGGAAGCTCTTGGTCTCGGAGGAAAGTGCGTCGCTTTCGAACTTCCGACGCCCTCTAAACGACCCGACCTCCTGCAGACCAGCGACGAAGAAAAATCCATATCGTCCAAACCACTGACGCCTTATTACTCCCAAAAGTCATTGGAGGACGGACTTCCGGAGGAGGAACCGATCGAGGAGACCGTCGACCCCTTCGACACGAGTTTCGTCGCAAAGGTCGCGCCCGGTAAGACGGAACTGAAGTTGATCGAGTCGGAATTATTGACTAGACAGGAAACGACGAGGTTGAAGCACAGTTTTAGCGATCACGATTTCGATCCGAGAAACTCGAGTGAAACGGAAAGAGGTCGAAGACAGAGCGATTTTGGTGGGACTTCCTTGAGGCCGAAGAGTCTCAAGGTCAAAGAACCGGAAGCTTCATTGATCGAGGAGTACGAGGTCACTGGTAAACCGGACGTATTCGAGGTCAACGAGGCTGCTCACAGGAGAAAAACCGAGACGAGAAGACAGGAGAGTCTTCTCGACGCCGAGGTCGAGGTCGACGCCAAACCTTTGACCCCACACGTTGAAACAAAAGCGATCGGTAACAATATCGACGAAATATCCTACGCCGATCCTTTCGACACTTCGATCGCGACCAATATATTGCCGGGCAAGGCCGAGTTAAAATTGCTGGAGAACGAACTTAGCCAATTGCCTCCCGAGGTACAAAAGGTCAGAGTTAACGCGATAGACCTGGACAAAATATCCGCCCGGCCGTCCTTGACCGAGGACGAAGACGACTTTGATCCCCGTGCCGACGAGGTCAAAGAGTCCAAGGACTTTTTATCGCTCGAAGGACAAGATCCCGGCGACAAGGTCCTCACACCTTTGAACAAACGGGAATTGATCGAGGAGAGCGACGACGATCCTTTCGACACGAGCTTCGCGAGTATCGGACCGGGAAAAACCGAGCTCAAACTACTCGAGTCCGAGCTGATGGAAAAATAATTAAAGAGACAGTCACGGAAGACGATATTTGTCGGATATATTTATTTACAAACGATATTTATTGATTAAAAGAAGAGAAAAAGCAAATTTTCCAAGATGGCGTCCAAGGGAGGAAATCCTTTCTTAATGGACGATTATCCTGCCGAGCCGGAAGCGACTCAGCAACCCTCCAATCCGTTCCTCCAGGACTTTACCGAGTCGACCGGAAGTGGCGAGAATCCATTTCTCAATTTTAACACGGACCAAACGACCTATCAACCACCCAGCGAGTCTACCAATCCATTCGCCTTTTTCGGAGTGGAAACCACTCAAACCGAGACATTTCCGACCGTTGAAACTACCGGTAGCAATGTCGAGGCTTACAGTGCTACACAGGGGAATTTTTTCGGTCTCGAGGAAACTCCGGTCGAACAAAATCTTTTCGATACCGGTGACGTCGAGAAACCGGAAGTCCAATCGTCGCAGATCGGTATTTTCGGTACGACGCAGGAAATTGAGAAACCGGAAGTTCCAGCGCCTGTCAGCGAGAAGAAAAATGGCAGACCTCTTCCGGCGAGACCTCCGCCACCACCGAGACCTCATCCACCTTTACCACCCAAAAATACGAAAGATCTGATACTTTCGGTCACCGGTGCCATGGACGCGACCTCTAATCACTTGTTGGATCGTCTTCAAGCCACGAGGACTCCTAGTCCGACCTTGATGCACTCGCCGTCACCAACGCCCGAGCACAGCTTTGCCGATCTTCTCGACGTCGATGGCAACGTTCCCGATCTCATTCCCGACGATGGCAGGATCGTCACATCGAAGAATCAGGACATTATGGATCTTTTCGACGTCCCCAATAGCGAGAATTCGTCGATGTTTTCCGGTGCCAATATCGGTCTTGACACGACGACTCAATTGGTTTCCAGTACCGATACGACCTTTGCTACTGGGATCGTTGATACGACCGTTAATATTCAGGAAAATCCTTTCGGTGCGGTTGACGACAGCGCGGTTAACAAGGAGGAAGAAGCTTTTGGTGTTGCCGTGACCGTGGATGAAAGCTTCCTCGAGAGACAGGACGAGAAGAGATCCTCGATCGACAGTGAAATTACAGCGTTTTCAGGTGAATTTGATTATGTTTGTTTTTCGAAATCATCGAATTTTTGGATTGAAAACTCAATTTAATTATCAATTTTTATTCATTATTAATTCATTGAATCAATTGAATTCGTTTGAAATGGAATTTTTGTTAATGAAAAACGTAATTTGACTGGAATTTGATTGCATCGTAATTTTTCTTTTTTAATAAGAATAGTAATCGAGACTCGATTATTGTAGAATGATGGAAATAATTAATAGCAAATGGGAATTTTTATTGCAATATTTCTCTTTTGTGAAAAATTGTATTTTATAAATTTTGATAAAAAAATGTCTTTGTTTTCCAGCGGTCGATACGAGTGCAATGTCGACGACAGTGCCAGTGTCGTCGGCTTTCGATTTTGTCGAAGATAATTCGACGGAGACTGTTCAGGCAACGACCGAGGATACGAATTTCTTTTCCGTAGCTGACACGACGACGACGACAGCGACGACGGTCGAATCGTGCGTTTCAACGGAAACGATTCACGAGACGCCTTTTTTGAGCGCGACTCCCGTCGGAATTTTCGGGGACGAAACGGTCTTCTCCAGTGGACAAAATTCGGAAAATGTCTCGATTCCCAGCAGCGACAATACCAGCAACGTTTTCGCTTCCGATTTACTTGGCGATTTTTCAAGATCGGCCCACGAAGTCGACGGTCTCGTATCGACGAGTCCTTTGCCAGGCGCTGAATTTCCAGCTTCCGAGAGTTATAGACACGACGAGCTCGATGATTTTGCCGCTACGACGAAAGCGATCGAGAATACCGGCGATGCCTTCGACGCTTTCGCGACGAAATTCGACAAAGCCGCGGAGCCCGAGGCGGCTAACGATCCCTTCTTCGATGCTTTCGGTGCTGGACAAGTCGCCATGGACACTTCCAGTGATGGTAGAATGTTTTCTGAATAATGAAATTTTGCGTTAATAACTTTAAACGTTCGGAACGACCGAATCTTTTTTATAGATTTTTTTTCGATTAATTTTCATAAGATTTCAATCAATTATTAATATCAGTGATTAACTTTGGTCATGGACGTTTTTACTAATTTTCGACAGAATTTAATTATGAAATCTTAGAAAGACAACTCAATTTATAAAATTTCTAATTTAAATTATCACAAAAAATTTTCTGTCGTATTTTAAAGATCAAAATTAAATGTCAGTTAATGTTAATAATTCTATAATATGCTACAATTTAATTGATTAATATTCCTACATGAATATTTTTGCAGACTCGAGTATTAAAACGATATCAATTCTGTTTGAAATTTATTATTATAATTAATTATTCTATTTTTCAGTTTGGGGCGATTCTTCCGTCGCGGGTTCGGAAAATGCGACAGCAGGATTCGGCGAGAACGAGGGTTTCGATTCGTTCCTGAGCATGACAGCACCGCCCCAAGATCAGAAGATAAGAAGAACGGACTCCGGTGATTCGGACGACGCACCTGACTTCAGTGTTTTTATCAAGCGAGTGACAAAACGAATCGATAAAAAGTTTTTATTACTCGTATTATAGCTCGACGTTAAATTTTTACGGTTTTTTTGTTCAGGCCGAAGGAAGGTGATCAGGGTCTGATTCTCGAAGGTGGACCGGTACCCGTTTTAGCACCACCGCCAAAGAGTCCACAAAATTCGGCCTACAACGATTCCTCGCCACGTTTTAATCCCTTCGATAAATCCGCTGGTTTTGCTCAGGAGGCCGTTCTACCGACGGAAAGTGCTCAAACTGGTGAAATTACGAGAACGGACTCGCAGGTGCGAATCGACCAAAATCATTGACCCGTAGAAAAAAAATAATAATTCGATAAAAATACAAATGACAAAAGAAATATTATTAATAGCTTAGGAAATTAAATGTTTTAATAACAATCGAACTGCGATAAAAGGAAAATCGTCGAAAAAACTTGCAAGATAAATAGACAATTTTTTAATTCCAGGAAACGCCACCGACGCCACTCTTTGACGAGGACGTGAGTCAGCCTTTGGAGGACTTTCCTCGAGTGACGTATACCGGTGACGGTTGGGAAATGCAACTACGTCAGCCGAATAAGAAAAAAATCACGGGACAGAGATTTTGGAAGAAAATTTTCGTACGACTCGGCTATCAGGTGGAAAATCCTGTTCTTCAATTGTTCAACAGCAAGGACGACAAAGATCCGTTTCAAGAGTTGCCACTGTTGGCTTGTTACTCCGTCTCGGAGATCGGTGCTCAACAGTTCGATCAGTATGGCAAGATATTCACCGTCAAGCTTCAATATATATTTTACAAGGAACGACCCGGTGTCAGACCCGGCCAAGTCACAAAAGCTGAAAGGCTCACCAACAAATTAAGTCAATTCGCGGCTTATGCGATACAGGGCGATTATCAGGGTGTCAAAGAATTCGGCAGCGATCTCAAGAAACTTGGACTTCCGGTGGAACATGCGCCACAGGTGTGAAAATAAATTTTCCTCGAAATAATTTAATTAAAATTTAATATTTTACCTCGATCGCAAAGATAAGCGATGATTTTTTGTCTTCTTTAATTTTCATGATTCAAACTTCGCGAGGCGAAAAGATTTTTTATTACAGAATTTTAAATACACGGAAAATAATTTTTCTTTCAGATATCTCAACTGTTTAAATTAGGTTCGCAACAGTACGAGGACATGAAACAATTCTCGAGTGCGATAGAGGAAGCTCTTTTTAGACTCGCGGCCCATCGAGATCGAGCGCTAACTTACAAGATGGAGGAAGTTCAGATAAGCGTCGTGGACGAGCTCTACGTCGAGCAGAGTGCCGAGGGCTTCGTCGAGAAGCAAATAGCACGAGTGCGATTGTTTTTCTTAGGTTTCTTGACGGGTGCGTCTCGACGGAAAGATTATTATTAATTCAAATGGCAATTTTCTTTTCGATGTGATAAATAAATTTTAAAAAATGTCCATTTTTTTTCTCCTCGAAGGAATGCCCGACGTCGAATTGGGAATAAACGACATGTGGCGTCAGGGCAAAGAGGTCGTCGGTAGACACGACATTATTCCAGTAGTTACAGAGGAATGGATCAGACTCGAGAACGTTGAATTTCATTCCTGCGTGCAACAGGACGAATACGAGAGATCAAGAATTATCAAGTACGTCCAGGCACTTTTTTCAATCCTCGTTTATCTTGAAATTAATCAATTATCGACACTAAAAATAATATTCTTCGCATCGAATGTTATTTCTTAAAAAAAAAAACAAAAATGCAAATTGTCCTGCTCGCTTTGCTCGTTGTTTAAAATCTGATCTGATCTCCTTTTAACCAAACAATATTTAACCTCGTGTCGTAGAAATGAAATATATTCGAGAAATATTTTTTTTACTCTCAACGGAAATTAAAAAAAAACTTTTTTAAATATTTTTAAAATACAAGTGTAGAATTAATTTTTCGGATATATTTTGTTTCTACGAAGATCTTTGTTGCTTGTGAAAAAAACGCACAGCACGGTTTGTAACAAATTGCTAAAAAAAAAAGAAAAAAAAGGAAAAACTTACCCTCTCGGTTTGATTTTTTTCTCTTAACACTCGCGAAGGTTCAAGCCACCCGATGCATGCTACATCGAACTGATGAGATTCCGCGTGAGGCCACCTAAGAATCGAGAACTTCCGCTTCAATTGAAGGCCGTTATGTGCGTCACGGGAAACAAGGTGAGTCGTTGGTGTGATTCGTTTCTTTTTCTTTAACATTTTTTTCATCTCTCTTTTTTCGTTTTTCCCTCTTCCAAGGATCCACTGCAAGATTCGCGAATACAATTTATTTACAAATAACTAACATCCTTCACGACTGATAAACGAATAATCTCGATATATTAAAAAAAAAAAAATTAAATCGATTTTTCGTTAAAAAAACCAGAAAATTAAAGATTCGAGAATTAAAATAATTCTTTTCTCATTCTCAGGTCGAACTCAGAGCCGATATTCTCGTGCCGGGTTTCGCGTCGAGAAAATTGGGCCAAGTACCGTGCGAAGACGTCGTCATAAGATTTCCTATACCGGAATGTTGGATCTATTTGTTCCGGGTGGAGAAACACTTCAGGTACGGCTCGGTCAAGTCTGCGCACAGAAGAACGGGAAAGATAAAGGGTATCGAGCGTCTTCTCGGTGCCGTTGATCCTCTCGAGCCTCAACTGATGGAGGTCACTTCCGGTCAGGCAAAATACGAGCATCAGCATCGAGCTATCGTATGGAGAATGCCGAGATTGCCCAAGGAGGGTCAAGGTACGTTTTTTTTATCCTATAAAAAGAAGAAAAAAGTATAAAAAAATTATTTTTCATGTTAATTTTGTTTGTTTTATTTTTCGCAGGTGCTTATACGACGCACGGTCTCGTATGTCGTATGGCACTCACGTCTTACGACCAAATACCCGAAAATCTCGCCGAGTACGCTTACGTCGAATTTACGATGCCGGCGACTCAAGTCTCGCACACAACGGCAAGAAGCGTTAGTCTACAGAACAGCGACAGTGATAATCCACCCGAGAAATACGTGAGAAATTTGTCGAGACACGAATACAGGTTGGTAGGGAAGATTATGCAAAAAAAAACGTCGATAATAATTATCGTTATCGATTTAAGGAGGTTCACGCGCCATAATCATAATAGTATATACGAAGTACTGGCAAAATCATTAGATACAATTTTTTCCAAGATAATTTTTTGAAATTTTGAGTGAATCTTCTCGAGCATCGTATTATAATGGGTAAAAAATTTGAGAAGGTTTCACCGTCTAGTAATCGAGATATTGGGTGTTTAAAATCGTAACTTTAACACGAGGTCTTATGGGAAGTTACGAAAAAATACGATTTTTGACAATAAATAACTCGATCTCTAGACGGGCAAACTTTCTCAAATTTGATCCACGGTTGAGTATTATTGTTAAGAAGTTTCGTACGAATTTTAAACGATTAAACTTGGAATTCGTCTAATGCATGGACAACGCTTCAACCTCCTTAAGATCATTATTTGTAGGAATTAGTTAAATTATTTTTTTCTATCGAGTTTTAATCAATATTACAGTCAAATTTTTAATAATTTATGTTTAGAAACGTTGAATCTATTTTTTTTTAGAATTTTCTTATTTTTTGTGAATTTTCTATCGATGATGAAAATAGCTTTGGGTCATTTTTTCTCATTCCTTCGGGTTTCGTTGTGAACTCGATTTATTTTGATTTTTTAGGGTTGGTATCGAGCATACGCAGGGCGAAGGACCTGGAGCATACGTGGCAGCGACCAAAAAGATTCCCGAAGCAACGCCGGAAACTCACGAGGAAGTACCGGAACCAGCGCCGGCGGAATCGGATTCCGATTCATCGGAGTAAGAGACTAGGGGTGGGGGTATTTATGATAAAATAGAGACACGTACCTTCTTACGTTACGTCGCAACGTTCGATACGGGCAATTCGATAATATCGAGCGTTGAATTATAAATATTATTATATAAATCATGAATTTATGGTAGGTCAAACCAAAAAAAGAAAAGAAAAAAAAACAAGGAAACGTTAACGATTAACAATACGTACGCGGACTCGAACGTGTGCACCCGGTGAATTCGCATGACACGACGAGGTTATGGCTAAATTCTCTCAATGGTCGTTGTTACATTGCACTCGAAAAAAAAAAAAGAAACAAAACTAACCGAAATATTAACAGTAACTTATACATAATGTGTATATGCAAAAGGATTGAGCTCATATAGAACGTATTATAGCGGAGGATTAATTTATAAGGAAGGACAATACGCAGTTTCTTTCGTTCGATTAAACGTACGTGTAGCTTAACGTATATATCTATATATATATATAACGAGACAAGTTAGACCGCCCGCGGCTTCAGTTTTCCGAGGTCGGATGGCGCCACCAGCGAGTTTCAAAGACCGACCGAGCATTTCATTCCAGAGAGGCGAGAAATGAAAGATTAAAAATATCCAAATTAACATTCCTAATGAAACGACAAAAACGAGGTTTTGTTTTTTGCTTATCGTTTAATTTTTTTATTGCATTTTTGGCGTTTCTATCGTTAATATCACGTCCAAATTGTTATCAAGAATATTTTTACTGGTAATTTTATAACTTACGTCTCATCTCGAACGTTGTCGCATTTTTTTCATTTAGATAATTTCTTGCATTTACTAAATATTAATTTTATTTCGATTACCATCGATTAATATCAATTATCGATGACAATCGCGTCAATTCTTATCGATTATCGAATTTAGTTCATTCAATTTATGAAATCGTCGTAATTAAAGAGACGATACCGCGATACTGTTGAAAGATAATCGAGATAACGATCTTATCGTCAGATAAGAATATCGTTTACATCGATATTATCGCGTAGATTTGATATCATTCGCAATTATAATGTGAAAAATGGACGAGAACGAGAGAAAAAAACAGAAGAAAATCGAGAATAAAATAAAGTCGTGCATATCTTATTTGTTTGATGCCTCCAGATGATCTATGCAATGTTATCTAGTCGATTTGGACGATAGATTATTGTTACATTACGAGATTAGATATTTGAAAACTACTACGTGACATAAACGTACAAGTTTCATAACGATAAAAATACTCGTGAGTGAACGAAAAAAAACTATAATTAATAAATTTAAAAAAAAAAATTACGATATGAAAAAAACAACAACAACAAAAAATAGACAATTAACAACGTGTGCATAATATAAACGTACGAATGAACGAAAATAAGAACGAATGATATTAAAAATTCGTAATTGATAATTATCAAATTTAATCGTAATCGTTCAAAGTAGATTTAATTAATTAACGTAAGTTTCATTTGAATTTTATGCTTTTTATTTGACAAGAAACAAAAAAAAAGAAGAGAGATGATCGATTGTCGCGTTATCTCGAGATTCTCGAGAGATCCCACAGCAAAGGCCAAAGATAAAATGATGCAAATACTTATATGTGGTGGATGTTCCCATTCACTGAAAAAAATATATATTCGTATTTGCCTCGAGTCACGTTTAAAAGTTAAGCTCTAATATCGTAATTAATTATAAATTAATCGTTAAGCTAGTTAAGACGAAAAAGAAGAAGACGAAGAAGAGGAAGAAAAAGAAAATGATAAAAAATTATATCTCGTCGAATAAGTCGAGCTAATCTCCTAGAGACGTAAGTTTCATTTTTTTCGTTATAAAATTTTGATTTTCGTTGAGACATTTTAATCGTCCTGCAAAGGATACGAAGAGTGCACTCTAGTCCCATTTTCGATAAGGAAACAAAAATGATACTACGTCATTATTAATAATAATATCAATAATAATAATAGTAATAAAATAATAATAATGATAGTAATAAAATAATAATAATAATAATAATAGTACTATTAAAAATAATAATATAACTGTAATATTAAAGCTTGTTTTCGTCGCTGGAGAAAAGTTATATAATCGTCGTTAAGATCCATTCCATTATTAATTTCCGTTTTTTTTTTATAATGAAAAAAAAAATCTTCATTTATCGATAACGATAACGAAACGTCAAATATTTCCACATTTCCGTTTCCGATTCGATAAAAATGAAAATATTCATGTATAAAAATTCTTCATTATAATTAAATCGTCTCGTCTCGTCTCGTATTATTAAGGAACGAATTTATCAAATTAACGATTACAAAAAAACGGTCGGCTCTTTGAAACGATCTCGGAGTCACGTGGGTCGGGTTCGATAGATTTAAAATTTTAGTTGAATGAAAATAAAAGGAAATAAAAAATAAAAAATAAAAACAATTTACAAAACCATCGAACTCTTCGGGTAAATTTTTGCGCGATTAATTAACGCCAAAGTTTCCGGTCGAGTTTCGTGTTTCCAGCTCGTGATCTCAAGTTTAATACGAAAGAGTGAAAAAAATACATTGAAAGAAGTAAAAAAAAGGAGAAAGAAGTAAAAAAAAATCGACGAAAGACGCGAAGAAGAAGAAAGAAAATTGTAAACCGTAAGAAAATAATTTCGAAATAACGATAAAGCTGCATGTATAGAACGTACCTATCGATTAAAACAACGACGAATGAAGTGTAACGACGATTCGTTTGATTTTTGATTTTTGGTGTTTTTTATTTAAAAAAAAAATCGCGAAAAAATCGCGTCGATGCGAAAAAATAGTGCGCTCGTTCGAGTTTCGCGTAAATCGAGGGTCGTGTCCCTGTATATTTCGTCGTTTATCGGGAACTCGTTTCGGGCCGAGAGAAGAAGAGGAGGAGGAGGAGGAAGAAGCAAAAAACCAAATTTGGCGAGCTTTGGCCATTCGATCTTTCGGTGTTTTATTTTTGAACGTTCGAGAGAAAGAAAGACGGAAAGAAAGAGAAAGAGAGAGAGAGAGAGAGAGAGAGAGAGAGAGAGAGAGAGAGAGAGAGAGGGAGATAAAATTCAAAGTGTTCAATTTGCCAAAAGAAGCGACGCGAGACTCTTCTCTCTCCCCGGTTTATTTTTAAGAGGTAACACCTGCGAGATCGGTCCCATTTCCGCTTGGAAAATAGAAAGTTAAAGGTGTACCTGGGAAAGGTAAAAAAAATCCAAGTTTAAAAGAATGTTTTTTTTTGTCGTCGTTTATAAAATTTCGTTTACTTTATTTATTTTTTTTCGGAAGATTTCGATCGATGAATAATTTAGTTCGAAAGATTGAAATTTTGAAAATTTTATCGCGCCACAATTTTTTTTTTTATCAAAAAAATCTACGAATACAAAAAAAATCAGCTTTTTCTTTGTTCGTCATTTTATCGAGAGATTCGATGAAAGTATCGTAGCGCTCGAATCGATTAAACAATAAAAATAAAATAATTAAACGGAGGGAAGAATGAGAAGAAGGAAAAAAAATGGCGTCTCGTTTCGTCAAAATTTCGAACGAGACGGGAAATAATTCGCGAGAAGACAGATAAAATTTTGCAATACAGGCCCGAGACACTCCGCGTTAATAAACGTAGAATAAGGCAAAAACATCGTTCAAAAAAAATCTTGCTACGTATTTCTACTTTTTTCATTTTTTTTTTCATTTTCTCGAACGAATTTCGTGAAACCCGACGGTGGATTTGCGCGGACACAGTTACCACGACGAAAGAGAGAGAAAGAAAAAAAAAAAAAAAAAGAGCGGGAAACGAAGATGGACGATTAGGGCACGCTTTTTAGTTCGCTCGAACGCCGCGAGGGTCTGTAGCGCCCTCTTTACTTTTAGCGCGAACAATGAGGAGTAAAGCGGTGTGGAGAAAAATCGAGCAAACAAAAAAACCGCCGTACGCGCGATTCCAATTTTCTGCTTTTCTCTAATTTACGAAAGAAAAAAGAAGAAAAATTTTGTCATATTTTCTTTGTTTTTTAGAAATAACAACTGCGGTAATTAAATTACGAAAGAATTTTTGAAAAATTGATTATCTGGCTGTATTATAGTTTATCACGCTGAATTAATGCCGCGGCCGATAGAGAAACGCATATATATGTTGAAATAGTGACGTAATAAAAATCGCGTTATATATACATGTACCGAGTATAAATATATTGAACATAATATAAATAAATGACGAAAAGGAATAAATCTCCGCGCGTTAGAATTCGGGCGTAACGTAAGATTTAATAAAAATGAACGACACGTCTAGAAAAAAGAAGAAAAAACACATGTACAACAGCCACACACACACGTACACATCTATATAAATATATACATATAACAAAATATAGCGTTTATGGTCTATTTATGAAAAAAAAGCGAAGCAAAAAAAAAACAAATATATGAAAGAGAGAAAAAAGAATTATTCTCGATGTGTGTGTATAATAATTTCATGGATGCTGAAAAATAATGTAGAGACAGAGAGAGAGAGAGAGACGAGAGTAAGCAATGCGAGAGCAAAAACGAAAGGAAAGAATGACGAAGGAAGAGAGAGAGAGAGAGAGATTCGAAAATAGTCGAGCGGAACAAATGTAATGATGTTTAGCTTAAGAAACGAGACAAATTCTATGTATCGATGAATAATATAAAATTGTTTAAGCAATTAATTCCAACGAGTCGTCTTTTATTCAAATAATTTTTAAGAATTTATTACAATTAATTGTTAATTATAATGATAATAACAGCAATACGAGAGAACAGCGTACGTCGTATAGCGGTATATGTATATATATCGTTAGTTCACTTGAAAAACAAAGATGGCCGCGCGATCGTCAACTGTCCGTTGTCCGGCCACCGCGCTTCACTTTTCGGCCAACGTAAATCCTCAGCGCTCGTGGCACTAACCTCTTCCCGGCCGCTAGTCACATCGCCACATTCTGGATATTCCTACGCGGATCAACCACGTTTCGTCTCCTCGCGAGAGTATTCCCAGATTTCGTCACATCGGGAGCGCAACGTTCGCACCGCACGCACTTTCTTTGCATGAAAATTGTGAGTGTTTGAATAATTTGCATCGAGCGATATCGAGCGTGTGACAATTCGCGTTTCTAATGTCTCTTCGTACGGATTGTCGCGGGATTATAAATCGTCGTCTCCGTTGATGAATTCTTTCCCACGCGAAAACATAGCACATCTCGATGACACCATTCCGCGCATTCCTCGTTCAATCGAACAAATTCTTGGATAATTTTTATTCGCACCGTGTAGAACGATCTTCGCACGATATACGGAAAACGAACGATTTGTTTACGTGACGTGGCGGACACGTTCGCTCCCGCGCGATCTCGCGGAAACAGGAATGAAATAAAATGAAAAGTATGGCGGTGTAAGTTACGAATTCAGTGTCATGCGCGAACTCGAAATTTGCATAATTATAATGCTAGGGATACCGCGAACGAATTAAGATCCTTTTAGGGTCTGATCGAAGGTCGCCGTTGCCTTCGACTAACCTTGCGATTATTTGCAATGAACGAAACGGCCTTGCCAAACTGAAAAACTTTTTTCAAATTATCTGTATATCCGTATTCAGCGTCGACGAGGTACGGACTTAGTGACGTAGTTAGGCTTTTCGGAGCCCGTGGCGCCACTGGACCGGGGGTGGCTGGAGCTTGAACCCTTTACGCGTCAAATACGAACTGTCTAAAATGTCCCAGAGGCGATAATATCATCGCAAATCATATTCTGGAATGGATCTTGACGATCGATGATTAATGACACTGACAATGATAATAATAGTAACAGTAACAAAAATCCTTTATGTCCGGTGTTATTCGGATGCGATTTGACTTGCGCGGTGGCCCTAGAGCTTTCCCGCATAAAACGCGACCCTCGTTGGCGTCTATGTCGCGATCGTCGAGCGAAACGCGTCAGTTGCGTATTACCTGCGCCATAAACCGTCGCGTTGTTTACGATCTCGAGTCTCCCAAATGGGTGAACTAAAGAAAAAGCATTCGCCGTACCTTTCGATCGCACAGATTTCCGTTGTGATTGCACTGTGAACGCGACAACGGTGTCGGTGAGTGTCGCGGAGCGAGGGAGGGTGGGGAGACGGCGATATCGTCTCGAAGTGTTGATAAAACGACCGCCACGTAGACACACGGTCGATATGGAGAATTCGCGAATCTAATTCCTCCGCAGGACGTGTACAAACCTTACGTTCCGCGTTCCCGACCATTGCCAACCAGCGCGACATCATGATCTCGGTTCCCCCACTCCTCGCGTTCGAGCGGTGCGCCTGCTGCTGCCCTCAGCTCAGCTGTTTCTGTTTACCAAACAAAGAAGCCAGTTGAACGGTGGACGGCGAGCGGAACGCACGCCACTTGTTCATTCGTTCGAGTACGCGAAGTCGCCCACCGCCGACGGGAACGCATCGTTTTCGCTGTATCTTGCATTTGCATCATCGAAATTACATTTTAATACGTGGCGACAAACGTAAATAACTCTTGTAAACATTCTCACAACGAATAAGTAATTATTCAATATTAATAATGTTTAGTTTGCAACTAGCGCACTTAAACGAGACACATTAATATGAAAAATTAATTAATACCGCAAAACGACGATTATTTAGTGCGCGGGTGTCGAATACGAGATTGTTTTGTTTTTTTTTCGTCTGCGACGCTCGGTCGTGACTACACGCGAGATATTCGACACGAAGTGTCGACGGGAGTGACCGAGGGAGGAAACGGATCGAAAAAATTCAGCGCTCAGGCGTAGTGGGACGCGGACAGGACGGAAGAGAGACGGAAAAACAGTGAGTACAGGTTTCGAGTTCGTAATAAAATGATGAACAAAATCGTCGTTAGAAGATTTTCATGTCGCTTACAACGACCAAGTGTCGAATATATATCGAGATCTCGCAGTTTCGATTTCCTTCGTCGTTTTATCGACGTCGCGCAAATTGCGATATTCCGTGGTCGCGGTGATGCTAGGAAAAGATAAAAGATAAAGACGACGCTGTCGAGGTGAGGACGAGGCTCGAGCGTGTGTGTGTATGTGCGTGCGCGTGCGTGAGAAGCGCAGTCTCCCTCTGTGTGTGTCGGAGCACAAGCAGCCTCGGTGTACCGACGGAGAGCGTACCAACACCGTGGAAAATTCTCTCCCTCTCTCTTTGACCCCGCTATCTCGCTCGCGGGCCTCGTGCGCCGTTCAATCTCTCCCTCTCCCTCCTTTCTCGTGATCGATTCTTGGGATGGAGTAGGTAGACGCTCTCTCGCTGCTCCGCGGAACTACGTACGAAGAATCGCCAACGCTATTCTCGCGCATCGAGCAAAAACGTAACGCAACGATTAATCGCAGTAACCTTTTGTTTTTCGTGATATTCGACGAAATCATAATTATTCGATGATAATAAACTGCAATTTTTTAAATAATTATTTGTCAAACTTAACTCAATAGAAAATATTTTTAATTTTGGAAATTAGGAAATTTACGAGAAATTCGAGAGTCGCGAATTAATTGACGATTGTAAATATTTAAAAAATTATTTTTTATTGACGGATTTTTTGTTGTCTTTTTTTCTTTTTTTTTTATTGTCAGGTATAAAATCGCTGCGAGTACACGAGGAACGAGAAGCGACGGTCCTCGCTCGTGTACTCTGCGTGCATGCAACGGGAAATTCTATTCGCTACTATTCCGTTCGTTTTTTTTTAACCGAGACTTCTCTCTCGGCCGCACCTTTGGATTTCCGATGATTTTTCACTTCGTGACCCAATACGCGATGAGAGAATCTTCAGAAATTTTTTTATTATTCGTCAATTTGTCTCATCGTTTATATTTGAATTTTTGTATCGGTTCCGTTTCCGCGTTCCTTGTTTAAAAAAAATCTCTTCCTTTTTTCGAAACGAGAAACTTCGTGGGGAAAAAAACATCGATACAAAAATATTTAGTTACTCGTCACGTTTGTGACATTAATTTTCACATTGTTGTTGTTAATTTTCTTAATTATTGAACGAATGAAAAAAAAAATTCGATGCTCGACGAAGTAAGAAAAATTCTCGTGGCACTGCGAGCATTGAAAAAAAAAATAAAAATAATCGTTGAAGAGTCAAGTGCAACGCTGCTATAGAATTTCCTACCTCGTCAGATTTTGACCCGACTCGTTTGTCACGTGTCACGAGCCGCGACAGGTTTTTCGATAATCGTAAAGGAGGGGCCTTCGGGTGCGCCCTTTTGTCTCCCTCGAAGGGTCCGAGGGTGAAATTTCGCTATGGCGTCGTTCGAACCGAAGCTCACCAATGTTTTTATTTCGATCGTCGTTTATAACCTTCGATCGTAGAAACGTTATTTATTTTTGGCGTTCGCTTGGAACAACGAAAGTTTTCGTTTAAAATTCCACGTGTTTATTTCCGGATGGGCGCAACTCGGCTCGTCACGGGCCGATCGATAAAACGTTTCGCTGGCGGAAGTGAGCGGGAAGAAAAAAATCGGGCGATTGTATTCTATTTCGACCAGAATTTTTGGAAAAACGCAAGACAAATGTAAAAAAAAACATAAACAAAATTTATCAAAATTTTGACGAAATTTATTTTTCATTTTTAATGACGATATTATTTTCCAATTAACGATACTTTTCATTTGTTTTTATGTTATTTTATTTCGGGAAAATGAAAATCGACATTTTAAAAAAATAAACAATATTTATCAAAATTTGACTAAATTTATTTTTCATTTTTAATGACGATATTATTTTCCAATTAACGATACATTTTATAGCTGAATATTAATAAAATACGATATAATTGTTTTTATGTTATTTTATTTCGGAAAAACGAAAATCGACATTTTAAAAAAAATAAACAATATTTATCAAAATTTTGACTAAATTTATTTTTCATTTTTAATGGCGATATTATTTTCCAATTAACGATACATTTCATTTGTTTTTATGTTATTTTATTTCGGAAAAATGAAAATCGATATTTTAAAAAAATAAACAATATTTATCAAAATTTTGACGAAATTTATTTTTCATTTTTAATGATGATATTATTTCCCAATTAACGATACATTTTATTTGTTTTTATGTTATTTTATTTCGGAAAAACGAAAATCGACATTTAAAAAAAAATAAACAATATTTATCAAAATTTTGACTAAATTTATTTTTCATTTTTAATGACGATATTATTTTCCAATTAACGATACATTTTACAGCTGAATATTAATAAAATACGATATAATTGTTTTTATTTTATTTTAATTAAGTTTTATTTTTTTTTTTAGTAAAAAAAAACTAAATTTGTTTTGCAACGGGACTTTCACGCCGTGCTTTTGTGATTTTCACGACTGAACGATGTTTCTTTTTCGAAAGCACTGTTTGTGAGCGCGCGCTTTTTTTTTGTTGCGAAAAAAAAGAATTGCGAAAAGGGGAAAAAGTTGGTTGCGCGCTAATGAATTTTCCACTGCAGTTGGTCAATATTCCCTGTTGTACGAGCCCTCTTTCACGTGAGGTTTTACGTATGTTACCGAGAGCTAGTCTCGCTTTGCCAAGCGTGACGGAAGGTCCAAGGCCAGTGTAGAGCGTTGTCTCTTTCGTAAAACGACCAATACAATAAAACGAGTTGAGAAAAAGCAAGAGAGAGAGAGAGAGAGAGAAAGAGAGAGGCGAGGGACACTAAACCGACACGATTTTTTTAGACCTCGTTTCGAAACACTTTCTTATCAACCAGTTAGATTTTTCATTCAAGGTATAAATCACTGATAAATAAACAAATCGATACGGATAGAAAAAAATAAATGAGAAATTTAAACCGAGCCTGAGAAAAAATCACAGGTCACGTTATAAAACGTTATAAAAAAAATATAAATAAATTTAAAAAGTTATAAAAAATCGATAAAACCGATTTTTTCAGCTGTTAAAAAAAATCTTCAACTGTCCCTCCATCCCGTTAGTGAGCCACGTTAATAAAAACAATAATTAGTACAAACTACAAAAAAGAAATAAAACAATAACAAATAAATTCAAACCGATTGCGACAAAAATCATTAAAAAATCAGAAAAAAACGATTCTCCCATTTCTCAGGTGTTGAACAATTTTTTATCTTCTCATATTGCTCGACGTTGCTGAGTCACATAATAAAAAAACAATAAATAAATAATTATCACAAAAAGCTGGCAAAAAAATTATAAAAAATCGATAAAACCGATTTTCTCAACTGTTAAAAAAAATCTCCAAGTGTCCTTCCTTCCCGTTAGTGAGTCACGTTAATAAAAACAATAATTAGTACAAACTACAAAAAAGAAATAAAACAATAACAAATAAATTCAAACCGATTGCGACAAAAATCATTAAAAAATCGGAAAAAAACGATTCTCCCATTTCTCAGGTGTTGAACAATTTTTTATCTTCTCATATTGCTCGACGTTGCTGAGTCACATAATAAAAAAACAATAAATAAATAATTATCACAAACAGCTGGCAAAAAAATTATAAAAAATCGATAAAACCGATTTTCTCAACTGTTAAAAAAAATCTCCAATTGTCCTTCCTTCCCGTTAGTGAGTCACGTTAATAAAAACAATAATTAGTACAAACTACAAAAAAGAAATAAAACAATAACGAATAAATTCAAACCGATTGCGATAAAAATCATTTAAAAATCGAAAAAACCAAGCCCCCTCCCATTTCTCAGGTGTCGATCTTTGATCTTTTCGTGTTGCTCGATCGTTGCTTGTGACTCACAATCATAAAACTCAATCGAACAAAGTATTTTGCGTTATGGCCGAGGTTTGATGCGAAGTCACGGGAGAGTCCAAAGAAACTCCAGGAGACTGTGCAAGCGAGCGAGAAAGCGAGCGAGAAGAACGAGACAGTAACCTTGGGCTTGTAATTATTATTATATATGTATATATATATATATTTCTCTATATTTCTCTATCTATGTGCAATAGTTCGCTGCCACTCACCCAATGCTCGACGAAGTTAAATTCTGCGCAGTAAGTCGTCGAGACACCATGCACGTCGTTTTCCATCTGTTTGCCCTCGGGCATTTTTCCGTTTCTTCTTTCGATCGTGCCTTCGACCACCTGAAGCACGTGCGAAGAATTGATTTATCACGATTACACGTACACACGTATAAACAAGTTTTTTTTCAGATGATTTCCGCGTTTTTCCGACGGTCATCGCACGTGATAATTGCACTTATCGTAATACACAATTGCGTCGAGTTCACGTAATATACGATAAGAGAATTGTTTTTTTTCTTCTTTTTTTTCACACGTTATCTTCACACTTTTTGATTTTTTTTTCTGTTTTGTCTATTACGTTCGAATCTCGAGTGAACGACGCAGTATATTTTCAGGGATGGAGGATAATTGATTTAATTGGAAATGCGCAATAAATGATTATTCTAGGGAATTGATATTTTTTTTTCTTTTAATTTTGAGATACAAGACTCGTCTTTGTGCTTGAGTCTGGATTGGATGGAAAATGCTCGGTTGAGTAGAAACATTGGATTCCTTCATTGCGTGGATCGGGAAATGGGGAAGGATCGATGATTTTATGGTTGTGGTCTTGAATCAATTGAACAGGGGAGATGAAAATTAGTGATTTACGAAGATTCGTATTTCTTGATTATCGCTTATTTATCGTTTTTGCTTTATTTATTCATTTTTTAAAGAATAATACAAATTAACGGATTTTCAAATAAAAATAACAATGTTTATTATTTTATACAGTTTAGGGCATTTTTTGGAATAATTATCGGGATTGAAATTATCAAATTTTTATGAATATGACGATAGAAGTATCTCGTTATATTTTCTTGAAAATAGGGAAACTTCGATTTAACGAATTTTTGTAAAAATCGTCAAATTGCAATTTGTTGATATTTTTCTGAAGATAATAATAATGTAATTTATTGAGATTTAAACAAATTTATGGACTTTAACTATATAAGGTTCGATGAATAAAAAGAAATAATTACTGGCACGTGTAATCGATGAATATTGATAATAGTCCGGTCGACTCCCTCGCTCGGGACTGTTCGGGCATGTTTAGAAAATACCACGAGGTTGAGATTACGAGAAATAACGGGGAATATTTTCTAACAGTGTCGTAACTCATTATCCGAGTGGGTCAAAGCGGTGTGGTATTATGGTATATACGTTTTCCTAAACGCGGTCTCGCACTCCTCCTGCTATTGCGTCGCGACGACGACGACGGCGACGACGAGGACGGACGAAGACGTAAAAGAGGATGATAGCCGACGCCACGCGGTCGCGCTATTTCTGGTATATAGAGCTTGGCCTTCGGGGAAGATCAGTCCATTAAAAAAATCGTGAAAATTTGGGCCGATGACCTCGATACGATCTTTTTCATAAGTCTATTCCGATCATTTTAATTATCGTAATAAATTTTGTTTTTATATTTTGTTTTATTTTTGTATCGATTTATCAAGAGTCGGGAATATAGCAATGGATGAAAAATGTAGAAATGGAAAAATTTCAATTTTGTTTTTATACTTTTGAATCGTAAATTACTAAAAAACGGAAACGAGTAGGATGTTATATTTGCGTTCTACGCGAAGTTCGTGGTTTCGTAATTGTTCTGTGTAGTTGATTCGTATACAAAGAAATCGCGACTTCTTGGACCGAGTCGAAGTACCGAAAATCGATTTTGACTTCCGCTTATTTGCACCTTGAAGGGTCAAATTTTGAATTTTTCGAAAATGACTTTTTGCGTACTCGTTTCAATTGGAAATTTCTCGTAGATTACGAATAAAACATTTTTATCCCAGATTTTTCAAAATTCGACGGTCAAAATTTGAAAAATCAAGAAAATTTATTGATTTTTCAATTTTTAACCGTCAAATTCGTGAAAATCGAAAACGAGAATACGATATTCGTGTTCTACAGGAAATTTCCTATCGAATAACGCACGAAAAGTTTGCAAAAGTTGATAAAAATATTTTCACTTTTTCGCTGGTGGCGTTCGTTGGATAATTGCACTAGGTAGGCCAGGCAATTCTCGTCGTACGGTATAGACGTAGAACGGCCTCGTGCCTGATGCGGGTAAAGATCATCGTTGAAGCTTACATTATACCATAGAAAAACCTACCGAATTATCCTCTTTGTCCTAAAAACCATGAATTCAAAATTTTTTCACTTTTCAATACTAACAAAACCAACAAAATATTCCCATAAAAATTACGAATTACAAGCCTTTTCATAACCAAAAAAAAGATTTATTATCATGTCTCCAGGAGGTAAGAAAGCGTCCCGTCTTCTCTTACTTAACATTAGAGCCTCTATTATTTTCATGACGAGAACGTCGAGCATCGGAGCGTCAGCTGACGAGAAGCATACTCGCACAATATCTACATAGTTATTCGTAACATTTTCTGCATTCCCTGTATATTCGCTATTGGGCCACGAGCCAAGCAACATGGCACCTAAGTCGTAACAGCTAAGTCGTGAGGTAAAAAAAAAGTACAAGAAGAAAAAAAACCACCAACGCTTCCTCGATAGACTGTATATTTTTTTTGTCGTAACTTGTATATCTTACGTTCCCGATTACGCATCGTCGGCAAGAGTGAAGGCATTTCCATTAGAAAATTGGCACAATTTCGTAATGTACTCTACGAATCCACGTATATATATTTATGTATAAGCAAGAAAGCCCTGGACGTGCCTCGACAGTCCATCGTTATAAATAGCTGTCCCAAAAGTTAGTTTACATCTTGCCGCTCGCAACGCATTAATTCTATGCGTAACGTTACAGACACGTTGCTCTCGCTGGGCAGAAATAATCCCGCGAGTACCAAATGTGGTCCGGCTAGAACGAACGGAAATGCAATCTGGACATTTTTTTCATTTGTTTTAATATCAACATTGTACTATAATTATAATCATTAATTAATTAGTAGTATTTTTAGATACAATTTTTAATCAAAAGAATTCAAATGTCTCGTGATTATCATTATTAAATTATTATTTATTATTATTATCATTATTATTATTTTAAATAAATTTGTTATTATCATTATTATTATTATTATTGGATGAAATACACGGAAGTTTTCTAATCAGAGGGATAAATAAATGTCAGATTTTTTTTTTATCTCCTTGCGCGATAACAAGTTTTTTAAATTGTTTTTCTAACGCCAAACAGACATCTTCTCGCGGTCGGGCCCAATTAAACGCGGATAAAAAAAATTGAAAAAAATTACACTCGCGGCTCGGCCGTTACTCATCGCCCGAGTTTAATGCTTCGACGCACAATTTACTTTTCCCGATACAATTTCCCGTACGTTAGCGCGCATGCATATAAATATATACGCGCGTTGATAGAGGGAAAAACCCGGCTTATAATAATTATAATTAATCAGGAACGCGCTTGTCCCGCGTTATTTCGACCAAATTAATTTCAGATATAAAGGAACAATTTTTTTTTTTCGTTTTTTCGTTTTTTTTCTTCTTTTTTTCCCTTTCATACACCGATTAGAAATAATTATTATTGAATCATTATGTTTCGCGCGCGAATACCGAGGCGCGCTTATTTTTGTCGCGCCGTATAAATTCTCTTACGTTCTCTCTCCATCCACGGGTCGCCGTTTTATCGACAAATTGGCAAAGAGCTCGGCGTCGAGCGAATTAGGCACGTGCACGGATGGTTGATTGAGCAAGTGCGCGTGTCGGCTGTAGATCTTTTGAAAAATCGATGATAATATTAATAATAATAAGAAGAATAAAGATAACAAGATTTAAAAAAAAATAATCATAATAATAATAACATTCACATTTTTGCTTATTTTTCCAAATATTTCGAAATAAATATATATTCCAAAATAATTTAATAGAGTCCCGCCACAATAATAATAATAATGTTAATAAAAATTAATATTAATAGCAAAAAAATAACAATAATAAATAATAATATTAATAATCGTTGCGATCGGATAAACGGCGAATAAAATAACAAATTTAAATAAAGACCGGAAATCGGCTAACTCCGAATTCACTCGTCCGTTTCCGAGGTAACAGTTGCATAAATTGCGTGGGAGTTTATATAAAAAAAAACTAACGAAAAAAAACAGACCTTCAAACGTGGAATGGAAGCGACGAATTAAATTTTAGGGGTGAGGGGCGTGGGGGTAATACGCGTGTTCCAGCTGCCATCGATTTCATGCGACTTAACGAACTTGCCTACGTATACACGCGTTTTTCTTTATTCCCGTTTTATTTATTAATCAGCCTCGACGCTGGAAAAACGATCCCCACGTTTATAATATTCGTTTCAACATAACCGACCGGATAGTGTTTCAGCCGTGGTCTCTTGACTCTCGGTGACGCGAGATAAAGTCGCGATACGCGATATTTATTTATTCGCGTTTTACCAACGTGACGATTTGTAACGCTTTATATATAATTATATAATTATTCAATATTATGAAAACTGAATTACGAAAATTGATCTTTCAGATTTTATTCGTTGTATAATCGCTTATAGTCGATATTTTTTTTTCTTAATTTCCCTCGACTATATTTTTAACTCAAATTATAAAAATAAAAAATAAATAACAATAAATTGAATAAACGTATTAAAATCACGATAATGACAATTAAATAAAAAAATCCGACCCGATCCAATCTCGCTCGGTTCGGGAATTTTAATTAAAAAAAAAGCCAAAGTTCAGAAACTTTATAAAAAAAATTCAAAGTTTTTCCCAGCCGTGAACTCTCGCGAATCATTCGTACGATATCTTCGATACTCGGCTAACGTTCGATAAGGAAAGGGTCACTTCCGCAATCAAAAGTCGAGAAATATAAACGAGTACGTATATTTCTCACGCCTCGTACAATATAATACGTAATACGAATAAATTATATATATATATATATATATATATATAATAATAAATAATATATATAAATAAACAATATATATATATATATATATATAAATCCGTTCTATCGATACGAGAACGATTCTTCGTTCGGCAACGAAAATTGGGTCAAAAGTAGTAGTGTGCCTCGCGCTATGAGAGATAGAAAGGAAAAAGGAAAGAGAGGATGAATGGAAACGGGAGAGAATATGTATAATAAGAAAACGTAAAAAAATCGTTGCCAACGCGAAGGGGGTGGACGATGAGGGGGGGGGGGGCAGGAGGGGGGAGGGGGAGGAGGAAAACGAACCGCGAAAGGTCGTGCAATTTCGCGTTAGCGTACGGTGAAAGGCTCTTCGATATATAGAGCTCTGCCTAAGCGTTATAAACTGGAGTGGCATGAGTTTTATAGCTCGCTTCGCACGCTTCCTGTATCGCGCTTGTGCAGAACGAAAACCTTCTCTCTCTCTCTCTCTCTCTCTTTCTCTTTACGTGTTTTACAATTGTCGGGACAAAACCCACGATACTTTCGATTGTGTATTTTTTTTTTCTTATCTCGTCCCAACGTCCTACGAGTCTTTTATTTTTTTTTGTTTTCATCCCTTTCGTGAAATCGAGCGAGATACGCACTTGTCGAAGATATTTTTTACGAATTGTATTGAATTTGATTGAAAATAAGAAATATATTTTATTTTCAATATTTTCACGATTAAAACTTTCATCATTATTGTCATGTTATCGAAAATTATCGTTATGTTTTTATTATTATTTATTAATTATTGTTATTTTATTATTATTATTATTATTATTATTAATATTATTATTATTGTTATTGTTGTTGTTATCAACGGTCTGTCCCACATAATTATTTTCCCAAACGAATATAAATTTGTCCGACTTTCGTCCCTGAACGTCGTCTGTGAGCGAGATTGGTCATCTTTTTCGATAGTATTTAAGTTTTTTTGTCTCATCCTCTCTCTCTCTCTCTCTCTCTCTCTCTCTCTCTCTCTCTCTCTCTCTCTCTCTCTCTCTCTCTCTCTCTCTCTCTCTCTCTCTCTCTCTCTCTCTCTCTCTCTCTCTCTCTCTCTCTCTCTCTCTCTCTCTCTCTCTCTCTCTTCGCATGGACACTTTCGCGCGACAGCCGATGGAAATCTCCCTACGAGCCTCCGGGTGAGCCTCTCGCTCATTCCCTCTCTCTCTCTCTCTCTCTCGTTTGTACGTACGCTGAACGAGCCACTGTCACGATTCTAATACGCTCGTAACTCGGAGCAATGCACCGAGGGGGGTTCTGGTAGGCTTCCTCGCGACCGAAGCGCACTAAATCCACTACCCCCGACTCTGGCTCCGCGAATGCCATGGTAGAGAACAACCAGCTGGCTTTACTATATATATATATATATATATATATATATATATAGGTATGTGCTATTACTAATACTAAGTACCTAATACTATACGTGCTAGTATGCGAGAGGCCTGGAGAAAGTTAATTTCGCATGGCCGTTGAACCGATCGCTAGCTCGTGGCTATTACGTACCCGCCACACTAACACACCGACACTTCTCTCTCTCTCTCTCTCTCTCTCTCTCTCTCTCTGTCTCTTTTGCTTTTAGCTCTCTTTCGCTCCACAGAGCGTATTCGAAACGTTATAACGTCGACGCTACTTAATTCATGTCCGTTTTGCACAGGTCGAGTAAGTTATTCCCAAGTCATTCGTGAAAAGGATAATTTAATTTGAAAAAAAAATAAAATAAAAAATAAAAAATTGCACGTACGTATGTTGCACGCGTAATGTTTTTCACGTTTGTCTTCATTAAAATACTTTTGGAATTATCTCTCGAATGAACGTCACGTTAGTTTCGAATTAATAATTCGTAGAATATTCTCGTGAGTTTCGCGAGAGAAAATTTATTTATTCACTTTTTTTTTAATATTTATGTTTATTTATTAATTAGTAATTATTACGAATCTTAATTATTTGGAGAAAGTCGTTTCATCGAGAGATAATTATTATTTGACATTCGTAAATGAGATTTTAATTTATTGTTTTTGATTTTTTTTTTGTTTTTTTTTTATTGCAAAAGAAAAATGAGGATTAATTTTTTATCGATTGATTATTTTTATTGGAAATTGCGGGTTGGATGTTGCGTTTGAAATTTCACGAGAACCAATGTTTTTTTTCGTTGCGTCAGCCACGATTGTCTTGTTTAGCTCAAAGAGAGAGAAAAAAAGGTGCTCCAATTCGAGATTTGAACAATTCGTTCTCGGAAACACTCGATAATTCTCGTTTGTCCGAAGTTCCATCGTTCGCTGATTCCCTTTGATTGCCCGCATGCGAGAAACCGCGACGACGTTACACACTCGATCTAGCGCGCTTCCTAACAGCACGAACGAGTGACACGTTTATGCGCTTTGCGCGTGTATATACGACCTTATACACACACGTATGGGGCGTTCCGACAATAATCGACCCGCCATTTTATCGACACGATTTTTTTTAAACCGTAACATTTTTTTTCATAATCTTTCCCCACATTTGCACCGAAAATGTCCTATGGCAAAAATAGCTGCGACGATTAGTTTTTGAGTTAGAAATTTTTGAAAATTTTATTTCGACCAATCTTTGGAAAATTGATGAAATTTTTTTTTTTAACAATTTTTTTGCAATTTTTAGCCCAGAAGGGCTTGTAGTAATAAATCATGGAATAAAATATTAGAATTAGGTATAGAAGAGTAAAAAAAAATAGGTGTCACGTGCCTCGGTGGTTGATCTTGGAACTAACCATACATATGCGAATTCGTATATATATAGTATATATATATATATATATATATATATATATTACGAACATCGTTGTCGACGATGTCATGTGCAACACACAAAGTGCCAGGGCTAAATGAAATTACGTGCGCTCCAGTTTCACTGGGACTAGTACCCCGTGTGTGAAGTTTGTGCACAGCTGCCCGAACGTATGACACCGTGTCTCAAGGGTGATCAGCCCCCTCGGACATTATGTTCTCTAGTCCAATAAAAATTAAGTGTACACGATGCGAATCGATTTTCATTACTCGTCGAAATTAACGGCAATAAATATTTTTAATCAACTTTTGTGAATAATAAGTAAATAAGGTCAAAGGGGGTTAATTTTGAACAGGTTTTGGAAGTTTTTTGTAGGTAACTTTTTTAGCATTCTAAATTCCAACTTTTTTGCTACAATAAAACAATGTGTTCTCGCTAAATAAATAAACAAATAAATGAATAAATGAATGAATAAATAAATAAATAAATAAATAAATAAATAAATAAATAAATAAATAAATAAATAAATAAATAAATAAATAAATAAATAAATAAATAAATAAATAAATAAATAAATAAATAAATAAATAAATAAATAAATAAATAAATAAATAAATAAATAAATAAATAAATAAATAAATAAATAAATAAATAAATAAATAAATAAATAAATAAATAAATAAATAAATAAATAAATAAATAAATAAATAAATAAATAAATAAACAAATAAATAAATAAATAAACAAATAAATAAACAAATAAATAAATAAATAAATAAACAAATAAATAAATAAAAACATTCCATTTTTATTTAATAAACAAATTAAATCAAACTTTTATTTATAATGCAACTTTTATTTTTGTATACAAAAAAATAATAATGAAAATGTTGCGACAAACTTTTATTTTCATCGTAATAAAATTTGTCCAATTAAAAGTTTCCGCGAAAGAAACGGAGAACTATATCGTAGTAGGAATGTCTCGTCTCTGTTTCGGTAATGAGCATCGAGTGAAATCTCCGACAACCTTGAGGAAGAGACGAGGGAAAATGAGTCTTGGAGCCTCGCACGCTCGAGACGCATTGTTTTAAATACACGGACTCGTCTCCGACTAAAGATGTACCCAATGATTTTTCTCTACGCACGGGGATGAACTTGATTCACGGTTCCTTTCAGGAAACGACGAGATCGTGAGATTGCAACATAACGTCTGATAAAAACTCTCATTAATTAATTTGCCTTAATTAAAACAAAATTTAAACCGAAACAAACGATTATCTCATTTTATTCGCTTTTTAATCGAGAAATTCATTTTCACAATTTTCCTACAAAAATTTATCGAAATTACCATCACTCTAACGAATTCTAAATAATTTAATATTTTTATCTCCGCAATTTCACATTGGCAAGAAAATGATTCGCAGAAATGCATCTCGCGATTTAAAAAATAAAAAATAAACAATTAATCAATTAATATGAAAAATTGACGTAATTATTCAAAAATTACATTTTTATTAATTTTAATTCAAAATATGACAATTTCGACGAATAAATATATTTTAATCGACAATAATCTTCCTAACATTATTCCCACAATAATTTTATCAACGCCGTAGATAAAAAATTTTTTTTTGAAAAATATTGATATCGATACAATTTCCAAAACTTGAAGTAAGACCAGAATCGTCGTGGTCCCGCAATAGTTCCTGGGAGTAAGAAGCGATTCGTTGAAACGAAGGAAACTAGTACCGGTTTTCAGCCGCGGTGGCAGCACCAGCGCCTCTAAGGAGAGTCGACTGGAGAACGCAGAAAACAAACGTATAAAAAAAAATAAAAAAAAGAGACAATGCTACGACCTTATAACGAATATGGTCAGACGAGATTCTGCACATCCCGGTTTTGCTCTCGAGGATGGAGAGTCCGCAATGCCGATGCATCGCTACATACGCTTGTGGCCTTTTCTCTCTCTCTCTCTCTCTCTTGCTCTTGCTCTCCCTCGACGCTCTCTTATATTTCTCACAAGCTATCGTATGTTGCTCTATTCCCTACGTGTTCTCTCATCGTTTCAACCGCATTGGCACGAAGGACACGAGTTCTCAAAATACAGATGTTAACTCTACGCTGTTTAATCGTAAAATTCGAATTGTAATCAATAAATTTCAAAACATATATTTATTTCTCTATTAATTCTACAATTTTTCTTTATTTTATGATTATTTTTCATTTTTAAAATTAATAGTATAATATAGTATTTATTTCCACCTGTACGCCATTGCGAGCTTTTACATACTCCTCTCTTACTCTTCATCATTTTTACATTTTTCCCTTCTTTACACGTTTCCTATTTTTACATTTTTTTACATTTCCTTATTCTTATCCCCTGCTATTTCCGTTTGTTACTTTACTCTTCTTCTCCTTCCCTCTCTTCCTCTCTTCTATCGGCTATTTTCTCGAACTGTTATTAAAATTAATATATTGTTGCTAATTATCTATGTAAAAGAAATATTAATTTTAATTGTAAAAAATCGAATTAATCCGTCGATTAAAATTCGATCATTATTATTTTTCTTTTATCATTACAATAATAATACAATTATTATCATTATTATTCCATTATAGTAAATAACTCAAACTTTCATAAAAAAGAAAAAGAATTGTGAATTAATTGTAAATTTCTCTGTCTTTGTAGAATGATCTAAAGATGCCGTCGTTGCTGGAAGCACTTGAGCTCAAGTACGGTAGCTCGACGACCGACTGTTCGTTGACCGACGAGGAGACAGAGTCGGGTTCGCCAAAATCATCAGCCGCCCTCTCAATTAGTATCTTCATACCGAAGAAATCACCTCGTCACACCGTGCCAGCTCTGTTGGTACTGCAGGACTGCGACATCGAGTGCGCCGGTAACGACGACGAGAAACTACGCACTAAATGTCGAAACGTAGAGGAGCTCGATCTCGCCCAAAACAAATTGTCCCAATGGGACGAAGTTTTCGGTATATTGCAGCACATGCCCAAAATCAAATTCGTCAATCTCAGTTTCAACAGTCTCGCCGAGTCGTTGATGATCAAAGACGGTAATTACAAGTCCCTGAGAAATTTGGTACTCAATGGTACGAGGGTAACGTGGTCAACGGTACAAGATCTCGCGAGATTTCTCGTTAATCTCGAAGAGCTTCATTTGTCGTTGAACGAGTACAGAAACGTCGAGCTGGATCACAACAAGGCCGAGAATCGTAACGAGTCATTGAGAAAATTACATTTTACCGGAAATCCTATAGAGACCTGGACCGAAATCTCAAAACTTGGCTACGTTTTTCCAAATCTGGAGAGTCTCGTGTTGGCCGAATGCCCGATAAGGTCGTTGGCATTGGAGGAAAATCTCAATGACGATCAGAGAAAATCACAGACGAAGCAGACAACGATACCAAATGGTAGCGACAAAATCGGCAACGAGGACGAGAATGAAAATGTCGAGAGAACGACGAGTGGCAACAAGAGTGAGGAGAGTTGCACGAAAAATGGTATTGAAACGGTGAGAATATTCGAGGACGAGAAAATGTACAACAGGACCGAGAGCGAGTGCGAGAGCAGCGGGAACAAAGGTGGCACGTCCCACGATCCTTTCAGGATGCTCAGATTTTTGAACGTTAATGGGACTCTCCTCTCAACGTGGGACGACGTCGAGAGACTCGCCAGATTTCCTGCTCTCAAGTCACTCAGGATGCAGGGCTGTCCTCTCTTCGAGGTTTGACTTTATTTTTGTCATTAAAAATGTTCGATCGTTATTTTTATTTTATTTTTCTCTTTAAAATGGAATTCGATAATCGGTTCGATTTTTTTTTCCAATTTTTTCCTAAAAATTATTTTTTTAAGTTTTAGTTTTTTTTGGTATAATTTTGTTGGACACTGCAAAATAATACTTGACGGTGGAAATTCTTACTTTTCGAAAAATTGGCTGAAAGAAATTTTAAAATTATTTAGAAAGTATAAAAACTGTAAAGTTTTCGTTGAAAATTTCGAGTATGAGATTTTCACACGTGGCTGGCTAAATCCCTTTTTCCATTCGTTTAAATTTTGTAACGAGCGAATATATTAATTTCTTTGAATAATTAAAAATATATCGTCCCGGTAGATATTTTTTTTTGAGTCAATATTTTTGCGAATTATTTTTCAGAGTCCGAGAGAATACACCGAGCACGAGAGACGACAGTTGCTGATAGCGAGACTGCCGAATGTCGAAACTCTCAATGGCGGAGGAGTGATTTCTTCCCAGGAACGCGAAGATGCAGAACGAGCCTTTATTCGTTATTACATGGACAAACCAGAAGCCGATAGACCCGAGAGGTTCGTTCCTCGAAGAAATATATTTCTCATTTTTCATTCATTTTTTTCTTTTCAATTAAATAAAAGAACGATTGTTTTTTATCGATCTTTTCATTGGCAATATCGTGAAAATTTAATCTCCAGACGAATCGAAGATGTCGTTTCTAAGAATAAACGTAGACACGATCGATGCGAAGCTCTTTTGAAAATTGAAACGTTTCGACGATAAATAATTCCGTGCAATTCGTATTTTCACCCACCAGGTACTCCGAGCTCGTGGGTATTCATGGAAAATTAGATCCTCTCGTTCACGTGGACCTGACACCGGAGAAAAGAGTCAAGGTGACGTTTACGTACGGCGATCTCGTCGAGGTGAGTTTTTCCCCCTGTATAATCGATCGATCCATTTAATACCATTTTATTCAGTCTCCAATTACCATCGGTCACGATTCTCGACCACGTAACAGAATTTATGGATATACAACCTCGTTATAGAATTCAAACCGAAGCGACTTACTTCCACGGAATGAAAATTGTCGATGAAAATTGAATTGGTACGAGCGAGAGCGAAAGGACGAGGACTGTAACGTTTTAAATATTTCAGGTACGTTCGGTGGACGTTTACAGAACGGTTTTCGAATTGAAAACTAAATTGGAATCTATGGTTAAGATTCCGGCCAACAGGATGCGACTCTTCTACGTAGATCAGGTATTATTTTTCACAGTCGATAAAACCTAAGGGTCGTTTTTTCTCATTTATACTTTCAGAACTTTCCTTTTCACGAGACGATGATCCGCGAAGCGTGAGATCGTTCTTTAAAGAAACAAATTTACATTACTCCCAGCGTCCTATCTTCCTCCCATGTCCTGTCGTTGATTTTTGAAATTACTTACACGAAAAGTTCAAGTCAAACGATAATCGAAGGTAAAAATTTTTCGAGTCGAATTATCGTTTAATTCTAAATTCGCTACAGTCAAATAGAGAACGATTATTTTCTATAATTCACGAAATGTTCAGCATTTTCAAGATTAATAAATGATAGATACGACAAAATCTAGTTACTCGATTGAGAAGAAAAATTTTTAAGTCACTTTTTTTCTCATCCATCTTTCCAAATATGTTAATTCGATTAAACTTGTATCTTTTTTTTTATTCCGACGATAAAGTAATTTTTTAATTTCAGGTAATGAAAGCCCAATACGGTCCCGAGGAGATGCTTTATCCGAACAAACAACTCTATCGATACAACATAAGAAACGGCGACGAAATTATAATAGACAGCAAATTGAATCGCGCCGTTTCGTCGTCGTCGAGCGCATCGTCGATTCGATCCTGAACAGTCTACGAAGATTCGAGAGATTTAATAACGAAATTTCGTCGATTCGACTATGGTCAGCCGGTCAAGAAGCGCTTTTGATCGAGCTCGTGATTCACCGTAGGCCAGTTTTCCACGAAAACGCCGCTCTTGCACTCGTCATCGCGATCGAAATTGCAAACGAATCTTTCGCGACTCGCGACGAGGGCTTTTTATATTTATCTACATCATAAGTATTAACTTAGGCGGCTCTCTTCGTGGCGTTTACTTTTTTCTTTCGAGAATTTAATACGGGACCATCGTATAAAAGAAGTCCCAGTTCGCTGTTTTCTTTTGTTTTCTTCTTTTTTTTCGTTTTTTGTTTTTCGATGAATGTAACTCGAAAATTAAGCTACGCGAGAGACAGACAGAGAGGAACAGAGAGAGTTTGGGTGAATGAGAGAATAAATGGACGAGGGAACGAACGAGAGACATTATTCGAGATAAATCAAGTTTTTCTCTCGTGATACGATTGTTCGCATCGATGTTTAGCGAAAAATCGCAATTTGAAATTTGCAATGACGAAATCGCTTCTTTCTCGTTATGTTCTCCGTTCGAAATTCGTTCTAGTTGAATACTCGGAGTTTAAGCCGCTGCGGTTAGCGCGGAAGGTTGAAATATTTTTTTTTTCGTCGCTTCCTTGTCGAACGGAGAAAGCGCGTTTGACGAAGATTGTCTCGACTATTCTCGTCGGCCACGAGAGCCGTACGATTACATTTTCAAACCGCAATTTCAACGAGTTCCGCGCGAATGATTTAAATTTTAACGATTGCGTGAAAAAAAGAAAGAAAACAACAAAAAAAACAGGAAATATTTCAACGTTCACAAGCTTTTGTTTTTCTCCCGATCGAGTTCTTTCTTCTCGACGTAATGTGAGAAATTTATGTTGAAAAAGAAAAAAAAACGTTTATTTTCGTTATCTCGCGGAGAAATTTGTTCGTTTTATGACGAAAGTCGATATTTTTGTCTGTGCGAAAACGTGTTCGCACTTCGAATTAACGAAATAAAGAAACAAACAAAAATAATTGTGATTACGAATCAACGGGACAGAATGCCAAACAAACAAAAAAAAACAAAAACAAACTCCGAATTCTCAATAAAAATGAAATTGTGATTTTAAAAACTTACAAAAACAAAAACATCAACAAAACAAAAAATCACGCGTACCCGAATTATTAGCGAAACCGAACGAGAGAAAATATACCGGCGTTTAGTGAAAGTTTATCGGGAAAAACGAAGATTCTTGCAAAGATGCAAAAGAAAACAAAAAAACAAAAAATAAAAAAAAGTTGAAAAAACTTTTAGTGCCTGCCTGTGAGCGTAACTCGGACGCGTCTAACACTGCCCTCTGTAAATATTAAAACCGAATCAACTACCCCCCCCCCCCCCTCCCGCCGCCGCCACCCTTACGCCTCTTTATTTTCAATCCAACGTGTAAATAAAAATAAAAATAAAAAACTCGAGAACGAGACACCGACGAAGTCTGAAGTAGACAAATTTGCCACGTTTAAGAGTTGTGTATCTCGTTATTGTATTATTGATAATAATCGGTAATTGGTAGTCTTGACTAACGCGAGGAAACTCGAACGCCCAGAGTGCACGGAAATAATATTGTCGAGAAAATTCGCAAAAACATATATCTCCCCTTCTATCGGGATACTCTAGTTCAATTTCGATCATTTAAGAAAGAAAAAGAAGGTAGGGAGAAAAATTTAACTCGAAGGCGATAGAACGATCGAGCGCGAGGGGTAGAACGAGCGTGAACGAAAAACACGAAATTTTTAGATACCTCGGCTCGTCGATACTCGCGAAAGTCTAGTCTCGGATTAATATACCTGTAACGAGTGATGAGAAAATTACAAAACTTATTGAAACGAAAAAAAAATTGCTCGTCTACTTTCATTATATACGTATATATATATATATATATATATATATATATATATATATATATATATATATATCTTTATGATATATATATATATATCGTTGTATATATAAATACACGACGCTGCCATCCTTCGATCTTTTTTTTTGTGCTGGCGCAAATGTACGTACTAACGAATAAAAATAAATCATTTATATAAACGACTTTGGTTAATTGTCATAGTGCTTATTTACCTATTACGATTATAATTTACACGTAAGATGATAAAAAATATAAATTTTATTTAAAACGTGGACGCGTTCGTCCCGTTCGCGAGGAACGCCAACGCAAAAGTTTCGCACAAAAAATCCAACCCCTAGGGACAATTGGCACATCTGCGAGGGGTGGATGACGCGAGGATGCCATCTAGCGGCGTGAAAAGTAACTCGAGCTGGCCATGCTAGCGACCGGTCGGCCGATCGATCGGACCTTCGCGCTGCACTCACACACATACGGACACTCGGGGGTTGTACACCCCGTGTATCTTCTGCGTTTGTGTGTATACGCGTGTATATAATTATATTTCCTGTAGAATGTAAATTGACAAGTGTGCTATCACGGATATGATCGCGATGGATAAGAATCGACGGAGAAAACTCGGTTTCTGCGCCGACGTCGCGATTCTCATATGTTTCAGCAGGGCCAGAGCAGCACCACAGTAGCATGAACGAGAGACAAATAGAGGTGAGTACATTACAGCGCGTATCGTACATTTTCGTAACGCAATTCGTCCCTTCGGTGCGGCGGCTGCGCTTTATCGTCGTCGCGCGCCATTTCTATTTTTCCCCCATGGCTCAGTTCCTTCCCCTCCCGCGTCGTCGTTGACGTGCGCGGCAAGCGCATGACCGAAGCCGAAAACGTATATATGTACCTAGTATAGCGGCACGGGCAACAGTAGCAGAATAGCATGAGAAGCTCGTACGGAGAGGAGACCTCCGCGAGATTATTCTCGCACAAACGAGCGTGCACGATAGTATGAAAAGGACGTGAAGCGTACAGCAACAACGACGTTCACGTCGTTGTTCGTCGTCGTGTCGTTCGAGCCGGTGTGTCGTTGAAAGAAAAGAAAAAAACGATAAATCCCGGTTATTAATTCTCGTTGGCGGAGGAGTGGGGAATTAGGTTGTATCTTTAAAGAGAAGCGCGAGGGTGGACGCTCCCCGTGCGTGCTTCGCGGTGTGTTCTTATATTCGTCGATGAAGTAAGGAGCGTGCGTACGTATTTGAGGTTGTGTACGTCCGTGTGTATCCGTGGGCGTGTGGGTGTTTGTGTGTGTGTGTACGTTCGGAGTAGAAGCGAGGGAAGTGCGGATCCCGTGCGACGTCGAAATCCCGGAAATCGGCAAGATGTAAGTGTTTCACGAGTGTTCGCAGCCATCGAGCTGTGATTAAAAATCGTTAATGTCGAGATACGTGGAATTAAGTAACGGGCGACGTTCGAACGAGTGAAAATAATGGGTAAAGTGCGTTATGGAATTGACGACAGGCGAGAAAGAGGAAGATGAAAGAAGAATAGGAATTCATCGATCCGACGAAAACGAGCTGCAACGAGTGTCGAGTGAATAATAACGGGAATTAAAAAAAAAGTAGGAAAGATCGGAAAAGCTCGCTTCCTTCTCGTCTCGAGGAGCTCGAAAACTTTTGGTCGGCACACACGTACTTAGTGGCCAGGCATGGAACGAGCATGAGCGAAAGATCGATCGCTATATAGCGCGCGTTGTAGGTACGAGGGCAAATTTTTGTTACTGCCTAGCGGCGCTTCTCCGTCTGTACGGCCGGTTTATATATGCTGCTGGTGCTAAACGAGCCGAGACGCGCGTGTGTGTGTGTAACATCATCGATACACTCGTCCGAGTCAACGCTGCTCTGCTCGCGCGTTTGTCAGCGGGGTGAGTCTCTTGCACGCATATTTTTTTTTCCTTTTTTAATCTAATATTATCTTACACGATATCTACAGCGAGCATTAAGCGAGATATAAATGTCGATAGGCCTTTATCAATAATCGTACGAATAAATACGATTAAAATTCTTATAATTATTTACACGTTTATATTTTTTCATAATTCAAGAAATTTCAGGATTTATTAAAGAGGTTAGGGACGTTCGTTCGATTTACACGTATATCTATACATATATTTGAATAATCGACGTTTTTTCTTGCTGCATTTTTGTGAATAAAGTAAATACGGAGATTCCTTTTCAAACGAATTTCCTTCGTCGTTTCGTGATCGAATTTGACGAGACGAAGCTTCGTCGATCGAGCGAAGGGTAATTTTCAAGGATCAATTGTAATATGTCATGCGTGCATGAAGGATCGACGTCATGGTGACTGACCTCGTTTGCAACCTCTCGCGGTCAGGTCACGACGATCGACGTGTGCGCCAGGAGAGGTTTTTAATTCAGGTCGCGACTTCGACCCAATAATTCTGTTTTTTTTTGTTTTCTTTATCGAGTACTCGCGTCCTACGATTTTTCTCAAGACGGGCGAGAGAGAGAGAGACGCGTCGAAATATTATCTGATGAAATTATCTAAATACGAAAAACTCGGATAATTCTCGTGTATCGATTTTATAAAAATTAATGAACGTTTTTTATTTTTTATATCGATATTAATTAAGAACGAGTATTTTTTAAGAATATTTTCCAATTGTTTCAAGTGATACAGGTTGAATTTTGCCACGATACGGGATTGCGGATGATCGATTGGTAAAAAACGATCGAACTGACGGTGTCACGAGTCGACGAACCCCCCGAGCTATACAATAACTACGTATAGCACACGATTATAGTATTTGCTGAGTGTAGTGTACTGTGTAGACATTGGGCGTATTATGAGAACTGCATATTATACAATAATCGTAACGTTCGTCGATATTTAAAAAAATAACAATTCTTTTTTTCTTTTTTTATCAAAATAATTATTTTCTCTTTCAATAATAATTCTGAAACATAAAAACTAAAAATAAAACCAAAACTTTAATTACAAAATGCCCCCAACAAATTTCATTTCTCTCTCATTTTCATATATTCAAATAAAATTCTTCGACAACGATCCTCGAGTACCTTCGCGAAGCGAATTCGCGACGAAAAAAGTTAATTACAATTTTCCCATTTTAATTTCCATTCTTTTCCTCCCAACATCTTCACATTTTATGGAATAAAATCCTTCGAATGATAAAAAACCAAGCGACGCGCCATCCGACCAGAGAGTTAATTAGAACAAAAAATATTTTGCAATTAATTTTTCTCTACTCGTATACAGATATACGTTTTTTTTTTTTAAATTAATTTTTAATTCTTAGCAACGCGAAACGTGTTTCGGGTTACGCGACGGAAGTGCATCGAACCTCGATGACGATCGCTGTATTAGCCAATACGAGGGATGGTGACTACTCGTGTACGATAGACACGAGAGAGAGAGAGAGAGAGCGACCGAGCGAGCAAGGGAGCGAGAGAGAGATAGAGAGAGCGTGAGTGAGAGGAGTGGGGGGAATAGTTAACGAAGCTTCCGGCATGTGATAGAACTATATGATGGGAAACAAAAGCCAAAAGCTCGTTACCTATACTTATATATATATATATATATATATATATATATATATATATATATATATATATATATATATATATATATTAGGAAGTAGCGTGTCGTTAAGCATGCATCAAAGAACTTTGAGCGTTACGTGCTCTTGACGCATTCTCGACTATACATATATATATATATATATAGGTATACACATCGTAATTCACATTCGTATCAGGCGCTGCACCTGCGAAACTCTCCACCTGCTTTTTAACACGGAACGACCCCAAAGGTCAACCCTTCGCGTTTTCTACTCGTCACACCTTTTATACGTATATATGTGTATAATATATATATAGTATATGTATTGCTGAAGTAAATACATGTATATATATATATATATATATGTAGTACACGTTGTACAAAGTGTATATATGCATTTACCACGTAACGTAGGAGAGTCTAACGAGCAAAGTAGCCCCCGAAGATTTATCGTATCGAATTTCAGCGTCCTCCACCTCCTCGACACGCTCGAGATTAGACGACGTCGATAATTCTATATATAACTGAATTATATATTTTTTGTTTTTTTTTTGTTTTTTTTTTTTGTTTTTTTTCTTTGGTCATTGCACGACGTTATTACGTTTAACGTATTAATGACGTTGTAATTATCGTATCGATTGTATTTAATTTTTTGTAGTTATAAATAAAAAAAATTGTTCACGAAAATTATTTGTTTTATTACGGGGTGTAAATTTTTGGATATATTTTGTGATTGAGGGATATTTGGGGACAAAGATTGTCTCGGGTTTAATAATTGGGCGGGGAAAAAAATAAAAAACGTTTTTTCTCATTTTCGTGGGTAATTTTTCAAAAAAAAAATTTTTTTTTATAAATATTTGGACACGGGTGATTTGGTTTTGGGATTAAATATTGGTAAATTGGATAGAATCTTTTAAATTCGATCTTGAGACGAATGAGATTTTTTCTTCTTTTTTTGTTTGTTTTTTTTTCTCTCTTCATTCAAATATTTACTCGGTCCGAATCGAAGGTGAATGTAGACCTTCCTTCGTATATAGCAAGGTAGGGAGGGGGATAGACAGAAATGGAGAGATAGTCAGAGAGAGAGAGAGAGAGAGAGAAGCTGGATAGCTTCGATTTCTCGACGGGAATAGACATTATCCAGATATTGGCACAAGTCCATACGTATATATTGGTAAGAGAGGCCAGTCCCACGCATGAACGGAAATCCGAGCTGTTTGGTCCGATGTTGGCAGAATTTCTCAATCTCTCTCTCTCTCTCTCTTTTTCTCTCTTTCTCTCTTTTTCTCTCTCGATGGCTTTTCACGACTTTCGCGGAATCGAGCGACCGAGAAAACCACCCCGGAAGAGGAAATTGAGACGAAAAATTAAATGCCACATAACAAAAAACGTCCTACATTGATAATGCGCCAAGATTTCGCGAAATAACGAAGAAATATGATTTAAAAAAAGATAATAACTCTAATTAATCGTAATAAAGATTAATTTTTGTAATTTTTATCGTCGTATTACTCATCATAATAATATTTTTCATGAGAAATATTGAAATGATTATTAAAACAATGGAGAAAAAAAAATATTTATCATAAAAATTAACATTTTTAGATATCAATTATTGTAATTTTTATTGTATAATAATAACAATAATAATAATAATAATAATAATAATAATAATACAATTATTTTTTCACTCGCTAATAAAAAACTATGAAAAGTTTTCCAAATCGATTATTTAAACGCTGCGAGTTCGCTTAATGAAAGGGGTTGGGTCAAAAGGCGAGCTCCAAGGGATGAAAAAAAAGGATAGTCTACCAGAGGGTTGAAAAAAATAAAGAGCGAGATTTCCCTGCCCATAGGCGCATATACGTTTGTAAGAAGCAAAAAAAAGAGAGAGAGAGAGAGAGCGAGAGCAAGCGAAACGGTGGAAAAAGGTTCGTAATTCTATTTTACACTCGACAAAGACTGCAAAGTCCTCCTCCCTCCCCTTAACCGAGTCTGCTGGAAGGTTTTAGGGGTGGCCGGTTGAACGGAAAGAGCGTCGAGTTTAAGTATCGTCTCTCACTCTCTCCCTCCGTCTCTCTCTTTCTCTCTCTCTCTCTCTCTCTCAATCTTTCTCTCTCTTACACACTCACTCGTCTCGTTCCACTCTCGGCGTGGCTTCTGTTAAATGGCAAAAATACCGAGACGCTTTCTCTCTCTCTCTCTCTCTCTCTCTTTCATTTTATTACCGCTCTTCGCGGTGAACGCGAGAGGGTCCCGTCGAGCCGGCCAGTAAAGACGTTAACGCTGAAAGAGTCGGGACGAAGCAAGCCAAGACCTCCTTAGTTATACACGTCCAATACGAACGGTTGGGTGAAGAGGAAACGCGCAAAAAAAAAGGAAACAAAAGAAGATAAAAAAAAACAGCGGAAAAAATTGAGCACGTTTTGCTAAACCATTGTAGGCTCTCGCAAGTTCTTTCCCGGACCCTTTGTCCCCCCCCCCCCCCCCCCCACACGTTTGACGTTGAACACGTCACAATGCGAAACGAAAAAATTGCGAAGAAAAAGAAAGATAGGAAAAAAAGAAAATAATAATAAAAAGAACGAAGTCCCCTTTTGTCCAGAACGTCCCATTTTTAGAATACTAATTCCGACAGCTGCGAGCCGACGGAACGCGCGCGCCCTCCTACGGCGACACAATGTACGACCGATCGACCGACTCGTACACCGGTACGTGTGCGCCAAAACACTTCGAGGACGTTTTTGTTTGTTTTTCGTTTCACGCCTTTGGCCGATGTGCGAAATGCATGGGACTGGAAAAAAAATCTGCGTTTTTTTTTCTTTATTTCTTTTTCTTTTTATCTCGTCCAGGGGTCGTACGAAAAATATACAGAGTTTTGGGTAATTGGGGGAAGTTTCGAGGGCGTCGAGGCACGAGAGACAGAGTTCGGCCACGTTTTCGTACACTATGATAATATTTTTTTTTCATTTTGTTAAAAAGTTTCAATTATAAGTCGATATTAAATAAATTAATTAGGGAATACAATTATTTGGTCGAATAAAGTGATTTTATTGTTCGAAAAAAAATGTAAATAATCGTTGAGAAAGGAAATAAGTCTGGTAATTATTAATCGAAGATTAATTGTCGACCGAATCAATTAACAAAAAAATAAGAATTATTTAAAGCAATGGAAAATAATTTAATCTTGAAATATTGAAAAATGATGTTTTGAATGTCGGTGTTTTTTTTCTATTGCAATTCACATATCGACAGAGTGACGCCTGTCCCTCGGTCATCGAGGCTGTCCCCGGAGTCTCGTCGAGGGTTACCTCTTCGTATAAACGAGCGCGTTTCACCATGGTCCACTACACGAATCGCTCTAATCAATCCGTCCTTCGTGCCAAAGCATACTAATTCCGGGCGTTGATTAACACGCAGAGAGAGAGAGAGAGAGAGAGAGAGAGAGAGAGAGAGAGAAAAGCAACAGAGACCTCTTTTGTCCTCTCGAATTAGTTCGTTTTTCTTAAACGCCATTATTATAAAAGTTTTAAAAGTTAAAAGATAATTTTTTTTTCTTTTAAACATTTTTCTTTTAATATTAAAAAAAGATTCCTTCGTCCTTTCGTTATTAACGAAAATTTCTTTCAAAATTTTGTTTTCCCCCAAACGATAAACTAAAATTGTAATTTATTAAGTAAAACATAAAAACAAAACAAATAAAAAACAATTTATAACTAGGCTCGTAGTTAACATAGTTAATTTAGACCTTAAACATTAAAACTAGACTCGCAGTAGACGTTAAGCTTAAAAGTGAGCCTCGAAAATAAAGTAGATTTAATAAAATATCTAAAAACTTGCGATTATCGTTTAATTTAGTGATTGAACAATGTTAACATAAGAATTTAATTAGTGCACGTGTTAATTATTAATTTACGTAAACAAAAAGCACACCACAAAAACAAAAACAATATAAACAACTAACGATTTTTGCCTCGTTGCTCTTTTTTTTTCTTCCAGACGGAAGAAGCCCAAGGGTGGAAACGCTTCGCTCATCCAGAGATTGGACAAGAGAGACGCAAGATAGGAGCGTGCGTGTGTGTGCGTGTGCGTGTGAATAATTAAAAAAAAAGAGAGAAAAAAAAGATTAGAAGGAAAGAAAGAAGGAAACGAAGTGGAAGGAAGAAGCAAGAGGGTAAACGGAGAAGAAATAAAAGTTGATGATAAAGAGAGAGGCGCGACGGTGTGGGGGGGAGGTGAAAGAAATGGCTTCGGGTTTGCCTAGCGGTCATCAGAGGAAGCTCGGACCAGCACCGATAGCGTCGTTCGAGGATCTCTCGGACGAGGTGGAAAACGTGAGTTGAGAAGAGCGATCCCTCTACTACCCCCTGGTGGGAAAAAAACAAACTTAAAAAAAAACAATTCTACTAACGATAACTACCAACCACTCTACTATCGTCACAATCTGTATAACTAAAAAAAACGAATCCTCTCTCTCTGTGTGTGTCACGACGAGCAGGAGCCAAAAAATAAAAAAATAAAAATAAAAAAAATATATAAAACGAAAAATCTCTTCTACCTCTTCTTCGTTCTGCCGAGTCCGTCAGATAAAAAAAAACCATAACGATAGAGAGTAAGAAACGAAAAAGCTAACGAGACAAATATTCGAGAATAAACAAAAAATAAAAATAATACGATAGACGGAAGATTGTGAGAAAGATCGAGATAGAGACAAAAAATTGGGAGAGCATGTTACAGGGGGTGAGAGAAAAATGAAAAAGAGAAAGAGACAAAAAACAAACTCGTGAGAATTTTGAAGCAAAATTTGAAAAAATAATAATAAGAGGGAAAGAGAGAGAGAGAGAGAGAGAAAGAGTGAGCCAGGAAGTGGATTGTTGTAGCTGCCTCTCTGCCTCAACCACCATCACCACCACCACCACCACCACCACCACCCAATTACTCCATCACCTATATACCATCACCAACCATCACCACCATCCGTGTGGCCCGTCCGAGGCCCCTCGTCCTAACAAAAACAAATTCGGCAACTGGAAAAACGAGGAATGATCATTTGTAAATTGTAATGCAGGGAGAAACGACGGCACGAATGCCGGGTATCGTGGAGGTAACGACACCCGTTACACCGGGTAGCTCGTTAAAGACACCGAGTACGCCGAGAATCGACATCAGCCGTGCGAGCAGCTCGTCGCATCACGAGGACAGCAACAATTCGAGAGAATCGTCACCTGAGCGAGAACTTCTCGCAGGTATACAATTTTTTTTCTCTATCGAATTTAGTCGATTTTAGATTGAAACATTTTTATTTTAAGTTGCTGACTAATTTCTAATCATTCTAATTTTTTAATCCCATTTTATTTGCATATTTTTCTGATTTTATGAGATTTGGACAAATTATCGTTTTTTGGGGTCAATATTCATTAACATTTCATTTATTTTTAATTTGTCGACGATTTATTTGCATATTTTAGTGATTATTGAAAATTTTGGTTTATTTTTTCGGATTAGTATAGAAAAAATTTTATTGCCCTCGGTGGGAATCGAACCCCCGACCCGCTGCGTGCGAGTCGCGAACGTTACCATTACGCTACCCACTGCCTTGTTTTTAAGTTACTATTTATTTATTTATTTAGGAGTTTTCCTTGCACACCCTTGTAACAAGGGTTTTTACAAGCTACTTTTTTAATTACTATTTATTTGTCTTTGATCGAAAGTCAATTAACGTCGAGAAAATTTTCAAAGTATATGTTCTCAATGTACGTACAATCTTTTTTAGGAGGCGAACCACCGGTCGGTTGTAAATTGTCGCTTGGCTACAAGGAAGATGTTCAAGATTTGCGTTCGTCGACCGAAGAGCTGGATCTTCACGATCCGATACACGAGCAAGATCTTAAGCGCGATGCGAAGAGAGCTCGAAGGAGAAAAGAGGGCGGAACGCAGTCCGAGTGCGGTGGTACGAGCTCGAGGCTTCAGGAACGCGAGCGTAAGGACAGCAATTGTTCGGAAATCATACTGCTCAATATCAGCGGTAGAACGTCAAGATTATCTTCCGTGGGAAGTCAGGGCTCCGGCGTATCCGGTAAATTATCGGTCGTTTCCGCTACGTCTTCCAGGTAAAGAAAAAAAAAATAACCAACGAAAAATCAACGTTAATTTTACAAATTTAACGATATTTCTTTTCCCCCCTCCTCCCCAAAGGTCACCGAGCCCGCACAAATGTCTGCTCGAGACTTCGTTCTGCGGCAGCAAGCCAACCCTTGCCGACAATCTCATCGAGCCCTCGAAACCCGAGACGGACGATCTTGAAAAAATTCTGTTAAAACGCGAGGCCGACACGACCAAAGCTCTCATACCGGAAAGTATAAAAGTACCGATAGTCGGTGGCAATCTAAAGCCCGATCCACTCGATAAACCACGAAGGCGCGGTCGCGAGGAGAGAAAAGAAATATTCAAGCGCGAGGTCGAGATAACGAAGAAAGTCCTCGAGAGAGTCAACATAGAGGTACGTGTGCCAAGTAGCGAAAGAAAATCAAAATCCACGAATCCCGTCTTACAGGCCAACAGTTTGATTATTCGAAAATATTCGATGAGATGAAAATCTCGAGACGTATCTACCTGTCGTAAAGTTATCGAGTATATTCTCATTGAAATTGTCCACCAGAAATTGTCACGATTCAACAGGATTTAAGAATTAACAATTATAATGAAAGAACTTGTTGTTTTTAACTGATCGATTGAATCACACGAGTCCTTTGTATTTGTAGATGTGAGGGAGTATTCTTCCGTCTTCGTTAAAATTCGAGGTTCGTAGAACACACAAAGTCGAACATCTCGTGTCTCATTCAATTCCTCTCGTCGATACTTCAAAATAAAAAAAAACGGAACAAAAAACAAAAGAAAATATGTCCGTTGCCAATTTTCTGTGTTCTTTGGAAATCAAACAAGTGTTGTGTGTGTGTGTGTGTGTTGGTCCTATAAATTTGGTTGCGTGACGATAAGTCCTTCGAATCGCACAATCCAACAATTTCATCGATCGTTATCGTTTACACCCGTCGAACGTGACAAATTGACGCTCTGTGTTCGTAAATCCTCTAGTTTGTAAAAAAAAAAAAAAGAAACTTCCCTCTCTGTGATTCATCCGAAAAATTGTTCACCGTCGTTGACAAATCTCGATTCGTGTGGCCAAGAGCTTTTTGCACATTTCTCTCGCTTGTCGCAGGTTCCTATAGTGATAAAGAAACATGCGACTCATCACGGGGACACGGACGGAGCGGACAAGGCGGCGATTCTCGAAGTACAAAAACCAGCGACCCTGGATCTCACCGATAAGAGAAAAAAGGCTCAGAACTTTAAGGAAATCGTGCAAACGACACCGACGATCGGGAGTCTCGGTGGGAGTCCGAAGTTGCCGAGGCATCAGAAAATCCGGGATCTCGAGGGTTCTAGGACACCGAGTCCTTCCTCGGTCTCGCGAAAGAGTAGTTTCGCGTCGTTGTTCAAGGTAAAACAAAATAATAAAATCCAAAAAACAAATCGTAAATTTTCATTTAAGCAAAAAAAAACGATTAACAATTTTTCTCCCAATTTCAGGCAAGAACGGACGGTAGCATGATGAGTCCGGAATCCCCGACGCCGAGTTCAAAGCCACGACGAAGTTTGACGACAAAAATCCGTGATACGACCGAGAGTTTGCGAAGTAGATCAAAATCGCGCGAACGCGTCTCGATCGACAAAGGTTCGACCCTGAAAAAAGATTCGAAGAATAAAAATGTTTTTACGTCGACCCTGAGTCTTTTCAAAAAACGCGAGAGAAAGAAGAGCAGCGACGATGGAACGAGTACACCGGAAACGGATATTCCCGGCGGTGATCATCCTTCGTTGGAGAGCATAGGAAACGTCGAATTTACTTTCGATAGCGATCGCGCCAATCGCAACAACGAGGATTCGATCTTTATCAGTCTTCACGCCGATTCGCGTAATTACGAGGAAGCACTGCCATCCGAGAGCGTCTCGATACCGTTGGAAACGCCGACGAAATTATTGGACGAGTACGACAACGAGCCGAGAAGCGGAAGTATCGTTACAGAAGTCTCGATCGAGCATCAAGCCTCGATATCGAGGATAAGAACCGAGGCAAAGATCGAGAACACATGGTCCTCGAGTCGCGACAGTGTACAAAGTCCCATAAGACCGAGTATATCGAAAGACTCGCAGATGACGAAAAGTTCGTCGAGAGATTCCAAGATCAGCGTGCAGACTGCCATGTTGGCCGAAACTTCGATAGTTTCGCGTTCCTCCGACTCGCAGAAACTCGTCGAAACACCGAGTCTCGCTACGAGCACGTCGAAAGACTCGATCGGTAAGAAATCACCGGAAGCAATAGCAAAACCAAAGCGAAAGAGTAAAGAACTTCCGAAACAACCGCAACAAGAGATAAGTGGCGAATCGAGGACCGTCACGACCGAGCGAGAATCGCGAAATCGCGAATCACGAAGAACGAGCGAGACGATCGAGGCTGCTCCTGTGACTCAATCGATCAGGATCGAAAATCGTCCCGATGACAATACGCTAATGAAACCACCTCATGGTAATCTCGTCAAAACTCCAAGTGTCATTTCCGATCTCGATCACAACAGTTCCGAGTCCGAGAGAGATTCGGAGATCGATTTTATAAGAAACAAGGCTGAGAAAGTGGCCGAGGAATTACCGGACGAGCGAAAAGGTTTGTGTTACGAAGAGAGCTTCGAGGAGGATCTTCCTTACGTGCCAACGACTCTACCGATGGAAAAGAGCGTCGCGGTGCCGATTTTACCGGTAAAACAGCGTCTTCAGGAAGTCAGGTAAATCATTAACCATCGTTTGATTATTTATAATTGATTTATTGTATATTTTTCAAAGCGACAACTACGTTAGAATATTTGTTAACATTTCTATGTATTTTTGTTTTTCTTTTGTCAAGAACGATACCGACCGAGAGGCCACGATCGACGACGCCGATAAATCCAACGCTTCTCGACGAGTTTGTCCTGCAAACGGCTCAAGACGAGAAACGCATGGATCGTATGAAGATCTCATTGCCCCGGGAGGATAGTTTCAAGCTTAAAAGCCCGCGAAAACACCCGACGAATACTTTCACAGAGTTCGCAGGTAGAGTAGTGCCCGACGGAAGCCGTAGAGTGCCTGGAAAATCGCCGAGTCCGCCTCCTTTACCGCCACGTGCGCCAGCTCCACGACCCACCAACTGGATCAATTTCGAGGAAATTCCCGAACGTAGAAAGGCACCGAAACGCATTCAGACGATACCACGAACCGAGGAGGATTCTAAGGGTGGTTACAGTTACGTACAACCGGAAGAGTGCAGATGCGAGTGTCACGAAGAGTCGCGTAAAAATCCTGTCTCATCGTCGATGAGAGAGACGACGAGTAACGTCGGAGGAACGAGCGCGGCGACCGTCGTAACAGCTTCGTCCACGATGAGGACATCCTCGACGTGCGGTAGCAACGGGGAACGACCATGCAACGGAGAGAATTGCACAGTGCCGGCTAGTACGGGTGATCGGGCCAGCATCGTCAGGTAAACTAATTGGGGTACGATTTAATGATCGACGTGAGCGATGCGAGCGTGCACACCGCGAATCGATTTACCGTGATGATTGGTAGAAGTCTCTTTCTGTACTTTCAGTGACAGCTCGTTGGATTGCAGTTTGAGCATCGAGGAGAATGGAAATCAGGGCTTGTTGGGACATATGAAACCGTTCGCTATGGATCTCGATGTCGGTTCCAACAGATCGAGTATCATATCGCAGGAGGAAACGGAGGATGGCCATCAACCGTAATAAAGACATGATTTATTACGGCAGAAACGATTGGAGGAAACGTATAGTGGATCGAAATCTTCGATTCGATATATCGTCTCATTAATTTGGGAAGATAGTTCGTGGTTGACGACACTGAGATATAATGGCGAACGCATGATTACTGTTTGATCGGAAATTATATTCAAACGATCCGTTTATTTCGCCCGCTTAGTACATGACGCTGTCGCCAGAGGCGCTGTGTTGCAGTTTATGGTCGTAGTTTGAGAGGGAGTAAGAAAACTGAAAAAACTAATTGAAATTTCTCTCCCACGGCGCAATCCGGTGTGATGAAATTTAGGTCAGTCGGTTCATGCCACGATTCTGCACTGGTCAACTAAATTTCATCGAAATCGGTTGCGCCATGCCGGAGAATTTATAAATCGCTTTTTCCAAGTGGTCGGAGCGTGTAACACGGCGTCTCGGAAGTAAGGAGGGAAACGAAATGCGTTCGCTATTCGATAACTTGCAGGTTTGACCGTTAGATGTCACGGCGGAAATTATTAATTGTTTACGGTTCGCTACGATACGCTTTGGATGAATAATCCGTTTGGTATCTCTCAAATATTCCATCAAAGTCCACGAGATCTGCTATGTGTGTTTCCCGGATCGACCTCGAGAACGAAATAATACGTGCAACTCGTGAGTACATCCTCCGTGTCACGAGTTTGACCCTGTTCTATACAATTATACACGATATAACGCGTGCGAACAAAACCCTGACGGAGTGTCCGAAGGATTGGAACGGGCCAATCCGATGGATCGTTTTCTGTACACGACGTACCATAGTTAGAAAAAGTTTCTTTTTCAACCCGACCGAGAGACTTTGACGACTTAATTAGGTCAGAGAGGTCGGTACTATATGGAACTGTTCCTCCGTAACACGAGGCAAAACTCACGTCTACTCAGCCCCGATGTGTTTTGTACATTCAAATTAATTTCCGACCATCGTGTTATTCTCGGTTTTCCATTTTTTTTTCATTGAAACAAAAAAAAACTAGAAAAGAGAAAAAGAATCGAACCATGTAATTTGTTTGCTGTTCGTCTGGTAAACAGATTCTGGATTATTTCGTGATTTATGCTTCCTGAGCTAACGAGACTCCGTACGAGAAAAGAAATTTGCTTTTAAAAAAAAAGAAACAAATCGTCGATTGTATATCGTGCGATTGATCGTCGAAAAATGAGTGAATTAACAAAAAGCCATTCCGATTTTCAACGTATCATTGTTTTGTCAAAGTCTTTCCCATCTTTAGCCGATGTTCAAAATACCGTAGTCTCTTCTGTGTAAAAAATCGCGTGGATCAATTCAACTTCATAATCAAACAATCGAAAATTCATCAAGTGGTAAATTATATATATATATATACACAAACACACACACATATATATATATATGTATGTATGTATATACATCACTTGATATCTTGTTAATAATGTTAATTGCGCTTGGGAGTTCGATGCTTTGTTCTGCAGTTCGCGTTGCAAAGCGAAGAGGGCGTGAATAACAGATACGTGGTAAAGTAGGGAGACGATGTCGATCCTCCGGGGCTGCGAGACGAAACTAGTGTGAAATTTCGCCGCGAGAGGGCAGATACGTCAATTTCGTAAAAAAAAACGCTTGAGCTTCGCGAGTGACAGTCTTGCGGGCCGATTAATTAACGAGAGACGTAATGACGGACGACAGAGTTAGAGGATCCCGAACGTTATTCGGAATTCCCAATTCAATATATCGGACATCGATCGTTTAATTCGCGCACTTGTGTGGTTCGCTGCGCTAATATAAGACTATAATCGCGGTAAAGAAACAAATTGCGTGGTAGTGGAAACTAGACCAAGAAAAAAAAAAGAAAACGCATTTAGAGTGTCCTCTCGCACGATACGTTCGTTACGTTTCGTTCGAGCTTCGTACTCTCCGCTCGAACAAGGGAGACGGTTAAACAAAAAAGGTCTTAGCGTTCTTCTCATCGCGTGATTTATTCCTTTTCATCCTCTTTCGACCTTCGTCCATCAGCCAATTAACTCTTGACCCACGAACAAGATTCATGTCAACCGTATTTTCTACGCGATAAGAGAAAAAGAAAACTATACTGTGTTCAAACGAATGACTAATTCATTAAAATGATTATATGATAGATATACATATATATATAAATATATATATATATAATATACATCGCTGATATATTATCTTATACGAAATACACGATCGATAGAAAACAAAAGCTGAGGACTCTTCGGAAATCGATGCACCGGGTGAGTGTTTATGACTTGAATTTTTGTATTACGTTTTTCAACAATTTTTCTTAAGTATTTCACATTGTCACGAAGATCCTCCCTCTGTATTCACGCAGTGTAAATGCGAGTAAATTTTTTTAACTGCTATATTGCACACGAATTAAACTCACCCGGTACAACGACGAATAAGAGTAAAAAAAACGTTCCGAGTAAAAAAAACGTGCGTACTGGAATTGATCGAAAACAAAAGAATCTCGAAGAGAACGAAGAGTCGGAGCTTCGTTACCACTCAGATGTTTTGACGAACGCCATCTTGTTCTCGACATGTTAGTTCCCGAAACGTCCGCATCTCCCTCCCTTTCCCGTCGCGGTTCTAAATACGAGTGTGTGTATCTACAGCGAGCCGCGACATAAACAATTATTAAACGCGTCTTAAAAATCGTACCTGTCGTTGCGCGGACGACTCGTTCCTCGTCTGTTCGTACCAAGAAAGATGAAATAAAACAAGAGAATTATTAATATTAAATGACAGACAAAAATATGAGATTACATGCGTAAACCGACGATATATTGTATATTGTATTGAGAGACGTGGATCGAGACGAGTAACTCACGTTCCCTAACGTCCCACGACGTGTATGAACACACGAAAGAATAACACGTGGTAGGTGACTTTTTTTTCAAATTATTTATTTTTTAGAATTTTGGTGTCTAGGACAAATGAAAGAAAGGTTTCGAGATGTACTATATAATATAGTATAAGACCCCGGGCCAACGAATATACGGCTCGTGTTGTTATCTACCTTATACATACTATATATATATATGCGTTTCTCCAAAATTTGAGAAATTACATTTACTCGCTCTCATCTGTATTAAATACGTCTTTTTTTTCATCGACTCATCGTTCAACGTATCCTTTTCATTTTATAACCGATTAAATATAATTTATTATCGGTCGTGAGAGACGTTTAACGAAAAAAAAGACATAAATTTGAAGCTTTTTTTTAATGATGCGTTTTTATCGTTTACGATTGTAGCACGTTGTCCGTTCGAAATTTGCATGAGGCGAAGAGACCTTTATCTCGGTAGGAAAATGTACTGAGAAATTCCAAAGGTTGCTGAAAGAGTAGCAAAAACAAACAAACAAAAAATGATTCTCGCGATTTAATTCGAAGCAAAAATATCTTTAGCAATACACGTTCATGATTATTTAAAGCGTAAGACTACGATAAAGAATATTTGAATGTTTCTAATGTTATGTAAATAAGACTATCGGAAGGAATGCAACAAAAAAAAGAACAACAGAAAAAATTACATTTTCAGATATACCGATAAATTTGGAAAAAAAGAAACACATAGAAACGTGTGTGTGTGCGATACGACAGTCGAACCTCGACATCGCGCGTTCGAGGTAATAAAATGTTTATGTGTTTTCATGGTGCGATTATTTTGATCGTATTACACCCCCGTGGAGTTTAGAAAAACTACCGCGAGATGTCACCCTGATCTCGATATATATCGACGCAATCGATTCTCGCATAGTTCAGAACGGCCATTACCAGATGTCGACGTCTATTCGATATACAGGGTGAATTCCGTAAGGTTTCTCAAACGGGATTTTGGTGCAGATGGAATCATTACAAACAAAAGTTGCAAATACACATTAGGGATATTTTCAATAGTTTACGAGATATGAATATTTAAAGTTGATCCAATCAGAGCGCGCCGAGAGGCGTTGGAGCCGCCCACTCTCCGCCCTAGCCGTAGATATAGCACAGTTTAGGGCGTTACATTTGGGATCGCAAAATTCAGAGCAGTCAATTATTATTTTTTTTCTTACGCAGTCATTTTTATTTAATGCGCTCGGCAAAATTCAGAGCAATGCCTGACAAATAAAAATGACTGCGTAATAAAATAATAATAATTGATTGCTCTGAATTTTGCAATCCCAAATGTAACGCCCTAAACTGTGCTATATCTACGGCTAGGGCGGAGAGTGGGCGGCTCAAACGCTTCTCGGCGCGCTCTGATTGGATCAACTTTAAATATTTATATCTCGTAAAGTATTAAAAATATCCCTAATGTATATTTGCAACTTTTGTTTGTAATGATCCCATCTGCACCAAACTTCCGTTTGCGAAACCTTACAGAATTCACCCTGTATATCGATTTAGTCGATTCCCGCGTCAACCAAGATGGCGGCAGCGCGTCAACAATAATAGTGCTCGAAGTGCCGGTCGTGCGTTCGTATTGTAGGGGATATATACGTTAGAAAATGAAACTTTGTTCTATCGAACTCAAACGATATTATACGTAATCTCCATCGTCGCGATATCGACTAAAAGTGTCGCCCTTTTCCGCATCATCCGACGTGTCGAATTTATCGTTATTTCCGATCGATTTCTCGTTCGCTTCAGCTCCTGCGTTTAGCGACACGACCTGTCGACCTTCGCGTAGCAGAAGTGTTGTTGTCCCGGGTGCGGCCATTGTCGCATTGTTATCTTGCATCGATTGCTGGAATATATCCTCGCGCTTTTAGCGAAATGCGACGCGAAAGTTTTTTTGTTTAATAAGAAACGAAACATACCTGCATGACGTTCATGAGAAACAGAAATGCGAGAAGAGTGAGGGCACTGAGAGCAGCGCCATTTCCGCCACCTTTGCCACCACCGCCACTCTTCCAACCTCTGCGAGTAAAAAAAGACTGTTTACGTCTCTGTCACAAGTTTATAAAGATGGATAAAAGTGATTGATTACCCGTGACCGTGAGATTTGTGATCCCAATAACCACCGGATCCACTGTGATAACGTTCGATCGATGGCGGTGGTGGTGGCTTACTGAAACTTCCCCAGTTCATCAGTGAGCCGAGCGTCATGGCGCGACGGTCGTCAGTCGCAATTCAATGCAAGGTAAGTCGATCAAATTTGGTTCTATCTATTTTTCTACAATTCCTGTCAAACGAATAAACCGTTTTTAATGAATTCTCGCCGGCGTATATTTCGACGCTCGGCTTGAAGATCCGTAAATTGAACCAGGATACAAAATGGCGGACACTGTAGCTATTATTCATTAATAAAACGATTAAAAATTAGGAAAGCTTACTCGTTAGTCCTCGTCGAATCTTTCACAAGTTTAATAACACACCTCTCGCATTCGGTGCTCTCGGCTCATAACCTTAATTGCAGGCAGCTGCGAAAAATTAAACAGTGCGATTTCACAATTTTTCTTTTCCTTTTTTTTTCTAAACGTCTCTCCAAACCGCGACAAGTCCCGTCTCGTTGAGATTCGAGAGTCGACTGTTTCGTAATTGTCGTCCTCGGTCACAAATCCCGCGTGTGTCACGCACGAAATTCTTTCACGCTTGTTGACCACTCGGAAGCCGTGAATTTCGTCTCGTTCGCACTAATCGCACCCTCGAAGTTACGCTGTCTTAATTCCGTTAAAGATTCGCCGCGTGAACACGTGAAAATAAGATTCGACGTAGGATTGACACGGTAGAAAGAGTCCAGGGTCAAAAAACTCTTAGGACCTTGCGCGTCGAGAAGCTCTGAAACTTTTCTTCCGTCTCTCGTTGTGTGATAAATTTTCTATCTTTTTAAAAAAATAATCGTTTAGGCATTTTTTAATAATCAGTCGTTTATTCAATGTTCGTGAAATAAAATTGTACTGATTCACATATGTTACATACAAACTTACACGACTAATAGCCAAATATTAACGGTATAAGATTAACACTTTGTCGAGCGATTGCTTTTACACATCGGTGCGCTCCAGTTCTGTTTTTTTATTTATTCTCGTTGATCATCGATAAATATAAATATATACAGAGGAGATAATGGAATTTCGAATGAAGAGGAAATGAGAAAAAAGAAAAGGAATGTGCAAAATTCTTCGACGATAATTCTCGATGAATAATTTCGTTAGATTTGCAACTTATCGAGGCCGCAAGCTGCTCGATTCGGCGAATATATATAAACCTAGAACGTAATTTCACAGGTCGAACATAGTTTTTAGTTTTATACCGATCCAATTCATTTTCCCCTTGTTTCGTTTCATAGCAAGCGACTCTAAGCTCGTCTTCCTCCTCGCGAAAAAAAAATACAAAAAAAGAAACAAAACAAGAATACAAAAAAAGTAATAAATAATCCCTAATCGGAGGCTAGCTAAAGAAGATTATAAATATTAATGAAATGAACGCGAATAAATAAAACGCTCGTGAGGGAGTTTCGAATTTGACGAACGTATTTTTCTTATGAAGAGAAACCGAAGTGAGCTTTAACCGGATTGAGTTGAAAACCGAGATTCGCTTCAATCATGGGACGACGATTGTAAACGAGCGTCCTCACGACGCGCGAGCGTTTATCGTTCTTTAACGAAATAAATAATTAAAATAAATAACGCCAGGGGGCATGGGTCGACGCCTAGTTGAACTCAAATGCCACTTTAAGTTAATCCAAGCATCGAGTCTATTCTCCGTCGGCAGTCTATGCCCTACGTGAAAGTTTTTGTTTGTTTCCCTTTTCCTTTAATCACCCTTTTCCCTAGGTTTAACGTTGTTTTTCGTTTTTTTTTCGTCTTCTGCCTTTTGGTTTTCCGTTTGTACGGATGAAATTAGTTCGAAAATAGTCTCGACCAATGTACGAAAAGAAAAACAAAGCGCGAAGTGTATGGATTCTCTTCGTTGTCGATCGTCGAGCGTTACGTACGACAATTTTTCGCAGCGTTGTTTTTCTTTTTTTCATTTTTTTTTATATCCAATCTCTCGACGCGGTCATAGTCCACGAAGGGACGACAGTGTCCAAGAATAATCTGAATATTGTTCGTTTTTCTTCCTTTTCTCGTTACTTTTTGTCTCGTTTTTGCTGTTGCTTTTTGTTGTTTTTATCACATTTTCACATCTTTCGTACGGGTTACTCTTCGCTAAGAGTCAAAAGTGCATTTATCTTTCAAACGGCATTGCAGTCCATAAAGTGCGTCCGACAATCCTCGCCCGAGCGTCCGCGTCTTCCAGCCTCGTACAGAGCCTCGAAACCTACTCCGCTCTGCATTTGAAGAACGAAGCTCGTCGCGTACCTAGGAAATTAATCGAATTAATGACAATGATAATTAGTCGATAATTTCGATTAAAATATAAGAAATGAATAATTATCGATTATCAGCCATCGATCATCGATTGATATGAATCAGCGACAAATCGATATTACTTAATAATTGGTCGATACGACATTCAATTATTTTGATCGATATTTAAGTCGATTGATTTTTATCGCTATTTAAATCGATCGATTTTTATCGATACTTAAATCGATCGATTTGTATCGATATTTAAATCGATCGATTTTTATTGATATGTAAATCGATCAATTGCTATCGATATTTAAATCGATCGATTTTTATCGATTTTTAAATCGATCAATCGTTATATAAACGAGAAACGAGAAAATATACTCACGATCCAAGTTGACAGAAGATCGACGAAGTTCCTTGAGTCTCGGCTATGCATTCGGCACTCGCCTCGCAAAGCGCGCGCTCGGCACATCCGCGTTGTCCCTCCTCCTCGGCTTTGCCAAAGTTACTGAACGATTTCATCGATCGCACGTAACCCTTTAACGTAACGCGATTATTAAAATAAAAATTTCTTTCGTTCTTCGCGTATATTTTGTTTTGTTACGTAGATATTTTTTTAAATTATCGTTTATAAAAATCGATAAATCGATTGTACCTTGAGCATCGAGATCGAAGCTACCGCCGCTTCGGCGATCGTGTCGCGTCTTCCGAGCGAACGAGCCGTTAATGAACGATGCGAGAACGAGGTTTTCAGAGCCTCCAGTAGATTCATTACGATGTTGATGAACTGTTCGAAAGTTTACAAAATTCAAAAATTTAGATAAAATAAAGAATTAAAATAAATTAAGATTTTATTTATTTATTTAAATTTGTTAATGAAAAGATACCAATTCGCGGCAATGATAGAATAAGCAAGACACGCTACTACATGGGAAAATAAAATAATCGGCCATCTCTCGGCGTATATTACAATTGTTAACGAGAGAGATCGAGACTGGAGATGTTGAGGCGGGGATTGAATTTTTGTACAATTGAAAGAAAAAAAAAGAAAAATAATGATGAAATATCCAAAGCAATGATGAAGGATCGAGGATATTGTTTTTTTGTTGTTGGAAAGACAATGACACTAACCTGGGAAGCTTGTCCAGCCATTTCAGCAACCCGACTGGGATCTCTGCCCTGTCCTAGAAATGCGCCCAGCACGGCGGTCAATATGCCCTAAACAACCGACACCACAAAGTGTTGCTTTTCTAATTCCGTGATTGAGACAATTATTTACAGAGGAATAGGCCAAGTATCGTCTCGACTATAAATCCCTAAAATTCTAGCGATAATAATGCGGTAATTAGCTTGGCCAAAAAGTAACTGCGTTTTAAACGCAATTACTTTATGGTCAATCTGTCAAATCATCGTTATCGCTCGAATTTCATTAATTTGCGTCGTTCGTTCATAAAAGTTTTTGTACGTAAAAATATAAGTCCTCGTATACGTACTTAGTTCGTAACGTCGATTTATAGAAACGGTAAAGTCGTCTGTATTTATGCAGGGCAAAACTTGGCGAAGTAATTGGAGCACGTAGTTGAGAGAAAAAAAAATTACAACAGCCAGGTGAACATGAGAGAGAGAGAGAGAGAGAGAGAGAGAGAAGAGTGATAATTGACTTCTTTTTCTAATTAAACTAAATGGTTACAGGATTTTGTGGAAAGTTTTTACTGGTGGTATATAAATAAATGTATAACAAGACTCTGTACGTGATCCGGAACTACTCGAAACGTGTGAGTGTGTCTGGTGTTATGATACAACGGAGGTTTCGCGATTCATACGATATGTATCGCGTTGGCCAAAAAGTAACTGCGTTTTTAATGCATCAACGTGCTACGTCCGTTTATTTGAATTAAAAACGCAATTACTTTTTGGCCAAGCTCATCCATACACAATATACAGTCATGTATAAAAGCGGGCTTGTGTGAAAGCGTTTTCTCTATATGAACAGTCGGATAACACACTACCTTTGGTTTTCTAACGTTACGTGTAAAAAAAGAAACAATAAAAGACAGAAACAAGCGTAATAGCAAAAAAATTGCATGGTACACGTGAATATCGCTACGAGGAAAATTAAAACCGACCAGACGAAGAACCAAAGACCGTACCTTAATACGATATTTTTTTAATGAAGAGAAAATAAATCAAATTTACAAATTATTTTTAAGAGAAAAGAAGATAATGAAAAATCATTAAATTCGCAGCGTTCTACCGGGAATGCGAACGAGTGGGACATTTTTCTTTTTCGACGCTTGAAAATTCTTTCTTACCTGCATCGGACTGCTCTGATTGTCGACCTTGTCGATACCGTCGACGGGCTGCTGGGCACCACCCAGAATCGCGCTTAGTACTCGTAGACCAACGGTCAACAAATTCGTCCATGGACTCGCCGGTGCACCTTCGTCTACGTCGTTCTTACTCGGTCCTACGATACCGGACGCCCCCTGGCCGAGAAGCATCTGCATCAGCATACCGAGCATGTTGCCCCACGAGAAACTCGTTGCTCCTCCCTCCTAATTAATTAAAAAAAAATTTATAAAAAAAAAACAGAATATTCGTTATTGATCAATTTACTACGGTAATTATTATTTTATTGTGAACTTAATTAAATAATTAAAATAATGACTATTAATAATAATAAGTAGTAATAAAATAGCCAAAATCTCAAATTAGTTGAAATTCACCAGTGCAGAATTTTTCCTAGTCGTTTCTCGTTGCCAATATGATAAACGTATATTTTTTATTCCAAAAGAATCTCACCTGAATGGAATTGGTACCGATATCATCGAGATCGTCCAGAGCAACTTTTTTCATTGCATTTGGCTTCTCGGCGAATTTTCTCTCGTCCCTGACCTGCTGTTGGGAATACTGTTCGGGATGGTACTGCGGCGAGTATTGCGCCGGTTGGGGTAGCGACGCGGCCTGAGCGAGGGTCATGGCCACGAGGCACAGGGCCATAAATTTTTTTTGCTCCATTGTCTATATATCTAAGAAAAAGAGAGAGAGAGAGAGAGAGTGGTCCATAAAATATTTATCTCGGTTACATCCGGCTAAGAATCGAACAGGATCAAGATGTGAAAGTAAATATCACACATACATAATATAAAAAGCAATGAATCACAACGAGTTCCTCCGAAAGATTTGCGTCATTAACGAGCTACCCCCACCCTTTCACTATCGAAAAAGGTCTCTCTTCTACGACCACGACTCATTTAACATCGGCTTTTAAATAACTATATAGCGATAGGCGAGTCATAAGTGAAAGACACGAAGAAAGAGATAGAGAGGATCGAGTGAAAATGACCCACATCGAGATTCATCTTTTCGCTTCGGGAAATGTCACGTAAACGTTCTCGTCGACGCTTCTTTTTTTCTTCCTCTTCATTTATTCTTTTTTTTCTCCTATTCGACGGTGGAAAAGTTGGCGGCTCGATGCTGCTTTCACATTCAACAAAACGCATTTGCGCTTGGGGGTGAAAAAAAAGATTGTAAAGGATTATAAATCGTTCAATTACGCTAACGACCTTGAGTCATTAATTAAAAATATATTTTCTGTATTTATAAGCACGAAAGTTCTTTTTTTTATTCGCGAGTGAATGAAACAATCGTGATTTTTAACGGGAGGAAGGTCAACGAGGTCGAAAAGCTTACAGACTGCGATCAACCAGATAAAATATTGTATTTATTAATTATTTATTAGTAAACGTAATTACTCGTTGACGATACCGATAAATATTTATAGATTTCGATATATAGGTATAGGTAGATTTATAAAATAGTACGAATGCCGAGCGAGCCTTGACCATGAAAGTAGGTCAACGTGGTTAAGGCCGAGCGCGAGCCTCGTATACGATCGCATCGTTAGCCCACTTCCGATCGGCCATCACGAGGTTTGTTGAACCCGGGAGACGTACCGTTACTCACGAAGGGGGTCGTGGCCTACTGTCCCGTGCCTCGATAACTTTAGTGGCCGATCGAGAGGAAATACCATAACCATTGATAAGAAACAAATATAAGGAAAAAAAAAAACAAAAAAAAAACAAAACAAAAAAATTCATTTCCGACTCAAATCGCGACGTTTCAGATTTGGTCCGAGCAATGCGTGAATCAACGTTCGATTATTTAATAGACTGTTCGAATTAAATAATTTGATTCGATCGTTAAGGATTTAAAATCCTGTCGAGAAATTTGATGTAATTTTTATTTGTAATTGTTTGATAATTAATCGATCGTGGGACAATCGAGAGATTTTTTTTTGCTAATCGTAGCTCATTAATTGCGTTTAATTACTCGCAAAATCGATATTCTATTTAAACGTTGGGATATATTTTTTTTTTCGTAGGAAGTTTCGTTGTAATTTCGTAAGACGATACAGGGTTTGCACTCTTCCAAGGTATTTTCGCTACCTGCTCGTCGACGACCGTAATTTTCCGACTCGTACAGTCCCCAAAAATTTCCAAACGATCTTATCTTCTCACGATTTTCACTCCTACCTTCTCCTCCTCTCGTTAAGTTCACAGGAAGCCAAAAATTCGCGCACAATATTTCTATTATTTATTTCGCAAACAAATTTTCCAACTACAGAATTTTACGAGGGTTGAAAATATTGTATAAAAAATATTTTCGACCTTCGATCGATTTAAATCGATCACTAAAACTCCGATCGATCTAAATCGATCGATTTTTCGTTCTCGATCGATTTTTCGTTCTCGATCGATTTTTCGTTCTCGATCGATTATAAAATATCGAACACGCGATTATCGTCCTTCGTAAAAAAAAACATTCTACCTCGTTCACAAAGAATATTCGTGACGCGTCGAACAAGAATGAGAGAAGAGGAAGAAGTCGAAGAAGAGATGAAAAAAAAACAAAGAAGAAACAAAACCAGGAGAAAACTTTCGTACTCACTTAGTTATTTCCAGGTAGAGTTCCGTGACACTGACTCTCAGTTCTGAAGATGAAATTCCTCGCGGGGTCTTCTATATAGCCTGTCGGCAAACCTCTACGTGGGGGTAAACCGGTACGACCAATGACGATCTTGCTTCGGCACTATTTTCAATGAAACCGTCCAATACCCTCGTTCGCGCTTCGACCCGTCGCTTTTCTCGTCTCGAAAGAACCACGAGCTTCTCGACTTTGAGAATTTTTCAACCGATTTTTCCATGGCGCCCACCATTTCAAGATTCGAAAGAAAACAAACAGAAAAAAACAACAATAAAACGAAAAATCTTTCAAACGAGAAAAAAAAAACAAAAAATTTCATATCCCTCGGCCGAGAGTCATCGAGATTGGAATTTCCAGGTTGTGCACCCTATATGGGTCAAATACGAGGAATGCTCTTACCGATATTACGCTCGAAACGCGTCAGTCCGACGTTCATCGATCTCTTATCGTCGTAATCAACTTTGCCCCCGTATGAATTCAACGGAAAGAGCGTAAAATTGTATTTAAAAAAAATAATAATATAAAAATAAAAAGAAAATTTCGTCTCGAGAATCCCGTTGGTCGTGTCCTGTCCTCGATCGACGAGATCAATTACGCAGCCAATTTCCGAAAAGAAAGGAGAAGGCGTGTCACCCCGCTGTGCTTTGCCACGCTCTTCTTTTGTTTTTGTGCTGTTTAGCCTTTTCTTTTTCTTATGGAGAAAAATAAAAATTTATATAGAATTATATATAAATATATATGTATATATAGTGAGAAATTTCCACCTGCTACTGGTAGGTAGGCGGTGATTTAGCTTACGAGAACGAGCAGGGAGTAATTGCTCGCGAAATTTCTCACACGACGCGAGCATTCGACAATCGAGAATTGTCGCGTTCTGTTTTTTTTCCATAATATTCTACTTTAAATACGAGACTTTTAATATTAATTCAATTAAATTTTATTGAAATTTATCTAATTGAATGAATTTTTTAAATTATGTTTCAACATTTTTATTTAATTTCATTAGAATTTATCTCGGATGAATTTTGAATTTTTTTTTTAAATTGTTCAAGATTTTATTTTATTTTTTTAGTCATTTTTTTCACTAGAAATTATTTTAACTCGTAGCCGAAAGCTATTTAATTTAATTTCATTAGAATTTATCTCGGATGAATTTTGAATTTTTTTTTTATAATTTTCCAAAATTTTATCTTGTTTTTTTAGTTATTTTTTTTTTACTAAAAATTATTTTAATTCGTGGCCGAAAGCTCGTATAGGAAACACATTTGTCGAGAATCTTCGTCATAGTTCCGCGTGTTACTTTCTTTTTTTTGCCGGCGGGGAACTAAAAAAGAATCGGTAAATAATACGTGTACGTAGAACCGCGAGAAAGAGACGACGAGTGCGTTTCGGTCTCGTGAACGCGCGTGTAGTAGAACTTAATGTACGAGGTAGCGCCCGAGACGAGGAGACGAGGATGATGCTAACCCACAATTTTTTAATACCTCCCTCGTCAACCTGACCGAAATTCCGTGATCTTAATTCTTTCTCATTCTGTCTCTCTCTCTCCCTCTCGTCTCGTTCCGTTTTTCATGCATCTTAAAACTTGACTCACTCTTCATTCATATTTACCGTTTTATCGATTATAATGTTTTCTTTAATTTATTACACGAAACGTATCATAAACTGGCTAGAATAATCGACAATTATACTTTCGCGTATGAATTTATCATTATTTATTTATTTAACGTTAAAATTAATGTATTTGGTAAGAAATTTAAGAAATTTGTAAAAATAGTTGCGCGCGCATCTAGCCGGAAAATTCGTCAATGTCCTCGAAACTAGTCACGGACCGGAAGCTACGAGAGAGTCGGACGAAAAAAAAGAACGCAACGCATCCGGTAATTTCGTGAGACGTTACGAAAAAAATTATTTTCTCGTAATCGTAATAATAATAATAATAACATTAATTCCAAATTGGCAAAATAAAATTGTCATCATTCGACAATTCGTCGTAAAAAATTAACTTTTTAATCAAATAATACTTTTCTCATTTTATTTCCATTTTTCAGATTCGCGATTAAAAAAGTTCCGGACGATTTTTCGTAATGACGAAATTCCCAAGTTCTTGCGTTATAACGGCGACAGAGATATCCACGAATAGCCCCGAGCCATTCAGAAGTTCGCGCAACGGATCCGCTATCGCCTATCTAGGTACGTACAAGCCAAGAGGAAAGACGCATCCTTTTCGCATTTACTTTAACGCCTTTTTTCCCATGTTAAAGTATTTTTAATTTTTCTTTTTCTGAATTATTTTTCATTAATACGAGCGGTTTGTTTTCTTTTATCTCGTTGCACGAATCGAGGCGCACCTCGTGTTGTATTCGTACTGACGGATGTTTAGCGACCTCGACAAAGTCGAAGGGGGGAAAAAGAGCGCGATTCATCATAACTGTTCCAGTAGCGGGATGCGGTATGCGCTCTTCTTATTAGGAGGATCGGGCTAATCGTCCCGCGCGACGTTACGACGGACTCCTCGCCGATAGATCTCTCCACTATCGCCCGGGCCTCTTCTTGTATCTCTGGCTCGAAAGAAAATAAGTAAAGGGGAAAAAATAGGATGCTGGTTCGTCGTGGACCGTTTCCACGCTCTCTCTCTCTCTCTCTCTCTCTCTCTCTCTTGGTACATCGAGATGTACTACAGTCGAACGTTGCGCGTACCGATTGACTCTCAGAGTTAACGGTACACTTGGCAATCCTACGCTAGGAATTATTTAATCGTACGTAGCACCCACGACCTTGGCTACTTATGCATAAACCAGGAAATGTGCGAGGGAATTTAAACGCCAGTGAGAAATTCAATATTTTTCGTTTCAATTTTTTATTTACATTTTTCCTACTCTTCCATTGTGTACAGTATTTACAGAGGTTTTGTATTTATAATTAAATCGATGATTATCATTACGTAAATGAAGACTGGACGCAAACACGTACTTGAAATGACAAGAATAACTCTTATTTCGGATAAGTGCATGCTTTATTCAGCCTGGGATCGTTGTTCTGTAACGCACGACCTGCTTCTGTTTGCAGACGGTTGGTAAGTAAGTTTCTAGGCTTGAAAAATTACTTTCCTAAAACGTCGATTCGTTCGAGAGGCGTGCGCATCGATTCGTCTCGACCGTGCGAACCGCGAATGCAGTCTCGTTTGTTTTT
>OZ024922.1:3926238-4166238 GCA_964017225.1 Netelia inedita | reverse complement strand
AATTCTCGAGGAGGGCGGAACCACCATGAGCTTACTCGGCATATTCGATCAATGACCTTTTTCATTATTTTCATCCCTTCCACCCTTTGTTTTCATCCCCTATTTATCCTTTCTTTCTTTTTATTTTCTTTCCCTTTTATTTTTATTCACGGATCGTTAATCTCGCCGCTCGATGAGTTCCGTTGGATACAAATTTAAAAATAAAAAAATAAAAAATAAAAAACAAAAGGCGCAAACGAGAAAGCCGAGAGAAAAATGAGATTCCCATTAGAGCGGATTAAACAATTTAATTTCGTTGAATATCCTCATTGGAATTGAATTCCCGAGGTCGCGCCTCTCACGGACACTTCTTCTTCTTCCTCTTCTTTATGCTAATCTTGATTCTCTCCCTCTCTCTCCCTCTCTCTCTCTCTCTCTCTCTCTCTCTCTCTCTCTCTGTCTCTCTCTATCTCTCTTTAAGTGTTCGTCTCTCGTTATTCAACTGCACATTCCCTCTCGTCGTCGTCGTCGCCGACGACATCTCTCTCATCGTTTTGTCGACGACAAGTTGGACCGAGACCATGGTCTACAAGTGGGTATAACGTCTCGAGAGTCTTCCGTACTTTTAGCCAGACAACCCCTCCCACCCCCAAACTCCATTCGTAAATTCGTACACTCTTTTGTATGGGAAAGTTCCACGCGATTGTACGTTGAAACTCGATTGAAAAATCGTTAAACGTTATTTCGCAAGACAATCGGTTTTATAATCGATTTTCTTTCTACACTAATTAATTAAAATTTATCAAGGACGATGATAATAATAATAATAATTTTGACAAATTAATCGACGATATTTGTTCCATTTTTTTTGTATTTCATGAAATTTTTTTTAAATTCCAATTTTCTTTTATCGTACGTCAAAAATTGTCAAAATATTAATCCGACCGATTAAATTGAGTTTGCAACGAAAATTCATTACAAAATTATGTTGAGACAAAGATATTTATCGAACGAATATTTTTTTTTTTTATCGTATGAAAATTGCGTTACGTTTTTATTAATTAATATTCAAATTCGAGCAATAATAATACGAATTTTATTATTAATTAATTCAATTAAGAAGAAATATTGCTACGATTACAAATCCTTAAACATTTCGAACATTCGTTCCTGATATTTAATCCTTTCTCCAAAAATCTGACGAAACGTTTCAATTTTTCATAATTAACGTTTCACGAGAAATTATTTTTAATGATTTGTTTATTTCAATGTCTCGTCTCTCTCGATTCTGTCAAACTCGAGAGAAACGAGACCACTCCTCGAAAATTTTGTACATTCTCTCTCTCTCTCTCTCACTCTCTCATTCTATCACACACTGCGTCTGTGACAGGAGGGGAGAAAGTGATTTATCTCGTTGATCGATCGGCCCAAGTTTCCCTTTACCTCGTTACCCAACGCGCGGCCGTCACACGAGGCCACTTTCTATATTTCCGAGTACATAAAGAGTACATGGCGAGGGGCGGGGGGGGGGGTATTAAATACATGTACTTTACGTAGTACATTAGGTATTCCGGTGCTATCCAGCGAGGACCTAATTAGAGCTTTACGAAGTAAAGGGGAGAAGGGGGTGTGTAGCAGGGAAGAAGGACGATAGAAGAGAGAGAGAACGGAGAGAACTTTCGTAATCTCGAAGTGGACCAAGCCGGTTCGCAATGCAATCGGGCTCCCCGACAATCGTCCATTTTATGATCAATGCTAAAAGCGAGATGTACCCCCAACTACCGCCCCCCCCCCTCTGCCCAACGTGTTATCAAGAATTTTCTTCTCACTTTTCTTACGTATGTATGGATAAGGGATGAGCGAGCCAAAGGAGGGGTGGGGGTGAAAAAGAGGGGTTGGTTAGTAGTGGTTGGTAGAGAAGAAAACTGGGTGAAATGATAAAACGTACGATGATAAAACGAGTGCTCGCCCGAGTAGTAAAGATGTGGAAAAGTGTATGGGGGTTAAGGGCAGGGGGAGGGGAAGAAAGATAACGACGACGGAGATGAGAATGAGCGATGGCGAAAGATTATAGTCGCCTTTTACTACCCTCGTCGTCGTGGTGAGGGGACAGGGGGATGGAGATGGGGGATGGTTATTGCTTTTCAGGGTGAAAATAAAACTGCGAATCGTCACGATTCCCTCTCGTGATCACACTCGCGAATATATTATTGTCACGACGTTAAGAATTGTCGATCATTATCTTTTATCGCGTTATCGTGCTTAGGTAAGATTAACGTATAAGCGGGAGTAACGAAAATTGAATCGACGCGCGTTAAAAATTATCGCGACACGAGGTAAAGAAATAAAAAATAATTCGTTTGGGTGTAAATTGATTAATTTTGGAAAACAAAAATTGTTCTCGTTGTGTCGAGAAGAAATGGTTCTTTTTTCCTCGCAACGACTTAATTCCGTCGCGTAAAATAAATTTTGTCAAAAGTAGTTGATGAATTTCTGCACTTTTTTTCGTTGATTTTTTAAAATTGTCATTTTAACGATTGTAATTAAATAATTACAGTAATTAACCACTTTTCACAAAGTTTACATCGGTTAACGACTTCTCGCGCCGAGACGACGATTTACTACGATTATTTTGTCGAAATAATTATCAAAATTAAGAGACCATTTCAGTGTGAACTTTTTGGAAAATTGTTTTTTTTGTATTATCAAAAAATGTGGATTTTCATAATCCAGCTGTTAAATTTTGGTCGCGAAATTAAATTAATCCCAGTCGTTACAGGCTTCCTTAGAAAAAGGGATTTGGCCAGCTGCTCGAGACGAAACTTTAAACAGGTTTTTGTCGAAACGTCGTGTTCCAAAACATTAGAAGATTTTAAACGAAGAGTTTTCAAGCTATCCCTCCTAAATTTTGCCACATCATTCTTCGCGCTATTCCTTAACGTCTTACAGAAACTTTATGTATTATTTAAAAATTCCAAACTTTTGTTTTTAACGAGAATCTGTCGAAAAAGGGTCCAATTTGACACTTAATTTTGAAATAATCATCATTTTGTTAATTTTCACTGAAAACAAATCTTCCTGGAGCCTATTTTATTTAAAACAAAAACATGAAAAAACAGCAATTTCTAAGCCAGTAACCCTGCAGTGTCCTCTTAATTCACGAGATATATCGAAATTCGTAATATATAAATCTCACGAAACGAATCAATTCTGCCAGTATTTAATTAAAGTCGAGCAAATTTAATTGAGTAAAACTTAAACAAAATAAAAACAAGAGAACAAAGCCCAACATCAAAGTCGAACAGCGTATGCGACGAAACTCGTGTCGGTGAGCCTGGCAGTGATATTCCCGGACGTGGCCAGTAGTTCGAGAAACGTACGGTCGATTCGCGCCAACTCCTCTCGCAGTAGAAAAGTCCGCGTACGCTCGGACGGATTTACGCGCGCACACACACGCGTCAATCGAGTCGGACGATAGGGAAAAGTCTCGGTGTGTGCGCTCGAGCGTGACTTCGTGCGTTAGTAACAATTTAATTTCGTTGGTACGAATCGTTATCGAGCCGCTCCGGGTGATATTCGACGAAAGCGCGACGCAAATTTCGTGGGAAGAAAAAATAAATTCGGGACTTTCGTCGTTGAACTGGCCAAAAAGTAATTGCGTTTTTTGTTCTTTTCGACGAATTGACACGCGCTTTCGTCTATATTAAAAAAAAACTCCGATAACTGGTTGGTCGAGGCCGATTAGAATATTCGTATCGATTTTATTTCCTCGATTTCTCAGGTTGGCCCGGACGTACGATAAGAATCAAAGTTTCTCGAGGGTGGGGGGAGGATTTCTATGAAATTATGCTCGTTGACAATTCGACTGGTATTTCTAGTCTACTTCCCTCGTTACCACTCACGGGGCAGGGGGGTTAAGAAATATAGGGAGAAAGAGGGTTGATAGTTATAGGGGTAAGAAAAAAAAAGAATAAATATGAGAAGTTCGTGCGGAGCGAACGAAAAAAAAGAAAGAAAAGGAACTACGCCCTCCGGGCTATCTAGAACGCGCCGAAGTTTCGTATTTACGAGCTTTTCTCTTACTGTTCATACACGGCGCTCGTACAACGAAAATGTACGAGGACGTAATTTACGTGCTTTTTGCGAATTCGTCGTTGTATTTTGTTTTAATCTCCCCTACGCGTCGTGTGAAAAATTAAATCGTTATAAAAAAATTGAGATAATTCAGTCTCGCAAATTCAATGAATAATTGAATTTTTCCTACGATCTTCGATTACAATCGATTCTTGTCGAACAATCTCGAACATAAAATTTTCAAAATGTACTAAAAAAACATAAAAACAAAAATTTCATAAAATATTCAATCGAGGAACAACTTCCCCAAATTCGCAACGAAAAAAAAAAATTCTTTTCGATTTACCTTGACGCTCGCGCGATAAAGCGTGTGTGTGTCTCTTCTAGTTGCGTCGCCGACGATCACGATCGTTCGATCGTCGCTAAATCGAAAGCGTTCGATCAAAACCCCGTACGACGAGCACGTGGCTTCGACGCTTCGACGATTTCGCGTATCGACATATCCCGATATACGTCACCCCCCTTGCACTTCACACGCACCACCATCAATTTTCATCGTGAACAAATTGTATTTTTATTAATTTTTTTTGTCAAAATTTCATTATTTTTATCTTTTTTTTCAGAAATTCGGTACTTCCATTTTCATTTCACGCTCCGCGCTCATTTTCCTCCCTTGTCGTACTTTCAATCGTCCCAAATATTAAAATATCTTTTTCATCAACATTCCTCGTCGTCGTCGTTGACGTCGAGCACAATTTTTCGTCGTCCAACGTCACCCCGGAAGCGTTGTTTCTTCTTGTCTAAACTCTGCCGCGACTTTTGTGTATGTGTGTGTATGTGTGTCACCGTCGTCAGTCCCGTTTACGTTTATTTTTCCTCGGCTTCGCCTCCACAAGTGGTTGCGCCCACAGTGACGAGAACTGAAACGCGCCAAGGAACAGACGTGCTGCGTTCTCTCTGTAGTTCGAGGAGGGTGAACGGGAAGGGATGTTGAGGAGGGGGTGGTAGGAGGGGAAGGGGCGGGACAGGGGGAGATAAACCTTGATTCTCTCCCTCGCTTCCCTCACTCGGGATTTTTCCTTCCTCCCTCGTTTCGGCCACCACTGTGTTTCATCGCCACTTCCTTCTTCCTTACCACGATCCTTTTTCTTTTATTACTCATCGTTCTCTTTTCTATTGTTTTTTCTCTCTCGTCCTTTCTGTCGTACCGCCTTACCACCTCTCCTCTTTCTTCCTCCTTTTGCGGCCCAGGTCGGTCTGATCGACGCTCACTCTCTCTCTCTCTCCGTCTATTTTCGTTTTATTTTTTCAACCTCGAAAGTCTCGACTCCTCTTCGCTACCACTACCACCCCCCCTCTCGACCAATCTCTTGCAATCCTCTTAGGAAAATATCGCTCTCTTCCCTCTTCTGGAAAGTGATGGAAAAGGCGTCTCGCCCCCTCCCCTCTCCCTTGTCCACACTGCGAGCCCTCCGTCAATCGTGAGATAGCGGGGAAAAAAAACGAAAAATGAAAATGAAAAAAAAATAACCGCCACCCCCTACCCTCCTTCTCTTTCTCCCTTTCGCCCAACCCCACTTCTCTCTATCTCGCACGACTTAACGGCACTCGCTCGTTTCGTGGCCTCGATGAAAAGCGTGTTTCCTTGAGCGACCCCCGCGAGGCCTCGTATCGTCACAGATATGCGATTTATGTAAAAAAAAATTGTGTGTATGGGCTACCACCCAAAAATACACGTGTCGTTTACTCGTGAGATGAAAAAAAAACAAAGAAAATGTTTTTTTTTCAAAAGTCTTCACTCGCTTCGTTTTGTTCACGCTCGAGAAAATCTTCAGGGGGCGAACGCGCGACGCGTTTTACATTTTTTACTTTTTTTTCAAAATTGAAACGATTTATGATACACGTGAATATTTGTGTGTGTTTGTGTGCGTGTATGTGTGTGTAATTTTCTCTCTCGCAAAGCAACGTGTCCGCGAACTCACTCTCTCGTCATTAATTCACGTCGTTCGAAATCGATTTTTCACGCTCGATGTATCGGTTCTTATCGTACAACGTTTTTTTTTGCTTTATCTTTTTTTTTCTTTTTTTTTCTTGCTTTCTTTCTTGCTTCGTCCTCTTTCAATTCGCACGGGTTTATCGCAATAACGATCGAGCGTCGACGTGTCGACAGCCGACAATCAAAGAACGCTTCGTTCTTCGTTCCGTTCCGTAATCAAAATCGTGTTACGATTCGATTTTTTTTGTTTGTTTTTTTTTTACATTTTTTTGTCACGTTTTTTGTGTTTTTTTAGAAGTACACTTGCGATTAAAAGTCGTTGTATCACGAGAGGCGATTCAACGGACGGCTACTTGTACAGTTTCCGGAACGTTTTCAATGTCCAAGGGGGTAAAGAGAGGCCGGGGGCGTGAAAATAAGGAAAAAACAGCACACCTGGGAGCCTATTCGCCGATTCGACGCTACGCCGATGTGCGGCGATCCTTTTTCCAAGCGGCGACCCTGGACCAGTCAATCTCGTACTGGTCGCTGATTAATCGTTCGCGTCCTTGGATCGTACCGGTCGATTAAACCTCCCTACACCCTCTCTTCAACCTCCCTTGACCGACGCTCTTTTCCCTTTTTTCATTCTTCGTTACATTCCCCACCCTCTCCTCTCCGCCCCTCAGCCGCGTAGATTCTCTCTTCCTAATCGACTTGCCTCGGGCCACGTGCTTATTTTCTTTATTCACTGCCCCCTCCCGCCCCTTCTTCCCTCTTATTCCCAGTCTCTTTCTCTCTTCCTTTCACCTAACGCAAGATTTTTCTCTCTTCTTTCCCTTATCAATTCAGTTCACGAAATTACGCTCGTGTAGAATCGTAAATAAGTCAAGGTTTAAGAAATCTTCGTGAAATTAGGGAGTGATCCCTTCTGTTTTTTCTTCTATTTTTTTTATTTTTATTTTTTCCACGTTTCCTCTCGTCACCAGGACGATACACACCGTGTCGGGCTTGATCCTTTTCTGCCTATGAACGATTCGCACACTCTCATTCTCTTTATCTTCCTCGCTCGCTCGCTCTCACTCGCTGTCTCCCTAGCACGATTAAATAAGCGTTTGTTCACGTCTGTTGTTCCACCTATCGACTGGTGTGCACCCCCGTGTTTCGCACCGCGAACTAACGTAGAGAGCCACCCCCGCGATAGACGCGCAAGCGTGACGGGCGAGCGCACGGCGGAGCGGCTTGTGTCGAAAACAAGACCCCCTGACTCAATCCCTGAGCCGTCCCATCTTCCTAGCGAACGCGAGAGTCGAAGTGATTCTTTGTCCACGTACGAGCTGTGGATAACGGCGCGCGCCCCTTAACCGCGAGATTCGAAAGTGACTTTGGTGCGTGGCAAGATTTTTCATCCCGAATTTTGGAAATTGTGGGCTAAGGGATGATGAAGGGCATGAAGGAATGATTTTTCAATTGTTCCACTCACCAGTTTGGGTGCTGCTGTCGAAAAAGGTGCTGGATGTCTCCACTGTCATCGAGGCGAACGTTCCGTCGGTTATCTGCGCCGAGCTGTCTCTACGTCCTCTGTATCGCTGGACCTTTACGGAGTGTAACGAAAGAACAACGATACGGTTGATTTAGTGAGATTCGGGTAAAGATTTGACATAGTGGTTATTGTTAAATCGTGCGTTTTGTGGTTAATGGACAACGGTGGATTGCTACCGAAAAATGAAGACGCTGATGGAAAAATACGAGCTCTAGGCTAGAGGTGACTTCGGTCGGTAAGTTGGCACGATTTAGAAACTGTTCGAGCAAAACTTTTGAAGGAGACTTGCTGTCTTTTTATGCGTGGTCAAAAGCTTCGTGTTACCAACGGTCGGTAAGATCAAGGTACGAGTTTCCATTTTTAGTTAGTTAGCCGACACTTTCGGTCGACTCTTCTTCTTTCCTTCAATTTCGATGGAAATATTCTGCCAAACTTCGCTGCTTGAGGAATATTTCTTTGGGTACAGAGCGTTTTCGACTCACCGTGTCGTCACTCTGGGAGCTCTGTCGTCGAAAGTTACGACATCGCATCATCTCCTCGGTCGTACTCTGTCGCCGAAATCCACGGGAAATGAGGATCTCCTCGGTGGTTGATTGTCTTCTTATCGTCGGTGCGTGAGGGATCGTTCCTGGAGCGCGAGCACACGGGCTCGGCTCTCTCGAGGAACATGTTGAGCTGTCCGGTGACCTGAACGATCGCCATTGAGGGAAAATCGATTCTGGATGATTCGAGCCATTGACGACTAAAAACAAAATGTTTCGAGATAACGACGAAGATAAAGGTGGTTTACCTCGGTGGTCGACCGGCTATCGAAGTTGATTGTCTTCTCAAACGCGATTGTCGTCTCTGTCTTATCGGACTGTGATCGCGTTTGTCCGCCGTATTTCTGTCGGGACTGAGATGAGTTCTCGAATCACGACGTCTCGGATAAGAAGCCGAGTCCGGACTCAACGAGTCCCTTCTCGCTTTTCGACCTGCGACAGGAAAACCGAATTACCGACCATCGGTACAAATGGTAACGAGCTATCGCATTAATTTCCGAACCTCCGTTATCGGGATCGGGTGACAATGTCGGCTGGCTCCCTCTTCTTCCCGAAGGTGGCAGTGACTCGTCTATCGTCGCCGCTTGTCTCGTCAACCTCGACACTTTATTCGGCGATATCTCTTTTCCCTTACCATAATAGCACTGTAATAAAACGATGTCCGATAAGCGATGCTTAGAGACTCAACAAATGATAACAGCTCCACGCGTTACCTGAGTCGTGGAGTCTCTTCTCGTGCTGAGCAACGGATGAGTCGGTGTGTTACTGACGATCGGTGTACCGACTGGGCTGGAGCCACCGGATGTCGATGTGCCCGGTAGCGGAAGACTGTTGCCGGTCACGGGTGATATGGTCGGCGGTGTGACCGATTGCATGACAATAGTCGGTGGATTGATCGAGTGTATCGAAGGCTCGAGTGTAAGCTGTTTCGACGTTTCCGTAGTCGTGGTCTTCGTCTCGACGGTAAGTGTCATCGCGCTCTGTTGGCCTTTATTATCCTGTTTATTATCGGTATGATTTCTCTGTGCCTCCAAATGTTCCCTGTTGCAAATGAGAATAAGAGACAATGGTAAGAAGTTCGAGTTTTCGTAGTATTGGAACGTTTAATAAGTTCTCGTGGTTTTCCAACATACGACTTTACCAGGACTCCGTGCGTGTAGTTTAAGGCAGTAACATATGTATAAAGAAGTACTGTAAGGTAGCTTGAAATCCAGTGTATGCTATTTCGCCGTAGATTAAACAACTTTTTTTATAGTGTTGAACATGTCGAGCTTCGTGCCAAAAATGACTATTTGTGGAGAATTGTACTGCACTGATTTAATAAAAAAAATCTGCAACTGAAGCACGTAGAATTGTTGGTGAGACTTACGGCGATAATGCTCTGGTGGAAACACCATGCAGAGACTGGTTTAGACGCTTCAAAAATAATGATTCTGATGTTGAAGATAAAGAACGCTCTAGCGCACCGAAAAAGTTTGCAGACGAAGAACTAGAGGCATTCATGAAGGACTCGTGTCAAACGCTAGCTGAACTTGCAGAATGATTAGGCGATAATCACACAACTGTTTCAAAACGTTTGAAAACATTAGGAATTATTCAAAAGCAAGGACATTAGATAAAGCATTAATTTTCACGAAGTAACAGCGAGAACTTATTAAACGTCCCAATATATCGACTAGCGTGGGATTATCGTTATCGACCTCACAGCGCCCGAGGCAGAGCTGTCGGTACTGGAAGCGCTGGGTCTCTGGTCGTTACGATAATACTTGGTCGGTGTGATTGTTCCACCACCGTCGACCGAAGCCTGCGACTGCCTGCGTCGATGATGACGACATTGGTGAATTCTCTCGCCCGTGCTCGAGGTCTGACCAGCGATCACTGAATCCCTTCGCGACTTGAAACTCTCGCCCGAGCCACGACGGGAGTTCTTCGATTCACCGGAGCCTGCAAGAGATCCAAAGGTTTCGATCGAATCTTCCGATTCTCCAATTTGGTTCGTGAACTAAGGGGAATCCAACAGTGGACAAAGATAGTTGTGGGTGTTTACCTCTTCGCGGAGTCGGCGATATGACCGTTGGTGGTGGCTGAGACTGCGTATGATCTCGTTTTGTCCAAAACTTTACGATGTCGTTCTTGAAGTCGCTTATCGTCGAGTCCCTTCGTGATTTCGAAGACACTTGACTCTTGATTCCACTGTCGACCGAGCTCTCGCGACGATTCTTTAAACTCGCCATGTGCGACGAATCCGTGGTCGCTTGACGCGACCACGGAAATGATTTCGCTATGTCCGCCAGGGTCTCCCGTCTCGACAGCTTTCCCGCTCTCGCTGACTTGCTGGACACACCACCACCGCCCCATTCTCTCACCATATCGGTCAGTTGGGCCAGACTCGATCTTCTACGGCGTTGATTCGTCGGGGATGGCTCCGTTCCCTCGTTCGGTGGTGAGATCGAGTCGATTTGGGCCGCGGAGTCTCTTCTCCTCGTTCCTAAAATTTGGTTCACCATGGAATTAGTACAATTCTAGCTAATCATCTTCCCGGAAATGGAGACAGTTAGACTGATTACTTCCATGCTATCTACGAAGGAACGAGCATCGTTACAGGGATGGGATACATCATAATTTTCTATTTTTATTCTTTTTGACGTTAAGTTTTAGCTGTAACACAAGTTGACGAACGTCCAAATTGTAGTCCTCTACATTTTCGCGAGAAAATTGTAAATTTTAAAAGGGACAATCGTATCTATGTTAAAAAGAAAGTTCAGTGGAAATTGTTCAACACCTGATGGACTCCAACGATTATTACCGAGTCGTTGCTTGAGAGTGGACTCCTCGACCTGTTCCCTCACCAGGTCGTCCCAACCGTTTCCACCCTGCCATATCAAGCCCACCTGATGACTCAGGATCGGCAGATTGCACACGAAGCATATGGCCGTCATAGTTCTGAAACGAACATCGTTGAAAACATATAATTTTGTTTCAATCTTTTTATCATCTTTCTTCTTTATATACGAAAGTTACGAAACACAGGTTCCATTCGTTGAGCAATGAAATGTTTCTAGCCCGTTTCTCAATCACTAACCAATCTCGACCTCGTATATTGTGTCTTATATATATATTAATATATATATAATCTCGTTTCAACTCCGTGGGAGAAAAACGAGAGAGTGACATAGGTGCGTGTTTGAAATTCGAAAAGCAATCACTTAAGAACAACGTGAATCCAGGCCATGCCAAACAGGAGTATTTCAGAGATAGTAACTCGGTCGGTAACGTAGTTTCGGTAATGTCGTTATTAACCAACCGGCATGCGAGATTGATGAAAAAGATGCTCATTTTGACGTCACTTTTGGTGTGAACCGAACTTACCGAGACCACGTTAAAACCGGTTCACCAAGAGTACGGTGATCGAAAGATCTTAAATATAACCAAGAGAAAAACTGTTCTTAAAGCAAAAAGTTCATTCGCAAAAAAAAAGAAAAAAACGAATCGAACGGAAAGGAAAATCTCGATATAGTAGTTGGTACAGATGGTAAACGAACATTATTAGAGTACGCAACGTAGATATATGAGATGATAATGCTCGCAACATGTCGCACGTGAGCCGACGAACGTTCATTCCATAAGCGTGTGGATGCAGAGAACTCTGAGAGATGGGTAGATTAACTAGAGCGAAGAGAAATTCTCGTTCAGCAGGTATATATAATATAATATAATATAATAGTAGTGAGTAAGTAAGTAAGTAGAGTAAGTAGAGTAAGTAGTGGTAGTAAATAATTCAATGAATTTTAAAGAAATCTCGAACTCGTTTTGGTTGCAGCAACGAGGTAGTTTTTTTGTTTTTTTTTGTATATATATAACGATATATAATTTTAATTTGTATTATGTATCTGAATGTTTGGTTGTTCGACCTGTAGTGTCGAAGTCTGGGGCTCTGCAACGACATCGCATGGCAAGGGCCCGGCCGACCTGCAAAAGACACACACGTTTTTTCGTAGCTTTCACACGTCTCGTACGGTTCAACATTTTTGTTTTGTTTTATTCGTGTTTATTTTTCTTTTCTTTTCTCTCTCTCTCTCTCTCTTTTTGTCTCGTGACGAGAATCCCTTTTTGCCTGGACAACCCAAATGAATTAAAAATCTATAATCGTGTTTGACATATATTTGAATCGTAGACAGTAACAGCGAACTAACAAACAGCCATATATTTAAATAGATATCTATCTGTGATCCATAATTTCTACGATATTTGTTTTCGTTGTTTTTGTTTTTTTTGTGGTTGCAGGGTCAATCAAAATCACTTTTTTATCATTAAAAATGCATGATTTTTCTGTTTTTTCTTTCATAAATAATGTGTTTTCATGAATAAATAGTGTTCCAATAATATCGAGGAAATAATCGTTCCAAGAAAAGTTGAGATTATCATCGGTCGGTAACAGTGCTTGCAGGGAGGCTCAAACTTAAACGGGGTTAAACGACGAGCTTGCTTCACACGTTTATCCATGCGGGATAGAGTTTCAAAGCTTCGACGGTGGTTAACGATGCAGGAGCTTTTTTGCCATTACCAACCGAGAGTCGGTACTGCAGATCTCTCGAAACAGAAATATTTCTATTCCACGAAAAAAAAACCAGGACTCTCGACGCGGGAAAGAGAGCAACAAAAATCCTTTCACCTTCCTCCTAATTGATTTTCAAGCCGGTGCGCGGTCAACATAGAGTTCCATCGTTCACGACCACCGAACAACATTCCCACGTTCGTTCTCTCGCCAACGACGAACCTTTACAAATTTCGGTCGAACAAAAATCGAAGTCGAAGAGACATATTTTTTCCGACTCAAATCCCCGTTGATAATAATAATAATAATAATAATAATAATTTCAAAAATTTCATCAAGCGAAGGATCCAGAGAATTTTGCCTTCTAAAGGATAATGGAGGATTCTCATGGGTAACTTTCCCCGCGAAACATTGCTACGATATTGATCTTCGGGTCTATAAAAATAAGGGAGAATAATGATATTGGCAATGGGGGCCAAGACCCTCCCGTTAAAAGAAAACAAAGTGGAAATAAAAAAAATATATAAACAAACGTAAACCTCTCACTCCACGTCCCTACGTCTCTTGATCCTACGAAAACACACGCGCGCATTCAATTAAGTTACCCATCGTTTCTCGTTCGAGTCGAACGGAACTTAAACAAAAAATTCAAAAGAAAAAGAAGACGTCGACGAGTATTAAAAGCAAAATTGACAAACAAAATATTAAATAGACCGAACCGAGACTAGGAAGATAACAAAAAAAAATTAAACCCTGCGAATTTATTTCCCAGGGCGTGCGTTTAAAAAATTCATCAACTTCTTCACCGAGGACTCGAGTGCAGTAAATGCCTAGTTTTATCATCTCCTCTCTCTTGTTTTTTTTCCCTTGTTCCCGTCAAAGTTTCTTCCGCCTCTCTAGGAACGTCAAGCTGTCCGTCCCTCGAGTGTACAGAGGTCGACATTCATCCGTGCGAGTCGTCCTCGGGTTACTTTCCTTCTGCGCGAAAAGACGATCCAGTATGGAGGAAAGGGAGATAAAAGAAAAAAATCGGGCGAGACGAAAGAAGAAGAAAAAAAGTTTTTTCACCAAGAGTAAGAGAGAGAGGAAAAGAGACGGGACTCTCTCGTCCAATTGGGAATTAGTCCCCCCCTCGGAGGATCCTGACGAGTATATATTCGCGAAAACTCGTCCGACGACCACACAACGAACATCTTGGACAAATGGGTCCTCGTCTTTTATAGACTTTTTCTCGGTGGTCTCGCGGGCTTTTTGGCGTTACCGAAAACTTTACCAACGCTTCGTCTCGAGGGACCGACCGTTTTTCCTTCTTTTCCGTTTTCTCTCTCTCTCTCTCTCTCTCTCTCTCTCTTTTTGTTTTCTTCTTCTTCGCGTTCATCCCCCTCTCGCGCGGATTAACGTCTTTATCTTTCCTCGAACGTTCTTCCGTAGACAAGGAAAATCTACGCGTTTCACTTCATTCTATTTCCATCGTGTTTCCGTCACGTTTTTTGTTTTCCTTTTTTTTCGTATTTCTTTTTCATTTCGCAAAAGCTTCTCTTATCTCCGTTTAAACGTTCGCGTATACGTCCGCTCGGAGATAAACACGATGAGATAAGATTGACCGGGGGAAACAAGCGGGTAGAGAGAACGCGAGACAAGTTGGAAACTGCCCCCAACCCCCCTTTCCTTCTTGTTCCTCCATTGTTTTGCCCTCTGGACGTTAAAGGACCAAAGTGTCTGTCGAGATGGCTGCAAATTGTTTATTTTTCGTTGGGTTTAACGTTACGAGAGCGTGAAACTGGTGGAGTCGTGTCTCTCGTCCCTGATATCTCGGCGAATTTTGTCCAGGGGTTTCGGTTTTCCGAGGGACTTCCGGTTTCCTACCGCACTCTCTGCGACAGTTTCCGATTTTCTTGTCCGACGTCCATGATTTTCTCTCCCTCTCTCCTTCTCGCTCGTTTGCTCGCTAGCTCGTAGTCCTGTTTCCTCATAATCCTGCGATTAACGCGCCCTCTTAACGAGTTATATACATACATACGCGTTTCTTGACCGAAATCCTTGTTAAGTCACGTCCCCGGCCATGCGTTTCTCGTGGTCGTTGGATTTCCACGAATTACGTTGTTAACTTTGCGATTTCGGACTTACCCGCGTGATTTAATAGTCAACCAGTTTGATATAATGCGATTTTTGAAAATTATGATAATTTTTTAATTCGTCGTTCTTTTTGATATAAGGACGAAAATTAATATTACTCGATCTCGACATCGAGGACTTTGCAAAAATTGATTTAAAAATGACCGAACAGTTTGCTTTCGTTCATTAAAAATTAAATATCAAAAAGCTTACGAAATAATTGGACGATATAAAATAGTGAAATCCAATGACACATTTAGCTCTAATAATTCATAAAAAAAAATATTACGTCATTTTGAAGCATCGCGGTCGAATAATATCTAAATTCGTGACTATAAAAAATTTGCGCCCTTCCCGTATCGAAGTCGATAAAGATTTTGGCACATTGAAAAATCATATTAAATTCTAAAAACAAAAATACAAACTTTTAATATTCCAAGGCGCATTAAATATCAACTATTTTCTCGATAAGACTGACAAGGCGGCGAATAAAATAATTGCGGTATACAAAATTGTTTCTAACGCTATATGCGCAGATACGTCGTCGACAACAAATTGTCAGACGTTAATGGCGCATTCGCTTTATCGCTCTCGTTCGTCCAGGCAAAAAAAACATTTGCGAAAATTATACTCGGCTCGTCGACCGACGTTGGCGAGAGAGCAAAGAAAGATGACGTTGACTCGACTATTTCTAGTCCGCGGGGGGGGGGGGGGGGGGGGGGTGGAGAATAAATTTTCCTAATGAATCTTTCCGACTAATTACGCGCGTCTCGACTATCTCGTTCGTTTTGTGAATCGGCATGGGAGAAATGAAGATCGTACTTGCTTCATTTTCCGATAAAAGAGAAGAAAACAAAAAAGTAATGAAAAATAAATACGTAAAAAGGGGGGAAAAATACGATGATATCGAAACAGACATCTCGTTGCTGTAACTCGATTGCGAGAAAGCTTCCGGAACGGTTTTCATTAGCAGCGAGGTATCGAACATTATCTCGCGATGGATCTAATTCTTATTAAATATTTCTCGTTTAATGAATAATAAAATATTTTCATTAAATTATAAATAAAACAAACGTCATTGAACTTTTTTTTAAATTAATTTTTCGGACTCAAAATATGTCACTTGATCTCAATTCGGAGATATTATTATTATTCTTATTATTATTATTTAAAATTATTATTATTATTATGTTAGTATATATTTGAACTTCAAATAGAGAGAAATATCGAAGAAAAATAATGAGATACGAGAGCTATTTCATTGTCGCGTAGAAAATTCACAATCGTCAAAGTGGCGTAAAAAATGAGGCACACGATGGACGTTGAATAATTCACGAACGTCAACGTCCACGTTCACGACGCGAGTTATCGTTCGAGATACGAGATGGATCGAAATATGGGAGAATTCATGAACGAGGAACGCGTTAAACTCTCTCGTTTACGCTTATGAAAAGGCATAAGAGAGCTCTCCGACTGCGAAGGTCCCTCGCGAGAGGTGCAACAAGTTGCACGATCGATTTTCTCGCTACGAGCATCGAAGCTCGACACAGAGAGAGAGAGAGAGAGAGAGAGTGTATGTCTTCTCGTTGAATGATAAGAAACTAAACGATCCCCTGGAACGCTTTAAAGTCTCATAGGAGGATTGGATAAGTGACATGAAAGAGAAAAAAAAATAAACACAAACTTTTCATGATAAAAATAGGTAAACCGTCGTTTATCAAGAAAAATAACCAAGAAGAAATTTCATACGAACGAAACGTTTTTTTTTCAACTATCATTACTCCATTCTTTCGTTTTATTATTATCATTCGCGAATTTACTCGATTATTGAGGTAATTTTCAAAACACCGAAAGAAACAAATAATTAAAATAACGTTTAAAATTTGTAAACATTAAATTCGTTCGTTTAAAAATGTATGACAAGTGTTATTAATATTTGTATTAATTTAATTTTTTAATTAATCACCCCGAAGTTTATTATACGCGCAAACGTTAAAAATCCGGACGTTCGCTTGAAAAAAAACAAATTCATAATTGATGAAGTTCCGAATAATCCCAGCGTACGCAAGCTCGTAAATTTTCCTCATTTTAAAAAAGAGCGATAGACGAGAGACTGAACGAGAGAGTCTCGTTTTTTCCACGAAGGTAAATTAGTGGGGTCTCGTTCAACAGAGGGAAATATTCGCGTGCCTACCTCGACGAGCCTAATCAAATTTCGCTTCAATTTCGGCACATCGAGCCCCCCACCCCCTCTCCTCCCCCTCCTCTCGCTCTACCCCTCTGCCCAGTCGCTCGACTTTACCGTCGGAACTTTGCTATTACGACCCTATGACGTCATTCCGGAGGTCTTCGTACGCGCAAGCACGAGAGCGATACGATTTATAGCTTTCTGTTTGCGAGCAAATCGGTAGCGACGGTGAGTTAGAGTAAGAGAGAGACAGACAGAGGGATACAGTTTAAGGGTGAGAGAGTAGTTTAGGGCAAAGGTTCGGAAAGTTCGGTCCAAGGTCCTTCGCTAACTTGGACCCCTTGGCTTCGAAAATTTCACGAGAACTTTTAGGTAGAGCCAGCGGTGACTCCTTCGACGGAAGCATCGGGGCATAAGATACAAAGGGTGGATGAAAACACCTGGACAAATGGGGTGAGTTTGAGTACTTAAACTCTCGTGGAAGATTTCCCGACTCGCTCGAAAGACTCGCTGCTTCTTCTTCCCTTGCGCTGAATGCCACCCCGTAACTCCCGAGGAATTTTACCCGAGATATTTCAAAAGGGTTTTCATCGTTCGTGAAACGACTCTCGGCTTCGTCTCGCCCAAAGTAACCCGAGGTTATTCAGGAAAATCATAAACGAAGGATCATCCATAAAAAAAAAAGGGAACAATTTCTAAAGGTCCTTTGACGACGTACTGAATATTTATGTCCGTGTGACACGAGCATCTCGCGGTCGTCGTGTACAACTTCGCGGATTTTATACCGGGTGTCCTATTTCAATGTCGTAAGTATGTAACGGGTGTCCTGTTCGTGTGTGATTAATAATATACAGGGTGTCTCGTTTTAAAGGAATCGAGGACGTACCGGGTGTCCTGAGAGAAACAGACGTTTATCAAAGTTGATAAAAATATTGACACTTGTATTTTTTTATTACATCGTAATTGTTTCATTGAAATATTTGTATTCGTCTCGGGACTATGAAATACAAGAGGAAACTTTGATAATGGCTTTGATTCGAATTTTTTCATACGAATTTTAAAAAAAAGCTGGTCTGCCACGTGACTTAGTTCTGTGATGTGAAAAGTGAGAGAAACTTTGAATACGTCACGCTCTACTAGATTTGACGTTGCTCACTCTATAGAGAATAGTGAAAAAAAATTGTGGCAAAACGTGGCATAAAATCCTAAAATCAGGATAAAATCGTCGACATTGAAGGCGAGGACGGAGAAAATAATTTATACGTTCGGGTCACGATCGTGCCACGAAACTGACGATTACCCTCTCGCGATTTCGTGTGTCTACACGACGGGAAATCTTTCATGAATTTTTTTTAGGACGCTGTGTGTGAAGAATTTCTACCCGTCGATGAGCTTCGGATCGAGAACCCCGAGACGCGTTAAAACCCCGCGGTATTCCTTCGTCGTACATAGGGGTTAAAAAAACATCCCCTATTTTCGAATTCCATCCGCGTTGTTCGCCCTTCGCGATAATTTCTTTCTAAAAATTAAACATTATTCAAAAAAAATATGTATATATTGTTAAAAAAGCTTGAATTTTCATTAAAAAAAAAGAAAAACATTAAATACTTTCGATTCTTCGAAATAAAAAATATTTTCAAAAATCATGTCAAAAATTTGCGATAACACGAGATCTTCGAATTTAATCGTCACAAAACTTTTTGACAATATGCGTTCGAAACAAATTTGCGAAATTTTAATGTCGGCGGTAAACCGAGACTGACCGGGACGTTCGACACGATCGAGTTTTACAAAAGGGATCGACAGGCTTGTCCAGTATGTTGCCAATACCAAACTATAGTTACGTATTATAATATAGGTCACAAATGTATATACGTGTGTATAGGCAACCTGTCGTATGCTGTATGAACCCCTAGCTGACAGGGGTATTAGAGGCTTCCCCTGGAGTTCGCTCTCTCCTCCCATTTGCCACCACTGCGCACGCGATCACTACTCACGTCCTCCAAAACCTTCTCTGCTTTGTACATGTATATATATATGCACATATATATCTCATCACAGAGGGTCTGGTCAAATTGCGAATTGCAATTGGAAGTGGTGACGCGGCTAAGCAATCGTCTATAAACTGTCAATTTACGTCACTATGCATTCATAGAAATAATAATAATAATAATAATAATAATAATAATAATATAACCGTACGTTTGAAAGATGACGTTTATTCAGTCTTGGTTTTAATTTGTTTTTTTTTGTATTATTATCATTATTATTATTATTGTTGCTGTTATTATTATTAATATTATTTATATACGAGAAATAGACGTGCAAAGTATTACCCGAGGTAAGTTGTTCGTTACAAGGGACAAAAAAAACTGGCCGACTTTAATAGAATTTCTACGAGAAGTGTTTAACGATAAAAACGAACACGTCTCTGTCACGCGAATATGCATAAACCAACTAGTCTGTTCTCCCGTCTGTGGATCACCGAGTTATTGAAAAATATTATTGGAGAATGTGCGTTGCAACTCTTGAACGATATATATATATATATATGTATATGCATAGAAAGAGAGAGAGAGAGAGAGAGTCACATTGATAAGGAATCAGTAATGCTTTGTTCTCATTCGTTTCACCAGAGGGACATATGCGAAGGGGCGGAGAGTCGCGGGGGTTGGGGGAACCAAGAGCTTGAACATTTGAACAATGTCGAGAGGGTTGATGCCTAGCATGGGAAAACAGGCCAGTGGAATTGTACGTGTAACGATAGAGAGGGTGAGAAAGAGAGTGAGAGAGGGTGGGGAGGGGTTGGGGGGGGGCGAGAGACGGGATAGCGATGTAAATGAGTGTTATACCCACATATGGGCCGTGACCCAACTACCATACGTCACGACATACACCCTCTCTCCTGTACCTATCCCGAAATTGATCAAAGCCTCGCTGTCTATCAGTGAAGATAACGTCGATTACGCCATATTAGGTGTGAACAATCGATCGGCTTTAAGCGAAACCGACCAATGTTCGACTCCGAACAGCTTTGTATCGAACAACAATATTTCTTCTGACAACAATACTTATTATTGTTGAGCAATGTTTAATTCGTGAGAGTAATTATCATTCGCGTTATTCTCGAGGTAATTAAGCAAAATAGCATTTCGCGACATATTTATCGATCAATCTTTCACAATGAAGATAATTTATTGTTAGGCGTTAAAGAAAAAAAATTGAAGAATTTAAAAATAGGGGTGGTTTTTAATCGAATGCGTTAACGTTGTATTCCGGTAATGAAGGTGAGGGGTCGTAGAAAGTTTACGAGTAAAAAAGAAAGTATTCGAATGAAGACGCGGACGAGCGTTTCCAGTGAATAAGCGTCGTGGGATCACGATCAGTAGTTACAGTCGACCGCACGGTCAGACACATTATTCGCAGCACGACAACCCGTCGCGCGAGCGAAAGAGACAGTGGTGCTGAACACGATCGACAGTAGATAGGGACGCGGTGAGACCAGCCGTGATTAGTACCTATTGTCAATCTCGTCGACGTTCTCTTCTCGTCCGTTACTAATTCCTCTCTCTCTCTCTATCTCTCTCTTTCTCCCTCTCTCTCTCTCTCTCATAATATATGCATTTCTCTGCATTAGAAGAGGCATCCTTTACTGAGCGAGTAGTCACGGACCATGTTGATCAGACGTGTTTGCCCGACAATTTTAATGCGTCATATGACTATTATCTGACTCATTATTGTCGACTTGTCATTTGACCAAACGCGGTCATATGATCATTTTGGAATCGTTATATGACCGAAAATTGTATCACACAAAATCGTCATACTACCTATTATTTCCGATTTATAATAATCATAATCATAATAATGATCATATTAATATTATATAAAATATTATATAAACTACGATTATTATTATTATTATTATTATTATTATTATTATTATTATTATGTTCAAGCAAAAGTAATATTTCAGTTGAAAAGGCCCGAGGGAATTCCTTTTTCTTCCACGATAGAGAAATTAGTTTATAAATTGCATCTCGTAAAAGAAAATACTCGGTATTGTTCGAACGACGTCCGGCAGTACCCCACGCTGCTTTTGGATCACTTTTGTCCGTGAATCGTCGTGCTTCGGTGGTGTACGGTAGAAAAGCCGCGGTGAATGAGAATGACATCGAGACAAAACCTCGTCGAGAATACGACCAAGATCGTCCCACCGTAACATCGAGTGAGTCTTTTTTTTGCATTCTCCTCGTTTCCTCGTATATATCTCTTGTTCTCGCGACGTTTATATTTCTCTCTCTCTCTCTCTCCCTCTCTCGTTTCGCTTTGCTCCGTTACTTCCACATGTTTATGCGAACAATTTTTTTTGTTGTTTTTTTTTCTTCTCCCTTTTTTTCACCGCCCTGTCGTCCACGCACATTTTTCTTATTCCCTCCTTTTCTCATTCGGCTAATGCTCGCCGGCACTTCGCCGAACGAGTAAAAAACGCCCGCATATTTATACGACACGGGTATACAGACTTTTTCTTTTTTCGCGCCCCCGCGAAAAATAATATACCTCGCTTCGTTCTGTGGCTTTTTGTCATTTTTCTTTCTTTTTTTTTGTTCGCACTTCTCTTTACCACCCCTCCTTCACGACCAAACGTCGTCATTCTTTTTCTTTTTCATTTCGCGTTTTTCGACCCTACCGACGAGATACGTCTCTGGGGTACAAAGACATTATTATGCACGACAATGGATCTTTCTCTTCGTTTGCACATATTTCGTTCGAACTTTGCGCGTAAAGAATATAAATAATTTCAATTTCGTCCTGTTGTATCAAGGGTGTAAGCTTCGTCCTGGACGAAAGGATCGAGTTTTCCACAGAAACGCGTTTTCGTATGACGCAAATCAGTTTTATTTATGTATGTGGTTATAAGCCTGTAGAAAAACATGAGCGAGGGTGGGGGGGGGGGGGGAGGGTATGAAGACCAACTTAATTTTTCTTACAATATATACGCGAGTTCTCGACACCCCCGTGAACTCAAAAACACTTGATGACATCATCGACGCGCATAAATAAATAAATAAATAATTAAAAAAATCAAATCGATAAAATAATTATAAATAATTACAAAAAATATTATTCAAAGCATTTTATACATTTTTGTTTATTAAGCATTGTTGATTAGCAGTATTTAAACAGCCGGGAAAATAATCTTTTAAAAAGAGGAGGAATAACTTTTGAAATATGTAAAAAAATTATTTTTGATCAATTTTCGATTATCTCGAAATAATTAAGAAAGTTTGTTCGTCGTTTTTTTTTCTAATTCACCAGCTTTTCGATTCGTTACCGGATTCGTGCGAGACAGTTCTTTAGGGCGGTTGTGAAAAATGTTGAGCGTCGCGTGAAAAGCTCCCCTCGGATATATAAGAGTAGAAGATGAAATCTCTGTCAATCATTTTTTTCCTCCCTCTTGATCTCATGAATGTTCATGAATTTCCTGGAATATTTTCTTCCAAGTTCGCGAGTTATTAAGGCACGTGGGGGTGGCTTTAACGAAAAGAGGAGTTTTGGTCCCAGACGGAATTGACTGGTCTCAAAGACCTTCGATTCATCCCCTCTCTGTCTGTCTGTCTGTCTCTCTCTCTCTCTCTCTCTCCCTCGTCATCTCATCGTCGTTGTCGTATTTCGTTTATCTGCGTGTATAGCAAGAGCTATTTTGAGGTATATAACGGTAGTAGTATACCCGGAGGATAAATCTCTATCTCGCTCCCTCTTTGTGACGTAAATACTGATACCGATCTCGTCACATGGTCTCCGGCCCATACACACCCCCCACCCCTTGTATATGTATATGTATATGTATATATTGCCTCTCTCTCTCTCTCTCTCTATATATATATATATATATATATATATATATATATATAGTGAGTACCGGCCAGCTTATATATTAGGTCGCCCCTTCTTCGTGTTCTCAAAGGGAAAATCAATCTCTTATCGTGACGCCACCCATGGACTTTGTGCAAAAGAGGGGACGATAAGCCAGCATCTCTCTCTCTCTTTCTCTCGCTCGCCCTATCTTGCCCTTTCTGTCTCTCTCTCTCGCTCTCACTATCTTTCTCATTTTCTTTTCCTTCGAGTGGATTTCGCAACTGGATTTCGTTCGTTCAAAGCGTAATATTCGAAATTCGGCTGTCCGATCGTACGTCGCCGGAAATATATTTCATCGAGATAACATCGATTTGATTTTAAATGACATCTTGTAAATCAATATTTCTCTTGCATCGTTCTGCAAATTTTATTTCAGTTGAATTTTCTTCCTGGAAAACAAACAAAAAACTGTATCTTATTTTTACCAAAGAAAATATTTTTTTATTGATTTTTGGAAATTGAACAGAATACCACCCTCGTAATTCAAACTTGAGAATTTCATCATGATCGATGAATCAATCGTTATTGTTAATTAAGATGAAAATAGTAGTATTTCATATATTTTTTAAATTAAACTTTTTTTATTATATTCAATTTCTTTTTCATTTTCCACCCTCTTAAAAAGTCGTATAAAATTAGCTTTCGTGACTCAATTCTCAATGTAAGGGGAATTAACGTTAAACGTACAGATCGGTAGATAAATTGCTACCACTGTAAATTCCGGTAGGTTTACTGGTAATTAGTCGTGTACTAATTGCAAAGTGGCGACTCGAGCATAAATGGGGGGAAACGCGACGAGCCGACTGTTTCTATGTTTCTCACACGCGAGTAGCTAACGTAGGGTGAAAAACGATCCTGTCTCAACGAACGTTACGAGAAATATCTTGAATTATCTAGAGAGGAAAATAAGAAGAAGAGGAAGAAGAAGAAACGAGAGAGAGTAAATGTTGGAGTTAACAACGAGATTGAGAGACTCGGGACAGGGTTGAAAAGCAAAGAGAGTGAGAGAGAGAGAGAGAGACAGAGAGGGTGAGAGAAGACAAGCTACGAAAAGGTTTTACAACGTCAGGCACTGAAAGGTCTCGTTCGACGAAAAATAATTAATTCAGGAGGTGAGAGACTCTAATCCAGCAGCGAATCCTCCCAAAATTTCAACGATCCCTAGTTCAGCCCTCTTGTTGCGATCTCGGAAAATGGGAAATGGGGTTGAAAGGCCGTTGCGCGACCTTCGTCGTTGCCATTCGCGTCGACAGCCCACGAGAATGGTCGGAAATCGAAGCTTTTAGGGTGATAGGAAAAAATATAAAAAAATCTCCACGAGCACCTGAGAGCTTTTTCACCCCCCGTTATAAAAATTACTACATTTTTACTTTCCCGTCTCTAAAGACAAAAAAGAAAGACATTTGCAATCAAATTACCAAAAATATTATTGGCAAAAAAGGTGCATCCCCTTAATATTTTAATCAAATTTTCATATTTTTGTCGTTCGTTCTTCAACTTCTACCCCTTTCGGCGAATTAATTATATTACGTAAAATAAATTTACTTGGATCTCAAGAAAATTCGTGATTGTTAGTTACTGGTTTTAATTGCCCACCCTTTTCGGGTTTTTACAGTTTACTCGACTTTACAACCGTTCCTTTTAATTTTCCTTTAATTTTAGTGATTGTTATTTTATCGTAATTTCAAAATTTTGGACTTTTTGACTTGCGTGGTAATGTCTTTTTTTTAATAAAAATTGAAATGTACAACGAAGAAAAAAACAACTAAAAGAACTGAAGCATGTAAAGAGATAACCGGATGTGGCGAAATGTACGAAGGAGAAACGTTGTGAAACTGCGACGACCCTCGTTGTCTCTACTGGCGTACCGACAGGTTTTTTTTATATTTTTGTTTTCCCGTCTACTCTCGTATATAATCGTCGAAACTAGCCAGGAGCGATAAAAGCTGCCACGCGTCCTTTTCCATTACGAGACACGCGATATCCCGTTCCTTTTTCTCGTTCCCGGCGAATATCGCAAAGCTTCCTTTTTTGCAGAACGTTTTTCGCTCTTGTGAGATTCTCTTTGCGTGGAATAAAAAAGAGAACGAAAAAGAAGCGAGGGTGCATTCTCTTTTTACCCTCGGTAGCGAACGAGAGACCGGAAGTAGAAAAAAAAAATGTCAAGCTCTTATTCCTGCTGTTTTAGTTATTTCTTTTTCTTTTTTTTTGTAATTTCAGTTCGACAGCCCTCTCATCCCTTAATTCACCCTTAGAAAACGGCGCGCGAATACGACGTTCGGGGCGTGTTTACGTCGAATAGTTTCGAGCGTAACGAGAGGAAGATCCGAGTGCGATCCATCAAACCGTCGGTGATTGACACCGATGAATCAAGTTCGCTTCGACAACGACAAACTTTTCGAATAGACCCACCAGCAAGAAGATCCATCATTATTTCGATCGATCGAGCGGGAACAAAAACAAAATACAAATCCTCTCAAAGCCATGCCCTTCGTCCTATTTTATTTATTTAAATGGCGGGGCAACTTTGTGCATCGCGATTGATCGTCAATTTTTTCATTAAACGATCTATAATTAAAAAAAAAAATTATGACGAAAATTGTTACACAGCCAATAAAATATCGATAAATTTTTTTTCCATCGAACGATCATTTTTAATTTAGAATTTAGAATTTTTCCTGCTAATAGTAATTATAACTTCAGTCGATAAACTTGAAAAAAATATTGCCTCATGAAAAATGAGGATAAAATTATCGATAATAAATTTCCTTCAATTATCAATCAATTTTAAATCCTCGATCGACCACGAAATACAAATAATCGATAGACGTTTATAATTGACGTTAATTCATCGGTAAATTTGACTACGGATCGAAGGATAGGAAAATATTGAGAAAAAGAACGAGTTTCACTTCGCTTTCGAGTCGATGGTTCGTCTCCCGTTAGAAGATTAAACATTTATTAAAAAACTAAAAAAACTGTCAATAAGCATAAAAAAAGGCAGATCCGTCGACCGAGAATTTAATTACAACGCTTGCTCGGGCGAGCGAACGACGTATTTAACAATTTGCGATCGAGCCCGGGGGTGGCGAGGGTGGCGAACGAGGAAACGGCGATACGCCCTCGCGCCTTGCGTCGAATCGAGGGTCAGGGCAAGTTTATATCTCGTTCGTTATACGCTTCACGCGCATCCGCATCCATTTATACGGCACGAGATAACGAGGAAAAATGGAAAGAAATTCGCGTATGTGCTTGGCCTCACTACCTTCCCCCTGGTTATTGTTGCAGTTTAATAATTTTTTTTTATTTTAGTTGTTTTTCTTCCATTTTTTTTTCTTCCGGACGTTTACGAGTCGTTCGCCGTATGGGCGATATTATACATGAAAGATCGGGACCTAAGCGTTAAAATTCGTCCGATGAGTTTCCTCCCTTATTTTCACGCGGAATAAATAATTCAATTTTCTCCTTCACGCTCGATACACTCGGCCATAAAGTACGAATTATTTATCACGGAATATTGCACCGAGCTTAACCACTTTTTACGGACGATAAATTGCGCTTAAGATTTTTTTTCCTTTCTTTCTTTTTATGATTTTTTTAGGGATGATTATTTTTTCATCGGCGCTGAAATTAATTGATAATTTGCAGGGTTTTAATATTGTTGGAAATAATCCTCGTTCGGACTAGCCAGTGAATAATCGAGGGATATACATTTTTGTTAAATGAGAAAATAATTTTATTAACGGAACGAAGGGGTGATTTCTTACGAATGGGCTTAAATATGAATTATTTCGTTCTTTCCAGTAATCTGAAATAATTCCGAGCATCGGGATTAATTTTTTGTTCTTACTGATCTATAATTCATCCCCCACACAGAAAATGAAAAAAAAAGTGTCGTGATGAAAAGAAAAAAAAAGAAGCGCGATCGGTACGTAAATTTAAAAGGTCACTGATGGATTTACGAGTTTTTGGAATTTCCGATGTAATAATTCTCCTCATTTTTCCGCATTTATTTTCCTCCCTGGGAAGGAAAAGCTGCCGTTTACGAGAAATTAAAGGGCACTGGTTTCTTCAGTCGGTGCGAAACAAGGGATGAAAAACGAATCGTTCGAAATTTCACCCAGCGATTTTTTTTTCATTTTTCCCTCGAGCTACACAATTTTTATTACCTCCTCGAGATTGAACCTGAGCCAGTTGGACGCAAGATGACTCGCCTAGTATTTGAAACGTGTAACAGCAACGAGTTTTCCACCCTTGGATAACGCGTAATATCTTGCGAAATTTTCTTGACATTAATTTCAGAAATTTACACATGCGTCATCGACCATATAATCAAAGCCCTACTAACCTTTTCCTATAACGTCCACTCATTATCTTCCAATTTTCAATTCCACTTAAACTCGAACAAAAACTAAATCCTCCCGTTTCCAATTTAAACAAAAATATAAAAATTAAAAGAAATTCAATTTTTTAATCAACAATTCATCACAATTATCAACAATAATGTAATCAAATCCCTAGTCAAATTCTCTCACAACATTCGATCAATTTCTTCCAATTTCTTATCAAAACACATTTTATTAACTTATCGACAATACGTCAAAGACTTTACAATTTGTCTAATTGTAAGAGGTAATGTATTTTCCTCTGATACTGTAATATTACAACCCTGAGTGAGATCTGTCACGATCACTTATGAGCTCTTAACTCGACGCGAGTTTCCCCTATAAACACAAGCGCGTTATATACCTAAGTACAACCACTGGATATACGTACCTCGTATACCAAGTTGAAAGGAGCTTTGCCACAGAAGCGTTTTGCCTCTTGTCACGGCATAAGCACATCCTCCATAACTCCCTATATACACATATACATAATATACAAACGCACATAAACATATGTGTTTGTATATATATACAGGGTGAATTCCGTAAGGTTTCTCAAACGGGATTTTGGTGCAGATGGGATCATTACAAACAAAAGTTGCAAATATACATTAGGGGTATTTTTAATAGTTTACGAGATATGAATATTTAAAGTTGATCCAATCAGAGCGCGCCGAGAAGCGTTGGAGCCGCCCACTCTCCGCCCTAGCCGTACATATAGCACAGTTTAGAGCGTTACATTTGGGATCGCAAAATTCAGAGCAGTCAATTATTATTATTTTATTACGCAGTCATTTTTATTTAGCGGGCTCGGCAAAATTCAGAGCAGTCAATGCCCGACAAATAAAAATGACTGCCTAATAAAATAATAATAATTGACCGCTCTGAATTTTGCCATCCCAAATGTAGCGCCCTAAACTGTGCTATATCTACGGATAGGGCGGAGAGTGGGCGGCTCCAACGCTTCTCGGCGCGATCTGATTGGATCAACTTTAAATATTCATATCTCGTAAACTATTCAAAATATCCCCAATGTATATTTGCAACTTTTGTTTCTAATGATCCCATCTGCACCAAAATCCCGTTTGAGAAACCTTACGGAATTCACCCTGTATAAAGGTTATAGTACAGTTACATACACGACACGTACACAGTAACGAATATATCGAAGAACGTATACAGACGTACGAGGTACACAGAGGGTGCATCTCCTCGTCCCCGTTACCAAGAAATAATTAGATTTTCCATCATCGGGAAAATTACCGCGAGGCCAATTATACGCGGTAGACGCGTACGCCTCTTCTCCCTCTCGCAAAATATTCGTATACGTAAACTCTGTCACCTCTCACCTAACCCCTTCTCCCCATCTTTCCCTTGTACTGTATAATAGGTACGAAAATTTTCTATAGATACGTGAGACACGTATAACGCGCTAGAGAGCACTGTCATGGCCATTCCGGAATTCGAGTAATAATTTCTGGGTCGCTTGCGTACCGTATGAGAGAGAGAGAGAGAGGGGGGGAGAGATAGAGAGAGTGCGAATTGTTCGAGAATTTAGTCGTATGAGATATTATCCGGTCGTCTGTGCCGAGTACCGAGTGAAAGGACTGTGCGTACCTTGAGATCTATGTAGTGCCCAATTTAGTTGAGTTGGTTCTAGGAAGCTCTCTCCCTCTCTCTCTCTCTCTCTCTTGACTGTACCCGAGGCTGCTGCACAGCGTGAACCTTGAGTTTGAGGCTTCTCGACCCTTCTCTTGTCTTGATGAATATTACTGCGTGCTTCATGTATATATATATATATATATATATAGAGAGAGAGAGAGATACAAGCCTGTGCATATGTGTACGTGTCTTGGCCCCTGTGGATATTACGGTGCGACACTATATTAACGTCGGACGATATATCCGGGTAATTATTCATCCCGATAATAAACAAGCCAACGGTGTAAATATCACGAGCTAATGGGATAGCCGGACGACCGAGAGGTTTTTTACTATCCTATCCTATCCACCCCACTCTCCACCTCTCATCCGTTTTCTCTAGCGAACCTGTACGACTCATCTGGACCCGTTGGACGTAAATTGCGAGTAGATCCCTGTCCAATTTGCGGCTAAGTGGCGAACTTAATAATCCCCGAGTCGCTCGCTTCATCGGCATACAATTAATTCAGAACGATCGCGATTATAAAAAATGGAACGAACGGACGATTCAGATTCGATCGAAAATTGGCTCGATTCTCGGAAGTATCGCAGGTAGGATTAAAAATTTTATTTTTTTATTTTTTTTTATTTATTATTATTTTTTTATTAAGAATTGAGAACAAATATTGAGAATTCTTGCAATCGGATCGAAAGTTGTTTTCTCGCTCGAAGCTTTCGTCCACGTTGTGTTGATATTCTCGTTTTCAATAATAATCTTTCTCGTTAAAAAGTTTCGCGGTCAGCGATTCCGTTATCGAGAATAATCGACGCAGCTGGAATTTATATATTGGATTTATATTTATCTATGTGAGTTTCTTCTCGAAGCACTCGGGCGAATTACTTTGAAACGTTCGCTGAGGGGGCGTAGTCAAAAGCAGAAATTCACGGGGGAGAGATCGTCTGTTATCGACGCGCGAAGCTCTATTCACAGATTTAGACTTTCTTTTCTTTCTTTCTTTTTCATTGCAAAGACTCGCGAATATTTTTGCAACCTTCTCAGCTCGCGATACAAATTGAAAAGACTTTCTGCCAATTATATTAAACTTTCATACTCGAATATTTCGAAAATATGTTATTTTGTTCCGTTTCATCGACGTATATCGAAAATTAAAAATCGTAGAAAAATTATTATACGAGGTTAAAGTTGTATTTTTTCATTGTCATCTCGAGCAAATCATCTTTATAATTTTAGTCGTCTTTTATATTAAATTTTCTTGCGAAAAAAAGTGTAAAAAAAGATTTTTTTGAAATAAATTTATCAGCCAATAAATTAAATAAATAAATAAATAAATAGAGACAGTAATATGCTATGTTTTATTTATATCGATAGATATGTGACGTTCAAGAGGATGAGACAATATACGAAGGAGCATTAAATGGATTGTCTCTCCTCTGATCGCATGAGCTAATTATCGCAGTACATAGGGCGGCGTGGGAACGATAAAGGACCACAAGCGTGAGCGGTTTGCGGTCTGGCGGGTTATCTATAGTACACAACAAACATATATATACACGATTTACGTTGCAACTTATCTCTACCGAAACAACAAAACGGTTGCGAGCGCTTGAGCGAGACGAAAGCTCGCTCGACTTTGCCGGTCTCCCGTCACTTCAGGCTGAAAGGAAAACCGCGAGCTTGCGGCATACCGATTAAACCCTCGCCTTGGTTTCTTATCGATGTTTCGTCCACTTTGATTAATTTTCGGTCATAAACGAAAATAGAAAATTTATTGAAAATCAAAATTTGGAAATTTTATATTTTTCATTGACCTTGACACCTGTGGAGGACACGAAATAAAATCGACATCGTCTTGGGAAATAATTGATCGATGAAAAAATTGAATTTATTCGATAAAATTTTGAAAAATAAACGATTATTTTAATCGGGGTATTATTTTATCGCATTTCGCGAATTAATTTTGTATCAGAGCGTTTGATCAAACGTCAATTATGGGGTTGATGCGCTTACGTAGTTTCCCTTCTGCTTTTTTCCATCGATTTTTTAGTTCGAGGGCGAAAGTGCGTGGGTCGTAGTACACCGACGAACCGTGAGAGAAAATACTCGTTCCGGAACGAGAAAATCGAGACAAATACCCGAAAGCTCCCGAAGCACTTGCGGTGATTTTGTACGGTCTGCCTGGCAGTACGAAGGCTCGATACTATAACTCAATTTTACCTCCATTGGCAATCTAATAGCGAGGTATTGCGCCATTAGCCTCGCAGAGGGCGCTCCTCACTCTCTCGTACAGCGAACTTGCGAACATTTTTTTTCACTCGTGCACGTCAGCAGAGTTAAATTGTTATTGGACATTATTTACCGTCAAGCTACCTCTTGAAACTCGCATTTTTATTTTCCATTTTCACCATAGCTGAACACGCTTTTGTGATAAAAATGTATTCTTCGAAATTTGATAAAAACGAGAAAACTAAAATATTTTCTCACAAATAAATTGAAATAAAAGCGAAATTCATGAACAATAATTCGTATATAATCGATTATCGATTGTTATCATTGTTATGAATTAAAAATTATTAACAACAAAAAATTGGACAAAAATTTGATGAGCAAAATTAATTTTTGATTCAATAAAGAATGAATCCAAGTTTGAAAATTGAAATTCACTAACGTATAGTTATCGTCAATAATAGATAATAGCATCGTTATAAAAAATCGTTAAATAATTTTAAAAAAAACAATTAAATCTTCGAATATCGATAACCCTCGTACTTTTATGAATTTTCTCATTAGCCTCGATAACTATAATTGCGAACTTTAAATACGTGATTTGATTTTCCTTCGTTAATTATCGAATTCCACGCGAATGAATAATTTCTCGGACAATGTGGGTCGCCACGGCGTTTCGTACATAATGACGTTATCAATTCCATTACATATTCCGTTGTCGCAATCATGCGAGCCACGAACGGTTCGCATCGCAAATGGAATACGAAACTTTTGTTCGTACGTAAATTTCGAGCCCGTGGGCTTTCAATCCTCCCCCATTTCACCCCTTGGAAATTATATATTCCCTGTGGAACGTCGACGAGTTTGATCGATGAATTTTCTCGCGCGATTGTATTTCGTTCGTATCAATTAGTCGACATTGGGAGGCCAAAAAGCCTTTAGGGCACGATAAATACAGGAACAATCGTGCGAAAGGAAAACGTCACGACCTGTTGAGCATTGTCGACATTTCGAATCGTCGCAAATTTTCGTTGTTTTTTTTCTTTGCCCAATCTCCACCCCCAACCCCTATTCTCTTGATAAAGCGGGTAAAGGCTCGCTCGAGGCTCGAGGTTGGCGTATCGGCTCTCCTCGGCGTTCAACAACGAAAGCTTTCGAAAGTCGCGAGATCGTGCTTCATCGTTTGTTGTACGACCGTAAATTTTCGAGTGTAATACGAGAACGACGTAACGAGACACGAAGTGCTTCCCCTTATGGTCTTGGCTCTACGCACAGGAAAATTTAGACAAGCGTATATACACGCTAGCCTCGAGGTGCTGAAGCAACCACCAACCCCGTCTGTACGTTGTTACGAAGCGGTTGTTACGTCGTATAAATTTTGTACGACCCGACGGAGTTGAGCTCTCTCCAGCATTTTCCGTCCAACCTGTTGAACTTTTACTGTTTTCACTTTTCCGATGGCAGACCATTTCATCCCCCGTGACTACTCGCTACTCTCTCTCTCTCTCTCTCTTTTTCTCTCTGACATCTCGAGGTTTTCGCTATCAGTTTCATGACGTCTCTTGTCGCTCTATTTACCTTAACTTCGTGGAATTTTGACGAGAAACGTTTGTTCGTATTATAAATTTTCTCGACGAAATTGGGGTTGAGAGGAAAAGCGTGTTTTTTTTCTAAAGAATAAACATGCTTTTAAGAATAAACACGAAAAGCGAGGTTTTTCTAAAGAATAAATACGCTTTTTCTGTCAACCACTCACAGGATTTATATCAATTGTTAATTGCTCACGCGCTTACAGGATTTATTATAATTGTTAATTTCGACTTCGTGCTTCCGTTAATGTAAATAGTATTTTTTTGTATATATGTTTAAACAGATTTTTCGATAATTTTTTCTATAGATTAAAAATACTTTTTTCTATTTTCAATTATTTATTTCATTCATATAATAAATTATTTATCGTACTAATCTTTCATCAATTACGATGTCAATTTTTGTTTATATGACAAATTTCTAATTCTTTTCCGTATATTAGAATTCTACTTATGCCTTATCTCTAAATGTTAAATTAATAAATAAATATTATCAAATATATGATTTTTCTCATCTCATTTAATAAAAGCCGAAAACCGAAGATAAATAATTAAATCGCGTAAATAATAGACATTCTTTCATTCGACCCGAATAATTTTCAATGCGGATTTAACGTACGTGCGACACATGTACGCGGTTTCGAGGTCACGAGTACGTTTCTTTCTTTTTGTTACAGTACCCGTAATCCTCCCTCTCGCTCGTCGCAGCGACAACGAGCTCGCGTTCTCTTTTTTTGTCTTCTTTTTTTTTGTCGTCCCATCCCCAACCCCGAGCCTCTTCCGGACAGTCCTGATTGACTTCCGGTCGCTGCTACAACCCCCCCCCCCCCCTCCCGCCCCCGGTGAGCTCGCGCACGCGTGCTTCGTACGGCGGAAGAGGAGGACGACCGAAAAGCTCAGCGAGCCGGATGCGAACGGGGCGACTCCGTAGTGAGATCGATGATTTTTTTCCCCTCTTTTTTCTCTTTCATTTCGTCGTTCGAAGCACGAGTTCATAAAGCAGCTAAAATAAAAATAGCCAAACGGCAACGATCGCCAGAAATTGTTTACAATATTTGAAAAAAAACCCAAAAAATATATTTTTTAATCGAAAAAACGGCCATTTTATTTTTGACTATAAAATTTTTTTATTTTCCTCTCGTCATTTGCCTTTATCATAGCGAGGAAAAAAGTGATCGAGGCTCGATTGTCGAAAAAACAGAGCGCGAAACGATCGGTCGAGATCGCGCATTGCAAAAACGATTTTTTTCACGCGGCAACAATTTTTTACGAGCGAGCCCCTCGTTTCGTCGTCTTTTCGTCGTTCGAAGCACGAGTTCATAAAGCAGCTAAAATAAAAATAGCCAAACGGCAACGATCATCAGAAATCGTTTACAAAATTTGAAAAAAAAAAAAACCAAAAAATATTGTTTTTAATCGAAAAAACGGTCATTTTATTTTTGACTATAAAAAATTTTAATTTTCCCCTCGTCATTCGCCTTTATCGTAGCGAGGAAAAAAGTGATCGAGGCTCGATTGTCGAAAAAACGAAGCGCGAAACGATCGGTCGAGATCGCGCATTGCAAAAACGATTTTTTTCACGCGGCAACAATTTTGTACGAGCGAGCCCCTCGTTTCGTTACATTAACGTCGGTAGTCGCGACGCAACAGGCAACACGATCCACGCTTAGCGAGATTTTCAAGATGACAAATGGACCCGCCGGAGTGGAATTCGCTCCATTCGCTCTGCTCGTGGCGTAAAAGAAAAAAACACACACACACATTTTCGCATAAATCGCAAGAGAATTATGTCCGTCCCTCGATTAATCGAGTAGAAAAAAAGAGCAAAAAACAACATCCCATTATTACGATTACCTTAAAAAAAATGACTTCCTCACCGAGAACAATCATAAAATAAGAAAGATTTATTTCTTATTTATTACTACAAAAAAAAAAAGAAAAAAATAATTTCGCATTTCTAAAAAACATCATACTTTTTCCATTTCTCGTTTTTTAAATAAAATAAATTATTTCCATCCATCGCAGAGCGTCTCAAAGTTTCTCGGATGCGTGACAAATCGATCGTCGGACGTGACACGTGGGAAGCGAGAAATGACAAAGATCTTGGGTGAACCGGAAATGAGGGTGTAGAGAGGGGTGTGACTGGGGTGGGGGGAGGGGGTAAAGATCGTGAAAAACACAGACGATGATCGTCACGACACTAAATCGTAAACGTCTCAATGCGAATGCTCGTGCGAGAACTCGCGTTCTTTCCCTCACCCCAACCCCCACCTCCTCCTCTTCGTCGTGAGAAAAAAGCTCGAAGAGCTTCTCGTGCCTCGTTCATACAACCGGATCGATCGGAGCAAACACAGCAGGAGGCCACCGGTGCGGTTGGTTCCCTCGGGGATAAGCCATCCCCGGGCTCACTCAATCTCACTCGCGACGATATTCTCTCTCTCTCTCTTTCTTTCTTTTTATTTTCTCTTCGCGCGCGTTCTCTCTCTCTCTCTCTTCGTCGTCCCCATTTTTCGCCATTCGTGCACAAATTTTCCGGCATAATGGGCAACCTCCCGTCATTTCCAGGATTCGAAACGTCGATTCGTGCACGAAAAAATCCATTTCGATTTAACGTACCGCGTGGTGAATGGAAATTATTCCGAAAAAAAGCTCGTGCGTCGTGTTCACCCTCGGATTTTTTTTCTTCTCGTTTCGTAACGCGAATGGGGTTGGGGGGTAAAGACGTTTGGTCGAGAGGAAGAAAAAAACGTAATAAAGACGCGAGATGCGGTCTTTGACGGACAGGTTCGACGAATGAAAAAATAGAATATCTTCCGTAATAATTTTATCCCTACGAAAATTGAAAAAAATCCCCAAAAAAGAGGATTAAAACAAACATTTTTTTTCAGATTTTTCTTTTCATCGAAAATTTGGAATCTTTTTTGTCATAAATGACATTCATGATTATTGACTTGTTACGAAATATTAATTATACACCAATACACATTTTTCTTACTCGCTGTATATACATTTTTTTTATCTCTTACGCGCCACGAGATTTTATCTCGCGCGATTTTATTCGCTTCCCCGAAGCACGTTCCCGTAAATATCGTGACTCTGGTTCGGGCGACATAATATTTCCGAACTCGAGAAGCCCCTGTGCTCGCCCGTCTTTACTCTCGCATTCGTAAAAAAAAGCTCTCTCTGGGAATGCGCGCGCGCGCGGATAATCTCTACGGTTGAAATAAATAAATGAACGTGAAAACGAAACAAAAAAAACGTAAAAAAAATGATAAACGAAATGGGAAACTGAATATTCACGATGTGGATAAGTCGTATAACCAGATTTATTCCGTTTATCAACGATGCGGCGGATTTGTATTTTTTCTCACCCCTTTTATTTTTATTTTTGTTTTCATTTATTTATTTTTTTCATCGACCAGGCTGTTATGAATTTTTATCCGATATCCGTTCGACGATCAAATCGCTCGTCGAACCTCCGACTTTATTTTTCCTTTTTTGCGCATATATTTGCGCATAAATTATCTTTTTATTCGAACGTATCGGCGGTCGGTAAAACAGATCGTGTCGCGACGAGAACAAGTTCAAGGAAATATTGGTTGGGATCTCACGATGAGAGTGTCCTGAAAAGCTCGATAAGTCGATCTCGTCCACGTCGAGTCCAATTTATATCGTCGACGTTTCTTATCCGACGTACTGCGAGAAATATCGATACGGGTATATCGAGCCGATATTGAATGCACGACAGGACAAAAAGGCCGCGCTTACGATATGTAAATAACGATGAGAACGACGGCCGGGAGGGAGCTAAGTGGGAAGAGAAAAAACGGAGATAAAGAATGGAAAACGGAGGAATCTCCGGTCGTGTCGAGGAGAAAAAAAAGGTCGTTGATTACATATCGATGAATTTCCTGACAATCGTTATCGGTTCACGATAAAAATTAAAGAAACCTTCGATCAAACACCACCGACATTATAATTTCTTTCTTCCATTGAATTAAATTCATTCTCTTTCGACAAAAAAGAATTTTTTTTAAACTCTCATAAAAACGAAATTTCGATGAAATTTTTTATCGAAAAAAGATAAGATAAATTAATTTTTTTAGTAATTCGTAAAAAAAAACTTTTCTTTTTTTCACGACTTTTTCATCGAAAATTTGATTTCTTCAAGCCTGGTTTCCATTCTTCCCTCGTTCCTTTCTCGTCCACCCTTCGAGCTCGGATCGTCGAGCGCGAGAAAAGTCTGAAAGCTTTCTAGGGGTTGTTCGAGGTTTGACATAAAGGGCGAAGAGGGAAGGGGTTTCTATAGAATCACAACACGTCTCTTCCTCGTTGTCATTGTCGTCCCTTCTCGTCCTTACGATATTACAAAGTAGCCAATGGGAACACCTGATCATCCCCTATGATTCTGGACATCGATAAATGTCTATATATTATATATATGTATATATATATTTATATCTCCTTTAAATATATATAGATATTGTAAAAAAAAGATATTTATATCTCCACGAATGCCACAGAGCGTACCCTGTGCTATTATGTCCGCACAATATTTTGGCGAAGGTGTGTAATAATGGGGGTTGTAAAAATAAATAACGTACCTGAGTATCCGCGCGGCGGTGATTCGACATCCAGCGAGAAACCCGCGCAGCCTCCCTCGCTCATCAGTATGCCGGAATCGAAAGACATCGATCAATCGGCCAAAACGCCGCCCCCGGGACCCGCCACACTGACCACCTCCACCTCCTACACCCTCCCCCCCTCAAACCCCCCGTGTCACTCTCCTCTACATACGGTCAGTCTCGTGTCGTCAGACGCTAAACGAAACACATCATAAAACATACAACGGGAACATCAATATAAAACACAGACGGAAAAAACATTGAGATTGTTAACATCGAGGCGCAAGCAATGATTTTTTTTTTTTTTTTTTACGGTCCAAAATGACGTGTGACAGGAAACACATATTGTATGTATATATGCAAGATGTAAATGCTGTCAGAATGAATTTACGAGTAAATATTAAATATGGCGATAGTTGAGTTCTTTTTTTTTATAAAAAAAACGATATTTACATATAAACCGTGAAAACCACACTTGCATTCGAATAATACGACGATACGATTTACAAGGCTTGATAATTTTTTCTTTTTTTTTTTATAAAAAACATTTTTTATACATTTTTGATAAAAAGCATTTTTTATTTTCCTGCTCGAGCGACACGAGGATTGTTTATTCATTGAGAAAAACGTGTAACTTGGGTTCCTTCAGCCGTTTACAAGCAAGCTCGATAATAGTTTTATCAAAGTTCTGGAGGGTGGATTCGTTTTGCCCGGAAAAAAATAAAATAGAATAAAAATCCCTTTAATTATTTTTTCTTTCTTTATGCGCGAACGTAGGGGCTGCGGGTATCGAAAAATGTTTTCGCCCCGGGTGGTCAGGGAGCTCGACGAGCTCGATAAAACGATTGTAAACGTTGATTTAAAAATTCTGGATAAAAAAAGAAGGAGAAGGGGAATGTTGTTAACAATTTTGTGGTTTTGGACTCTCGTGAAGAATACTAGAAAAAAAACTCTTTTCATCCCCCGCATCGGTGGCATACGGTCGGACATCGTCGATTCGCACACGACAAACGATAAAATCTCATCCAACCACTTTTTTTATGGACGACATTTTTTTTTCTTCTTTTTTCCCCTTTCTTTTATCTCTCTCGTCCTGGAGGAATCTTTTTGTTGCCACGCGAAAGAAGGCGATCCTCGTATATTTTCTCGGAAGCGAACGAAATGCGCGGTTCACGTTCTATGGCGTATCGCACGCCAACCTTCGTGCAAAAGCTTCGCAAAGAAAGAAGAAAAAAAAAAAGACGCAAGAAAATTCCCTCAGCACGAATTTTTCAATAATCAAGGAAAAATTTTGTAGCGTTGTCAGAAAAATACAACCCTTACAATTTTGACCCTTTTCGGGTCAAAATTTTTCATACAGCTCGTCGGAGGGACAATAAAATTTCCTGTAATGACAATTTTTACTCGAAATCCGTCGATTCGCATCCAAAAACGACAAAAATATGCTTCCACGTATATTTTTTTATTAGTTTTATTTTTTTTATAAAATCCTCCGTCGATTTATATCCGAAACCAATAATCGGTCAATTCGACACGAGTCGAGAAACTCGCGATTCACGGTAATTAGCGAAAATAGAAGCGATCTCGATGGAAACGAACAAAAAAAAAGAAAAATATAAAAAATAAAAAAAATCCATTCTACCAATCTCGAATCGTTTTCGGTGAAAGAGCGAAAGCTCCGTTGCCCAGTTGGCCGGTGTATTCGACGCTCGATTGAGCGAGATCGAAAGAGTGGACTCCCAGAGAAACTCGTGTGTAGAAAATGGAAGAATGGATACACGTGACTTTTTTTTTTCTACGAAACCAAACAGAGCTTCGGGACACTCGGTACTGCGTCTCGCTCGTCATAGAAATTCTCTTGTCCAATGGCTGTAATAAGCCGATCGTTTTTGTCGAAAACGCCCTTTTGAGTTTTCGCTCGCTGGGACTTTACAACACGGTATTACGAATCGTCGGAATAGTTAACGCGAGCTTTTCTACGAAACCTTTCGATATACAACGTCGAGGTCTCGCGCTTCATCACTCGCCCGTATTTCACCCCTATTTTCCACGTACTTCAATTTTAATTTCCTTTTCCCTCCAATTTGTCCGATGTAACTTCGAACCTACGTTGGTCAAACATTCTCGGAGTTAAAATGATGAAATTCTTTAGAAAATTTGTTTGTAAAAAAAACAATTTCAACGAGAAAATACGAATTTCCCGGGAAACGATTTAATTTACGAATTCGATTTGATCGATATCGCTCGAATAATCAAAAATCAATTACGCGTTATAAAAATAAAAAATGATTCGAACAAGAAGAAATGAAAACTTAACGATGTCGAGGTACACTTGGTTTTATTTTTAATTTTCATTAGTACTAAATTTCAGAAAATAAAGAATTGTTATTGTTTACAGAAATTGATCGTAAAGTTATACGTCGTCCGTTGGTACAACGAACGCTCGTTATTTCATCTCGATATTATTATTTTAAGGCCCGTTATCGTCAATTTTCAAGAAACAATTTTATATCTCGCGTTTTCTCGTTCGCGAAAGATCGTAACGATAACTTCGTGGGAATTCTATCGATAAACCGAGGCGGAACGAGGATAACGAGAAAGCTCGTGGTGATGTAACTCCTCGAATCGAGAGTTATACATTTTTCTCGAGTAGAACGAGAGAGCCTCGTGTGTGTATGTCGTAGGTAGGTATATAACGTACGTGGGCTCTGGCTCTCGATTCGATAAACGAGCGGAAATGAAAAAGAAATAAATAAAAATGAGTAAAACAAAGAAGAAAAGAAAATATGCTACGATACTCGAGAGCGAGAGCACGAAAACTCTCGATTGTCCGATAAAAGTATCCGCCGATTTAAATCATCCCCCTCCCTCCCTTTCACCCTCCCTCACGCGTTATCGGTTTATCGAGTAATATCAACGATAAACTCCGGTGTCGAAAGCAGACCGAGAATCGAATATTACCATCTCTCGTATCGTAAATAAAATTGCACAAATTAAAAAAAAACGTATTTCGATTTCGCGGACAATTTATTATCGATCTTTTATCGATCTCGATAAATCGAGGGTTCCTTAATTTTTAGTTGCAAAAAATATTCGATTCGTACACGGACAACTTTTACACCCCTGTGCTGTTAATGCGTCCGAAACTAAAACGGTGAAAAAGGGGAAACTGCGGCGCTGAGGGGAATCGGAAAGGTACGTTGAGTAACTTTGCCAACTACGACTCGGAGTTAGGAGAATAAAAACGTTGAGCTCGTGGAAAATCTCTTTAGGGTGTGGTAGGTGAAAGGATTGAGAAATTACTGTGGGAGAGGGGGGGGGGGGTGCAAAATCGATAAAGCTTTACGAGCCTTTATACCCTTTTGTATTTGAATCTCCACGGGGTACGAACGACGCACAAAATTTCGAGAACTTTCTCGACTCGATGGTCCAACGTTGGTTCGTGAAAATTTCAGTACTAAAGTGAATTTGTCACTGGAAATGTCGAATGAAAAATCGAAACGTTATACGTATTTTCAAGGAGAATAGAAAAATTAATTTACCAAAAGTGGACAGAATTTTAGTGATCGTTTTATTTTTAATTTATAAAAAAAATTTACTTTTGGTAAATACCAATTTTTTGCTCATCGTCGATAAAATCATGATTACGTTCGATTTTCATTGACGCGACGAGATTCGAACGAGCGTGCATTCACGTCAATGTCAATGGTTTTATCTCGTTTCAATTTTACGTCAAATCATCGAAAATACGAATGAAAATTCCAATTAGCGTTCGTAAAACCGTGCGAGTTTGACACTCACTGGAAAATTCTGAACAACTTTGACGAGAGTCGAAACAAGATCTGAGCAACGGCTCGTCATTCGTTAGGAGGTCACGAAACGGCCGACTGATAATTAATTCCGCATAAAATTAAAGCCGGTAAAGCTTTTTAAAAACTATCAAAATTTTCAAAAAGTAGAATTTCGAAAAACAATTTTTTTTAAATTGTTGAATTTAATATTTTAAAAATTCCGGAAATAGTGTTTTATCTAACAGAAACGTACCCTCCTTCATTAACGCCTAAACGTTCGACTAAATAACGAGTTCGTTAATTAAATTTTTAATTTCATTTTTTGAGTGGCGAATCGTGACTCGTTTGGCAAAAAAAAATCGTACGAACTAACGAGAAACGAAAAAATGTGCGTGATCACGCGCTATTCTCGTCCACTTCGTGATGACGAAATCTTCGTCACGCAGATATTCTTGTATTTTTTGGCGATAAAAAAATGTTTACCCTAAAGAGAAATCGAGAGAGAGAGAGAAAACACGAGTTTCTTTATTTTTTATTAAGAAGCATTCATCGAAAACGAGCTCGTTCGAATTTTTCAACGGGCTCGCGCGAGCCGTTCATACACTCAGTGGAAATATATATTTCGCTCTCTTTTTGCCTCGAGCCAAATTTAAAAAAATGGCGAGACAAAAAGAAAGAAGGAAGAAAATAAATAATTTAGGGCGTACGAGATTGCGGCAAACTCGACTCGTACGATCGATGAATATTTCTCGCTCTTCCCCGTACCTTCGTCGTCGTCGACGTCGTTGTCGACATCGAGGAGGAAATGTGAGGGTGCGAAGAGTGAAGAGGCCTCGGAGAACCCTCTCGCTGGCGAAAAAAAAGACGAAAAGAAGAAAAGGGGAACGCGAGGTTTCTGCTCTTTTGCAACCTACGTTCTCGTCGAGAGTGAGCCAGCCTGCCGGGTAAAAGTTCGAGTTCGAAACGCGCGGGCGCGTGTGCACCCTAGTGACCGAGGTAAGAGATTCCCGCGTATAAATATCGAGCTTTCGCAGCGCCCCCGGAGAGTACGAGATTTTTTCTTTTTTTTCAACGAACTCTCGCGAACTCGACCCTAAAAAATTCCATCTGGACGCGAAAGTACTTTGAGACATTCTTGACGAAAAAAAGAATTCTTCAACCCTTGCTTCAACCCTTGCTTGCTTCTTCTCGCTTCGCTGTCTGTTCGCACCTCTTGTTTTCTTCTTTTGTTCTAATTAAAATTGCGTTAACGGAAGTTTTCAATTTTTGTGAATTTTTCAACCCCTAAAATTTGTTAAGGGTAGATTTTTGTTCTCTTTCCCCTCACCGAAGCTTTTTTTCTAACTATGATTTAGAATGATTTTTGTTTTTTCTAAATAACATTTTTCCCAATTTGGTCAAACACTTTTGTGTACGTCACCACCGAAAATCTGGAATTAATTTACAAATTTGCATCGATCGTTCGAATATAAAAGTGAAGTATCTCAACCTCTACGTCGATAAGGGTTGCAACTCGATAAGCAGATTTTTTTCCTCGTCTCTCTTTCTCCGTTCTCGATATATAGAAGAAGATTGACCCGATTACTCGAAAGTGATTACCCCAGCCACGTAGGAAAGATCGGACACACCGGAAGCTGGCGCAACAACCCTCGTGGCCACAGCTTGCTTCTCTGATCGTCTATCCCTCGCCCCTACCCTCGCTCGTCTCCTTCTCTTTCTTCTTTCACATCACGAAACCCCGTTGGCCCAGGAATTTAAGCTCGATCGATTTTCGATGTTCCGTGGCCACAATATTAACCCCCCTCGATCGAGTGTATCGATGTTCGTCCGAGGGTGAGCGCGGGGGAGGGGGATGAACGAAAAAACGCCGACGGAAGCAAGAAAGAAGACGAAAAAAAATAAACAGAGTGGGAGAGCTTTATTTCCGATCTTTCTCATCTTTCGCCCATCCTTGAGCCCTCGACACTCGTGAAATTCTTCCGTCTTGTTTCCGCGTACGCAAGATTGCGGGATTACCGATGAAAATATTTCGTGCGTGTCTAATACGTCGAGTCACTTGTGACTGTTGCTCCCCGCCGAAAGCTCGCGAAATATGAAAAAGGGACGAAACTAAATTCTCAAAAAAAAAGAAAGGAAAGAAAAAAGCTCACCGAGATATCGCGAGCTTTTTTCGTATCATTTTTACGCGCGAATTACTATCGCGAAAGACCTTTCCGGGGAGTTTTTAGCTCGTCCCTTTGACCACGTTTATTCCCGTTTTCCTTTCCATTTTTTTCTTCCATCATCCCTCTCTCTCTCTCTTTCTCGTTTTCCCATTCTCTTGGCCTCCCGATTCTCTGTATTTTTTCTTCATGGATCGCAGCCTCTGGAAAAATTTCCCGGCACGTCACTCATGCAACCCTCTCTCGTCGAGGCTTATAACGGACCATGTAATTCTCGTTGTTTCTTTTCTTTTCCGCTCTACGTATTGTCCAAATTCCTCTCTGATGAAAATAATCGTGACATTATTATTTTTATACGTTACTGTTTTTTTTAAATTCTTTTTTTCGCTCAGAAGTTTCCAATTTGTTTGACGTCGTGTCAAAATAATTCAAAGAAACGAGATTCCACAAAGTGAAGGAAAAACAAATATTTCAACTTTCAAAACCAAAAAAAAACAAAAACCAGAAATTCGTTTTACAAATTTATGCGTCGTCATTTTTTTGTTTTTTTTTCATTCGTTTCGCAATAAAACTATCAAGTTTGCATCCCTCTTCTTTGTTTTATATACGTTTTTTTTGTAGTTCGTTAATTCGAAACGTTCCGTAATAACGACGACGTAGAAAATTTATTTCTCAATATCGTGCGAAAGTCGCACAGTTACATCGACAAAACGTAATTTTGCGAATAATATGGGGTAGTAGGCAGCAGCATTCAACCGCCAATAGTCCTGAATTAAGCCAGGGGTGGTTTTGGCACATACACACACACATATATATATATATACATAGAGAGAGAAAGAGAGAGAGATTAGCCGAGTGAATTTCGTTTCGTGACATGGGAAGCAGGGGGGAGAACGGGGGAAGTAATAATACCATTGTGAGAACGAAGGGAGGATGTTGGTACGAGGGGGTTAGCGATGGTATGTGCTTTCGCACAGCCGACGCTTTCCGGCCGGAATCAACAGTTTGCTCTATCGATTGGTACGTGTGGCCCACATGCTTCCACGATTCGTACCAGTTTCGTCTCGCGTAGGCCAACGAAACCTGCGACACACATAGCGATATCGTATTCAACCCCCCACCCCTAGTACGAGGGGTTGGCGTATATAGGAAAGTGCTACCGAAAATATCGTAACTATACGGCATACACACGTACGTACGTACATGAAGAGGGTGAGACACTAATACAGAGAATGACGATAGTGCTTTCGGTCGTTTCCACCCCCTTGCGTCCTTCTTCCTTTCTATCTCTCTCTCACCCTCCCTCAACAAAACACGTGACCCACTCTCGCGATAACTACCACGATAAAAAAAAGTATTAAAACCGCCTGTGGCACTTACGTTACCGTCCAACAAACTCGTATATAGTAACAAAGTTAAAGTTTTAACCGAAAAAATAAACAATGTCAAACGAAAATTCAACCCTTGAGATACGGTGAGAAATTTTATTACCTCGAGTCTCTTGCGAGTATTTTCTTAAAAGAGGGATAAAGGGGTTGTTTTACGACGATAATTAAAAGGTTTTTGAGTAACGACGTTACTGGGAAAAATAATTCGAATAAATTTGGATGAAATGCAAATAAGGGTAGAGGGAAAAAATGTTGGAAATAATTTAAAGAAAAAAATGTTGCATTGATTTAAAAATTGTTTAAAGGAACTATTTAAATATTTCGATCAATCTCGTTTTCGATACGTCCTGCTTCGGATATTGAAAATAAGGGTGAGTTATAATCTTTGTTTTTTCAAAACGTTTTCGTCCGATCTCTATCGTGCCTATGTGCCTCGCTGACGAGGGTCGTGACGAAGGGTTTTCGCTCGTGAAACTCTAATAAAACAAAGAGCGGAGAAGAAAGAAAAGAAAAAAAAATGTCGGGGATGGACATCGAGAGCCTGGAGGCTCTGGTTCCTACACCCTTTTTACGCGTAGGCCGCGACGTTAAACCACAGGATCATCGGGACGAGGAGACTAGAATGTAGGAGGTATGAGATAGTGTGTGGGTGTGTGTGTGTGAGACAGAGAGAGAAACCGAGAGACAGAGAAGTTTCGAGAGGGAAAAGTTGATCGAGTTTGCGACTTGCGAAATCGAATCTCGCGCTAGGCTGGAACGTCGAATGGTGGCTGGAAAGGCCAAAAAGGGGTAGGGGTGGCTCCATTTTGCCTCCCGGGTTCCGTTTTCCATAAAATGCGCGAGAGAGAGAGAGTGAGAAGAGGGGGTGAGAAGCAGATAAAGAGGGTCGACAAAAAAGTGAGGCATTCGAACACGAGAAGAACGAGGGACAAAAATTACAATGGGAGTGGCTGACGGAGAGACGAGAGAGAATCGTTACGAATTTCCTGTATGTTCACGAGCAAACTAGAACGGCAACCCCTTCCTGAAGCTCGCACCCTTCTTTTTCTTTCGTCTTCTGCAGTTTTATCGTTTTATATATTACATTTTATCTTTTCACTAATAAAACAAATCTACCCCTACGAATATAGGTACCTATGTACGAGTATATATATATATATAGGAGTGAAACTGTAAATATGAATATATATATTTAAATTCTCTCTTCTATCAAAAAAATAAAATAATAGATTTTTTATTCTATTATTCTCATTATTATTATTATTATTATTATTATTATATAATAGAATTAAAAAATCTATTATTTTATTTTTTATATTTGATATATAGTACCTATATACAGTCGTCATTCAATATTTCATTTATTTCGCAAACAAATCGTCGCGAACATCGACGAAACAGAAACCAATATCTAGTCCGGTGGGGGGGGGGGGCGGTGATTATATCGTTAACAAGGAAAGCCTGGCTAGGGGGCTTCCCGGGCTCATCCTAATTTCGTCAGAGTACGAGACAGTGAGAGCTGGTAGTTATGGGGTAACAAGGGAGATGAACATTGTACGCCAATTTGTAGGACGAGGGGAACTAAATGTTCCTCTCGCTCGTATACATCATTTTCTTCGAGTTCGGTTAGTCAACTGCTTTTCCCACCCTCTCTCTCCTCTCTCTCATCCGAGTAATTTGTCTAGAAGACGACTCAGCACCGTTGCGTCTTATTTTGCTCATTCCCGTCGAATCGTCGAGTATTTACAACTTTGTCTCACAAGAAGGGGAAAAGAACTCGTGTAAGCACAAGAAAATTATTAATCAATTCTGTGTTTAGTGAATTAATCAATACAACGTTAATCAAATTTAAGATTTTTTTCAGCTTGACAATTTCTGTGCGGACTGTTCGTATGCAAGGGCGATAATGGATAAACACCAGAGAACGAAAAATACAGATTGTAATCGAACCGACAAGTCACGAGTGATTGAAATTATTATTGAAAAACCTCCCGGTATGGAAAATATATGGCGCATTCAAGCTTGCTGTGGATTTTCTCGCAAACCTGCAAATACTACGAAGTGAAGCGAGAGCATATACGTGGGGTTTTTTCTCTATAATAGCTCCATTTTACAATTTGCACTAAAACTGTATTTTTTTTGTCAAAGCCAACCCATTTCAAACTTCACAGCATTTTTTCCGCAATGTTACAGAGTTGCGCGAAATTCTCCAATTTTCCCTATGTCGTTTTTTAAAATATTTGATTAACGAGATGATCCAGAATAGCAAGCCCACTACCCGTCGAAGGTCGAAATAACTGCATTTTTTCGAAATGGACAGGAATGTTTTTTTTTCGATACTATTTCCATTGTTGCGATCATCGAGTTCGCCGTGGGCGTTTTCCAGGGAAAAAGCGCATGGAGCGAACCAGCCACTATTGCACTAAATGAAAACGCTTGTGCAGGGAGTCAGACGACTTTTTCAAAAAAATAAAATAAATAAATAAAAAAAAGTAAAAAAAAAGAAATAAATAAATAACAAACCCTTTTGAAACGTTACTCGAAAATACTTCGATCCTTTGTCGCGATTTTATTTTCACCCTTGGTTTTCCAACTGACTCGAATCGGGCGTTCAGATATCGAAATAACCCAGTGCAGTAGAAAGACCTGCCAATATTCAGACGCGCAATGAAGTATCAGTAGAAAAATCCTCAATGGTCAGACGGCTTAACAATATTTGGAGAAAATTATGAAAAAAGCTTGGCCCTCATTCTTTTTCCGCCCACAATGAATTCCGTTGCACTCAACGGAACGATAAGGGATGTGTTTCGTTCCCTCTCCATCCGTTTGTCCTTTATCGACCCTTTTATTCCAACTCGGCATTGCGTAGTGTTCTTTTTCTGCGCTGTAAACAGATTTTTACGATCCTCTCATACCCAAGCATTTTCTCCATTCTACCCCTCCCTCGAAGTACCTACCAACTTTCATATCATTCTCCCATCCTCTTCCCCCACCCCCAACCCACCCTCCCATTTTTTATGTACACAGACGGGGAATATATTTCACAGCGATATTTCGCAGCGACAGAATCCGACCGAGCGTACAGATGGACCCGATAAGTATCCATTGTAATTTCCGCTCGTGCATATATACGTACACACGAGTACCTACACCGTAACACACGTCGGACGTGTTTTTCTATAGTCGACGTTAGGTGAAGTTGAAAAAAAAATAAAAACGCTTTTTTTCATATTTTCTTTGAATTCTTGCATACAGGCGACACCGCTGCGAATAGTCGGTGCGCGAGTATTCGCGAACGCGAGAGGAATATTGCAAAACATCGATCACGCGAATCTTTTCCCCCGGCATATTTCCCTCTCACGCGGTACCTACATTTTTTCTCTCCTTTTATACTCGCATTCCTCGCGATTATAATTCGTGCCCGAAGCACATATAAATCGTCGTTCTTATCGATGCTGCACGAGACATCGATATATTCGCCATCTTCAACCTCCACGTGCCCTCTCGTCGCTCTTTCGAATTCATCCCCTTTCGCACGTTTCCTCCTGCATCCGACGTTTCAGAATTAAATTGGCTTCTACCCGTCCATTTTCATTTCACGTCTCTATACTTTCATTATTTATTGCTGCGATTTTTTTTCGAAAAGATACATCGATGATAAATTTCAAATGACTCGTAGCATAGATACAGATTTTTCTTATTCATTTGTTTGTGTGACGAATAAAAAAAATCAGATATCGATGACAAGTTTTATCGTAATACTGCCAAGAGAGAATAATCGTTAACGAGTGGCTGACAATATTTCTTACAAACCTCTCGACAATTTCATAATGTTGAGAAAAAATAAAAACAGTAATAACGGTAAATCTTCTCGTGTTCCAACGAGATAAGAGTCTTATCGAACCGAGTAATCCGACGATAAGGCACTGGTACCGCAATTTACGTACAAAACAGAATCTTTTTTTTTTGAATTCCCTCCGACGTGTTTTTGTTCCACGGGTGAAACGTTTCGGCTCGATAGTGAGCCGAAGCCCACGAGCGGACGCGTCGAGTGGGTGAGGGATAAAGAGAGAGAGAGAGAGAGAAAAAAAAGCTTTGCCCCAGCACTTTCCTACCCCTGTCTGGGATCGAGTATCGGGCCTTCCGATGCGTATCGCAATATTCCATCCTGCGACATCCAGGGGGTTGGAAGTGATCGCAACTTTCGCCTGATATCCAACGTTTGCTAATAATTGTCTCTATAATTTAAGGGGAAAAACGCTTTGTCGTTATCGCTCGGGAGACTAAAAAAATTATCTTCTTTCAAGTTCGAATACAAACAAAATAACATATAATAATTTTCAAAAATTTACGAAACCGATCTAACCTAAAAAAAAGTCTTAAACGTCGTCCTTCGCGCGAATAGCTTCACTACCCTAAAATAAATTCGTTCGATCAGCAAGAGGTACAAAAAAAAGGTTTTTTTCGTGACTACCCTAATATAAATCAGCGAGCTCGAGAATGAAGGGAGTAGTTGGATGAACGAAAGCGTGATGGGAGAGAGGACAATACGATAAAGCGTGTGGGGGTAAAGAGTGAAGGCATAAATACAGTTATAGTCCGTAAAAGAAAGTAGGTATACAAGGGTCGTGTCGGGGATGTGCTAGCTGCGCGAGGCCACGAGAGAACTCGAGAAGCTCCTATATAGACTATCCCTCCCATATACTCTATTTAACGTATATATAAATTAAATATATATATATAGATAGATAGATAGATCCCATATATATATATATATATATATACAAGCTATAGCATAGACTATACTGGTCCAGTATCGTAGCGTGTAGGGGAGGGTTATCCTCCGGTTGTGTCTATTTATACTATGGCCACTCGGGAAACTGTGGCGTGAGAGGACGTTGAGGAGCATGAGCAACCGGTTACGCGGCTACCTGTTGGCTGCACTACACTCCCTCTCGCTCTCTTCTGCTCGCTAACTGTCTATACAACGTGCAGTTTCACACACACACACATATACAGAATTGTGCATCTATGTGAACGCATATATATAGATATAACAATCGATAGATTATGACGTGCTCTATATATATCGAACTACGAGTGGGAAGAGTGGTGCGCAGGCCGACTCGCCACTGGACCAGCGGATGGTAGACGTATATAGTAGTTTGTCCCATCGTCCAAACGGGCATGGTATAGTAAACCTACGGGCGCATGTCGAGGGAAGTGGGGGGGAGAAAGAGAGAGAGAGCGACGATAACTGGGTCAAGTCGCGAAAGTGGGTCAACACGGTGGTAGGAGAGCAACGCCGTGCCTTTAGCAATATCAAACCACCCCCGTATCGCTTATATACATATATATATGTCCACCATCGACCATTTTCCGCACACTCTCGTCGAGAGAATGTGTACTTTTTTTCTCTCTCTCCCTCTCTCTCCCTTTCTCTCGCTAGTCGCACTGAACTTTTGCCCCGCTTGTGCTTCTTCTAGTCACGTCCATGTACGCAAGCTTTCGCGCGATTTTCATCCCCTGGTTTTTTTCATTCGTTCTAGCTCACCCCCCCCCCCCCCCCTCCTCGCACAACCCTGTGTCTCGCTCCGTATCTTCTCAGTCCCAACCCCCAATAGAGCTGGTTTTCCATTCAGCTGGTTGTACTCAACGGGCACGTCAAAGGGAGCTCTCGCGCATCACCTGCTCGTCGGCGCACGGCCGGGGAAATTCGCGGTAGGAGTGTGAGAAAGAGAGAGAGAGAGAGCCCTTAAGGGATCAACCGAAGGCTCGTTTCAACTCATAATACTTTTCCTCTTCGATCTGACTCTCTCTCTCTCTCTCTCTCTCTCTCTCTCTCTCTATCTATCTATCTATCTATCTATCTATCTATCTATCTATCTCTTACACATACTATCTACGCTTCCACGTCCCTTTCGTCGTTCTCTATATTTCCTTTTACCCACCCTTTCTCCTCGACTTGTTTCTTCTCCTTTTTTTTTACTTACTTACTTTCGATGCTTCTCGTTTTGCGTGACGATCTTGTAAAACATCGTGTTCTTGTTGTTTTTATCGTAAACGTCCTTCCACTTGAGATATAACAAACAGAACCCGTCTCTCTCTCTTATTATTACAGGGAGTGTATCGCCTCGATGTTACGCGCTTACACGTTATATATCGCTGTTTATCTTCCCTTTGGGCTCTATATTTTCTCGACCAATATTACGATATACGCAAGAAATATATCCGTAAGTGTGTAGCTGAATGAACCGCGCGTTAGATTTTCGAAGATGTTTCCGGCGCTAGTTTTATCGTCGCAGGATCTTCGGTACGGCGCCGAGGAATGGACCGCCGGACTAGGCGTTGACCTATACTACTATACTCGCCAGTAGGGTCACAGTATCGCGACAACACGAAGTGCTGTGTTAAGATTCGAGGCGTTTTAACACGAGTATCATCTTTTTGTCAAACGTACCGCCCGCTCTCGTCTCTTACCCTCATTATTCCCATCCCGTAAATGTGTGTTTACGAGAAGTCATCCCCCCAAAACCCACCGAGACGAGACCGTATCGTCGTCAAAGTTTCGCCGTACGTGCTCCTCGTCCTCGAGACCTTTTTGCTGCAGTAGCAGTAAAATCTACGTAGTCGACGTAAAAGCCGGGGGTATTTATGCGCAAAGGCATAGGGGTCGGTACAGGCCTTGCGAGCAAAGGGGTTGGCAAGAAGTCGTCGAGGTTAATGAAACCGAGGGAATAGCTAGGTCCGAGCTTTGGGTTCTCCTATCTCTCTCTTTCTCTCTCTAGACCAATATTTACCTGAATGCGTGAATAGGAGAGGAAAAAAGAAGGTGGGATAGTAAAAGAGAGGAATGGTCGGTTGCAAGGAAAACGGAGGATGACAACGAGGGACTCGAGGTCACCGGCGTACCGCCATCAAGAATATCCGAACGATCCTTACTCGACCTCGCGAGGTTACCACGAACCAACCCCCCTCTCTTTCATCCCCCTACGACCCCTCACGAATTCGTTTCCAGTGACGCGATGCCTCAAGGACGCCTACATACACACTCGCATACCAGACCGTTCGCACGAAGCCGATGTTATCGCGGTCTCTTTGAAATCTCCACGAGCGATTAAGTCCACCCTTGGATCTCATACACAACCCTCTGTCTCTCTCTCTCTCTTTCGCCCTGCAATCGGCACGTACATAAAGCTACGTCGTATCTGCATGATTATTCCGTTGGATTCCAGGAAATTAATCAAATGCGAAATTCGATCGAAACGAGAGAGGATTTGTGTCGGTTGGTCAAACGCGAGAATGGCAAGGGGGTAGATCAGGTGCATCTTTCAAGTTGACACTGACACGTGAGTGTCGACGTGTCCGGGATATACATAATGCATTTATGTGCATCGTGATGAAGGCTCGAGGGGGGTGGGGAGGAGGGAAAACTAGGCGAGGGTGTGGAGTTGGTCGCGACAGGTGAAGGGCACAGGAAACTGAGCGTACGTGTAGACGTGCACGTGTAACTTTATCGAGGGGGTTAGAGGGGTTTGGTTGAGACAAGGGCTCGATACAACGGGGGAAGGAACGCAGTAGCAAGAAATATTCCGACGCTCAAACTGTAACGTCGAACCGATAACAATGCCTACCCGATATATCTCCACCCCTCCCCCTTCTCTCTCCCTCAACTCCATTACGTTAAGCAATTCTCTTCCCCCCTTCTCATGGTAAAATCTAAACATACATATATATATATATACATATATATACATATATGTGTGTACGGTTAAAGCTTTATATATACGACGGACATACGCGTTCACGAGCGATGATGACGCGATGGCTATAGTTTCGAGGCTTCCAGCCGAGAAATTCTCTCTGACCGTACAACAGCAGGCAATCACTAACGGCGAGTGCGGGTGCAACCATTATACGAGTAACGCAAACGTGCTCGCTACTCACGGGAGGTAGAGAGCTACGAAGCTACCCCCTCGCTCTCTTCCGGGGTGGAGATTTGGCTTTGTCAAAGCCCACAGGAACGCTTTGACAACAGTGAAATATACGTATAACGAGCTTTCCCTCCTCCCTAACTCCCTCGTTCGTCCAGCTTTCCTTCCCGTACGTAACGTTTTCTCCCAAAGCCAAAGCTTGTCTATGTAATTCCAACGGCTACCGTCTGTCCTCGGAGGAAGTTCGAAACCAATATTAGTCCTCGGAGAATGACTGGAGGGTATTCGAGTGAGGAGAGGAGGGATGAGGGATTGGAGATGAAAGGTGAGGGGGGAGGGGTGTCGTTGGAATATTAGATAGCCCGATGCGTAATTACTCTCGCGAGAGCAATGGGCGATATTACGTCAATCCTGTTGAGCTTTGTCTCGCGGTATAGTTAACGGTGGCTGTCTGATTACAGCGGGAGTCCAAGATCGTAAGAACTGTCAACGATGTGGTCGTGGCCTAGAGGGAGTTTTTGTAAGTTGTTATCGAAAAAACGAGGTGCGAGCGATTTTAGAAAGAGGAAGGGAGTAGCAAAGTTGTACAGATTGTTATCGACGAAACGGAAATCAGGAAAGCAAGCTCTTTATTCAACCCGGTAGTTGCGGTTACGTATTAGCAGTTGAAGCGAGTAAAATCGGTATCGAGCGACGATACTAATTAAACTGCGACTGGTGGAATGGTTCGTCGAGTCAACCCCCTAGCCCTGAATGCAGGGGATTTGAAATCGTGAATCTCCGTCGTAGATCCGTTTCGTCGCTTCGTGAAAATGCCGGATCGGTATAATCCGGTCGAGACTATGGGGTAGGAAACGCGCGAGGTTGAAACTCAGCGGTGTTTGCGTCATCAAGGAAACCAGAGGCTTCATCCCGCTTGTCGAATCTCCCGGTTACTCGATACTCCGGCGCCAAAGCCGGAGGGTGGATCAGGCCTCGTACTGTCTTTATCTCCCTCGTAACCTCACGCTGGGTTAGGAAAATCCGGTCGGGAGCTCCTAACGACCGGACACTTGTAAGCAATCAGTCACGTCCTAGCCACGCGTCGAAGCAACTGGTCCGAGGTGTCGACCTGGCCGACCACACGTTTACTTGTATCACTGGATTTTGAGGATTTTCCTCCAGACGCCCCAACACAGGTTTGTACGAGGAATTCTTCTCGAATTCATCGATCTCATAGGAGTGAGGGACTATTTTTTTATTAGGAAAAAACACTATTAAGAATATCGACCCCATTTTCATCTCGTTTCGTCGCGTGACCCGTTAACCAACAGGCGAGATTTGACGACACTTTCGGTACCCGCGTAGTTCCAAGGTGTCATGTTTATGGAGAAACATTTTCTTTTCGTGATGACAGGGTGAAACGCGTGGAACAATATTCGCGCAGGACCACCTCGAACCTTGCAAGCTTCGTCAGAATGACGCTGCCTTTCTCTTGGATGCCTCGCGTTATCACCCTCGCGCGATTATCGACGATCCCGGAGATTCCTGCCATCCGGTTGGAGTTTTGCCCCCCGGGAAGCGCAACGATCGGTCTCTACTCCCTCAGGATCTTTCCTAAACCCCAACGGGGATCAAAATTAGCCCCGAGCCCTATCGGGCTCGTATCGGCCGGCAAGCTACGATTTTGTATAGCCCAGGGGAAAAACATCCCTTCGACTCGAGCGAAACAAGAAGATCTAAGCAAACGGAAAAAAAGCGAAAGAGGGTTTCGAAATGGCGTAGGTGCTGGATAATGCCCGGCAAATGTTTATTTTACGATGAAATCTTTCTAAGGAAAATCTATTTTTCTCTCGCGCCTCGAACTTATTTCCCCCGTCCGGCATTTGCAACGCGTCTGTTCCATGTCTTTCTTAATGCATAGGGGAAGCTTCGCGTTTACGTCAAGCAGACAAATGTATCGAGAATTTCTCATCCGGCAATGCTTTGAACTTTTGTTTTCCACCCTCGGGAAATTTCGTTACGTTCTCTCGCGAATTATGGAACCCCACTTCGAGCAACAATTTTCTTTGCCGACATCCCTCGCGTCAGGGGGTTGTTTTTTTCACTGCTCACGATTTCTGAGTTTCTTGTTAGATCAGAGATTAGGGGAGCTAGGTCGTGATTTATTTATTCGACTGCATCAAGCCACTTCTTTTACATCAACGGACTGCGACCTCTGATAGATCGATCATTAACGCCCCCTCTCGATGAATTACACAACTATGTCAGCGATTTCTCAGTCTCTCGACAATTTTCCACTTTTTTTTGTTTTTATTTCGTGACACCTCTTATAAGTCGTTCGAAACTGGGGTCCCCTCGTGTTTTTATCGCGAAATTTCCAAGCTTCATCGCGCCTGCCTTCGACCTTGGAATTTCGAATAAAAAAATCAACCCCTAAAAATCTCGAGTCAACCCGAGGGCATTTTCGTTACATTCGACCAGAAAGCTTGGTAGTGAATGAAAAAGAGATCGGAAAAATTGCGAGATTAATCTATTTTCATCGTTCGTTTGACTTCCCGTTTTTTGCCATTCTATCCGTTTCGAGAATGGGCCGATTAAACGACGCGAGCGTGAGTCGATGGTAGTCGAAAGAGGTCTTTCGATTAAAATTCCAATGCGGCTAGGCGCTCGCCACTCGTCGACGTCGCACCCCTACAAAGAGACTATTAGAAAGCCCGCTAAGCGAGTTTTCATGCAAACTCTTTTTCGAAATCAAATTGAAAATCGTGGCGCTGCGAAACGATATTCCCCCCCATTCTTTCATAATACGAAAGCTAGATAATTTTCAGTTCGTTCGTCGGTACGAAAAAAAGAAATTACCCACGACGATATACGAATCGCGCGATATTAACTTTTTATCGATAATTTTTTCGACGCACGAATGAACTCAACAAATTTATCTCAACCCCCTCGATCATCCCTTCGCAGATAATCCCTTCGACCTTTTCCACCCTTCTAAACCGTCACAAACTTTCGCATTAAAAGTTCACAATTAAAAATAATCAACGAACGACAATAAAATCGAAAAAAATCACAAATTCACATTTTTTTTGCGAAATGGAAAAAATTCTAAATAATAAACAAAACGGATGAAAGACAGAGATAAAAAAAATCCCTATTCCACAAGAATGCGTAAACTCCGTTGTATCTTTTCGATTGGAACGGATCACGTACGTGAGATTCGATCACAGTTTTCTCTCTCAATTTCTTCTCGCTGATGCTCGACGTCGAGAAACGTGACGCGATTCGAGAAATACGAGCGGTTTCCACCGTCGCACGAATTTTCTAACGCACACGCTCGCGTTTTACAGTTCGAGGCTTTTTTTCTTATCATTTCGCGCAAGAGCGTCTTCAAGTTTCTCGATTTATCTAGAACCCACCCTAAAGTGGCCAAAAAATGCATCCTCGCTCGTGTCTCTACGTTATATCCTTGGGAAAATACACGTACGTGCGAGGTCATACGGGCGTATTGGTAAGCGTCGCGTCGAGGCGAAAAGAGTTTTATCGCAACAGGTGGCGGGTTGCGGCTTTCTCTCTCGGCAAGACCGGCGTCGTGTCTACCACACGGTATACGCGTTATATCTATGTAACCGAACCCTACCGTCTAACGGCTTAAGAAGCCATTCCGTCGTTCCGTCGTTCGACCCGGCAGCGCTTACGTCCCACGACCCGACCAACGTGGGCGGCCGAGCCGCAGAACGGCGGTTTGGATTTTCGCTACCTTTTTCGCTGGCTTTTAAAATTTTCTAACTCGCTGAATTCGCGAAATACTCACGTATTTTTTTATAACTTGGGCATTTACGGTTCGTCAATGATTCGGGCTTCGAGTAATTTTTCATTTTTTTTTGTCACTGATTGGAGTGTTTTATTTCAAAGAAATTACAATTTTGTAAGAAAAAATGCTTTTTACGAAAGTTAAAGCTTTTTTTTAGTAGAATAAAAATTTGTGGTATATAATGTGGTTTTGGTTTAAAAAATCAAAGTTGACCTCGATTTGACCTTGAGAGTTGGTTTTGAGGTCACCGTTATTCGAGGCTTTCGAAAGCTTGCAACTTTTTCCTCGACTTTACAATATATTCTAAGATTTTTGTCTGATAAGATTGAAAATCTTTGGAAATTTGGAAAAAGGTTTTTCATTTGGGAATTGTAGTGAAGAGTAAAATTTTTCTATTGAAAGCACGATGGCTGTAAATTTGGTGATATTAAAATCCCAACTTACAAACATTCGTCGACCCGTTTTGGTAAACAAAAAAATTGATAATTTCTCGAACGATAAACAAGTTTTTTTTATTAATTTTTGTTTCGTCGTTTGTCAAAATTCTACCAAATTTATCGATTGTTATCTTTTTCGATACCTTTAATCTCGCTCGATTTCACCTCCTCCGTTCGATAGAAAAATTGTTGTGGTTTTTTTATCAATTTTTTTATCGTCAACATTTATCCTCGTTCCCGGAAAACACAAATTCATCGTTCCATTAAACTGGGAACAAAGTTTAATGGAAAAATTCATATCGTGGGTTAATTATGGAAATATAAGCCAACCCCTCGCGGAGGGAGATCGTAGTCTCGGCGGATGTAACCGAAGCTTTAAAATGTTCCGAAGAGTTTTTACGATGGCGTCGTCGGAAGGGAGAATCATCGACGATAACCAACGCGAGGGTGAGAGACGGACCCCTCCGGGGAAATTATCCATCGGATATCCCGCCAATCTCTCTCTCTCTCTCTCTCTTTCTCTCTCTCTCTCTCACTCGCTCGAGGGACAAGCTGTTGTCGGGGATGATAAGCAAAGGGACGAAGAGGGCCACGCGTAACGTTATCTCGTTCCCGTACGCGTGAACAGCATTCGCTCGTTACCGATCGCGAGATCTTCCCGTTTTGCTTTTCTCGTTGTCTACGACTAATTCACGGTGGCGTTTATACGCTCTCGTAAATTCACGAGAATCTGGACGTCCCTCGAAACATAGAGGGGGAGAGAACGATGGAAACGAACGAACGATTAATCCTACGGTGTAAATTTTCAGGCTTTTATCAATGTTGCGACGACGTCACGTGCGTATCGGTCGAGAAACGAAAATGGAACTTTATCGAACCTCAAGCTGTACAATTTTGGCAATTATCTAAAATTTAATTACAAATCGAGAAAAATTAATTAATTTTCCAACAAAAAATTCTTGATTATTTCGCAAAAAATTGTAACTATATGAATAATTAATTATTTTATCGAAATGAAATAATCGTTTTATTCGTCAAATTAATTCAAACGATTATTTTATTATCGTCAGTAAATAATTCGTCAAAGAAATATTTCTTACAGAGAGACATTTTTTTTCATTTAAAAAAAAGGCAAATGATCAATAATCGCTCTAATTATTCATAATTTCGTTGATAAAATCATTTAATCGTCTCGTTAACAATTCCGTTCTCTTGTTCGTCGCTCGATAGATCGTCTTTCTCGTAAGGAAGCTAAGAAGTTTCGTTGGATTTTCACTCCTTGCGAATTCTCAAGTTTTAAGCAAAGTTTATTACGGTTCTAGTCAGCCGTGCGCCAGTTTCAATATAACATTAGCATTAGACTCTCTTAATTAATCACGTTAATCCAAATAACAAAGTGACGCTCGGCGTATCAGGAACGAACTCTCGAGCAAACTTTCATAAGGGTGGGGGGCGATAAAGGGGGGGGGGGGTGAGTTTTACAGTTTTACCGGAATATCGTCCTGGCAAGGAAAATTTCGTACGACGTCTTTAAACGACCGAAACAATTGTGTCGCGCATTTGTTTGCCCTCTTAACAAATTAAAATACAAAACAACATTCGTAACACGAAAAGATAAGTATAAGAAAACCGTTCTCGTGAAATTTTCGTTAAAAATTACAATTTATTTTTCAAGACGACGAAACGTCATCTCGTCCTTTAAGGGCAAGATCTTAATTCGTATTTCCGGTTATCGTTATCTTCGCGTTACACAAAATTGCCTCGTTGTTTTTTTTTTCTTTCCAGTATTTCACGAAATTCCGATTTTTTCCCTTTTTTATAGACTTTTTGTATGGCGAAATTTTTCACGACGAAACGAGAGAATCGTACACGATATTTACGAAGGCGAGACACTCGTGATAATTTCCTTCTCGGTGAATTCAGGGTTTGATTGAAACGGGACGGGAATAACCGTGTCTTTCGTGTTTCTTGTCGAACGAGCCGTAAGAGTACCAATCGTAGCGCGAAGTGCCGTTCGAGGGAAACTTCGAGAAAGGAGTTTCTCCAGGACCTCTTCTCTCGGCGCGAATTATCTTGCGAAATCTCCAATCACGATTTCAAACACGTAGTCGCGTTCGAACACTCGCTGTTTGTGAAATTACCGATTTCCTCAGTCTCGCTCCCCCTCGCTCCCTTTCACCCCCTCTCTCTCTATACATATATATAGAGAGAGAGAAGGGGGGGGGGGGGGGGGGGGGTGGTGGTTATATATATAAATATATGTATATATGTTCCAGCTAGCACTTATTCTCGTTCGTCTCCCGTTCCATGTTTCTCGCTTAATGGTTTTCGAATAATCTATTCCAATGCTTACACGAAATACCAAAGTGTACCCATGAAACGCCATTCCAAATTACGAAACTTTGAATAGTTCTCAAAAACTCTCCGTTTCGATTATTCGTTGCAATCTTATTCAAATCACAATTTCATAAACGAACGCGAAGAAAAATCCAAATTTTTTCTCAATTCTCACTCCCTTCAATAATTCCTCGATATTTCACAAACCATTAGAGATATCCATTATCGTTAAAATTATTATAATATTTTTCGAAACGCACGACCGTTCGAAAACAGGAAAATTACAGAAATTCGTTCGAGGTATTCACTAAATGACGTAAAAATGTCAAAAAAGAAATAGTCGTTTAACGTATCTCGTGTGAGCTGAACGCTTACGCATACGTATAACGAGAACGAAAAATGATTTTCCATGAAACGACAAAATGAAGGAAGATCGAGATTATATTTATAGTTGGAATTATGTACGAATCGCGGTGGTAGAATCATAATGCCGCGAGTAAATGCTTATGTATCGTCATAGGTAAATCAATCGACGAAATTTTGATGCGGTGCTTAAATCTCTCTCTCTCTATATATATTTATATATATAATCATATACATATACATATTTTCATCGACAAACACAGAAAGCTATAATCAGTTACGGATGCCAGCCGCAGGTACATGAATATTTCCGACATTAATCCCGGCTCATTGAATTAAAGCGATGGCGGAGTGAAGTGTATGTATGTGTGTGTGTGTGTGTGTGTGTGTGAGAGAGAGAGAGAGAGAGAGAGAGTGAGAGATACAGACGGGGGGCAAACCAGCCTGCAGCAAGCGCGAACCATTGGAGCTTCTCATGGGCCCCCTGCTGTTTGCGCTGTTCCTTGTTAAACCCACCGCTCATCCTTCCCCCACCTTCTTTCTCGTTCTCGTTCTATCTCTCTCTCTCTCTCTCTCTCTCTCTCTCTCTCTCTCTCTCTCTCTCTGTCTCTCTCTCGCATTTGAACTGTGTGCATACTCGGCTCAAAAAGAGAGAGTGGATGAGATAGAGAGAAAGCGAGAGAATCAGGAGGGTGGGGGGCGATGAACCAGCCTGCAACAAGCTTGAACCATTCGAGCTTCTCATGGGCATACTGGTGTTTACGCTGTTCGTTGTTAAATCCACCGCTCACCTCCCCCCATCCACCCTTTCTCTCTCTATCCATCTATCTCTCTTTTCTCTCTGTCTGTCTCTCTCTCTCTCTCTCTCTGGACCGAGTATGCACATAGTTCAAATGCATGAACGCAAATAGTTGGCTAGCTCGTTCCATACAGACTCGCATCGCTCGTTGCCATAACGATCCGTTTTCATCGAAGGGCACGAGCGCGCGAGAGTTTCGCGTCGAATTACGCGGAATATGGAAAAGCATCGTTTTACACGCACAAACCGTGAGAGGGCATCTCCTCCCCCCAAACCCGCCCTTCCCGTTTTATGGACGATCGTAATGATGGTCGTCGCACGAATCGTATCAACTATACGTATGATATGGAGAGGCAATAAACGCGAGTAACAAGAGCCACGCACTCGGCACAAATTCGATGGAGTCCTCGAAAATGATGCGAAATAGCTCATTATATACACCGTTGCACAGCCCGTAGACTCATCTCTCGATAGAATCTCGTGTATTTCCCGGCGTTATAATGTACGCACGCGGTTCGAGCGAAAGTAGGTATCCAATTTGGAATTTGCGACGATCGAACGATAACGATAAACGGAAATTCGCGCGAAATATTTTTGTCCCAAGAGCAACAGGGGTAGTTTTTTTTTGGGAAGATTTGAAAATTGTCGTTGATTGTAATTTTGGGGAAAAGTTTGTGGTATATTCGTATTTACGTAAGATGATTACAATTTTTTAATAGCTTGCTTTCTTTATTTTATGTCTTCTTTTTTTCAATTTTTTTTTTCATATTTCAAAATTCACGTTTCTCACATTTATAATGAAATAATTAGAAAATATTGTCCTATTCATAACGGTTGTTTGTGAGATACTTCCAATTTTTTGTTACCTTTTTTTCGTCCCATAGAAAAGTTCCCATAATTCTCACGAGTCGCGTATGCGTTTTAGCCACGTACACTGACGCAACGTTTCTTACCCATCACCGCAAATAATACCAACGACGTGGAGTAACGTGAGCGTTAAGTTTTTGGAGCGCACGTCGACGGACAAAAAATTGTTCATGAAATAGAGAAAGAAAGAAAAAAAAACAACGTGTCCATAGTTTTTTATATCACAGTTGCGCCAGCTTGAGTGTGGCAAAAAATAAAAGCTTTTTTTGTTACGACTATCCTCGCCACGACGATCTCGCCTTGCATTGCACGAGGGTCGTGGGATGAAAATACGTGGTTGGCGCGTATATATCACGCGAGTGCTTTGCGCGTGTGATGGAACGACATTTTTTGTTTTCACCCCCGTAAAAAAAGTATCCGCTCGACCCGTGGTAACGGGACCAATTGTAAAAGCAACAAAAAAATTGTATCCCCAAAAATGCGAAATACGTGACAAATTCAGGTATTTCGAAAATTTTGACATCGACGCGTTGTCTCATTTGTCGCGTCACGTACAATTTCGTTTCGACTCGAACGACAACCCCTGTCGATGATAATAATCATGACCTCTCTCGTGTGAAATTAACAGAATTATTCGATATTCGTCAAATTTATCATTTTATATTTATAATTAATATTTTATCGTATGGACGACAGATATATCAAATTTTATGAAAAAAATTGTGATAAACATTGATAAGCTCGAATTACGGATAATCCGATGAAAAATACATCCCCTCGTTAATTCCCAATAGAGACGAGCGTTTTTTCTTCCCCGAAGTTTTACGACTGAAGTATAAATTACCGTTAAGGAGTTCTTGGAAAAAGTCGAGAAAAGCTCGGAAGGATGTAACGCTCTTCATTACTTACGATTTTTTTATTCCTTTCTCTACCGCGAGAACAAAGTTCACGATAAGTTTTCGGCATTGATTTCAATAAGCCGGCTTCATTTAACGAAACTTTCGACTATGCAATAATAATGGTAATAATAATAGATCCATTCTTGAATCCGACAACGATAATAATAGCAAAATCGATTTAGCAATTTATCTCATCAATTTTCATCCGAGCAACGTTATTCATTAAATATTATAATTCATCTCCTCTTTTCTTGTTGCCTCGTTTCGAACATTTCTAAGGACTATCTCGAGACTCTTCAACGATCTTTGAGATTGAGTCGAAGAGGTCATGAGAGTAAGAACGGTTTATACATTATTAATAAATACGAAAGAAAATGGTCGAAGGACGAGAAAACAATGCTGTGCTTTCGGTTAAAGCTTAATGAGAATTCGTACAAAGTGAGATAGGAAAAAACAGGACGACAGAAGTAGGGAAGGGGGTTGAAGAAAGCGGGAAAGGGTAATAAATATAGAGGACCTATTTAGTTTATCGTGCCGCGTCATTCCTTTTGGGAAATTACAGAAATTGCGACATTGCATGTTTGAGGTCGCGTGAAGGTTGAATTTTCCTCCCTTATATATTTCGAAGGGAAAAGAGAGACGAGCATTATCGCAGGAAGTACAAGGCGTTCAAAGGGCCTGCTTCTTTCTATTTCCCTTTTCAGAAAACGTCTCGCACGTTTTCCCTTCTTACTCGTCTCCTTGCCATGTTCATTCCTTTTCAACGACCCGCCTCCTGCGACGCAAGACATTTTTTTACACGATGTGAGATTTTTTACAATTTTTTTTCTCACGTTTCGTATACTCTCTTCCCCGTACGATGTGCCTCGAGCTATCTACTTATTTTTATACCTTACGGCCGGTATCGGTATCAAAGGAAATGAGTTCCGGGTACGCGTTCCTACCGAGAAACTCTATACGTTTACATGTGTTGCAAAGGGGTGCGATGATTTTCATCCCTGTTTATAGTTTTTTTTATTTCGAGAATCGAAAACTCGACGAATCGATGTAAACGTTCGAATCCCAATCATTTAGATCGACTTATACATTTCTCATCCTCGAATCAAAATTAATTCATAAATTGAATTAATTCACAGGTCAGACAGATTCACAGGTAATTAATAAAAATAAATAAACGGCGATATCGTTGACGTAAATTCCCCTAACTACAGGGCTTCCACGACGAGGCAGCGTGGGAATATTCGAGGAACACGAGCGAAATCAAAGCCAGGATTTAATCATCGTGTAATCACGATTAAATGTACTATAAGGTACTATGTAACGCGACGAATCACTCGATCGAACATCGCGCCTCTGATTATCACGGCAAATTTATCGATCGCGCGAATTCAATTTATATTTTCTCACTTTTAAACCATTTCCTCGTGAACTTTTATTAATTCTCCATGACATTTCTATTCGTGTTTTCTATTCGTATTCTAAATTATATTTTCTCGCTTTTAATTAATTTCTTCGTGAACTTTTATTAATTCTTCATGACGTCTCTATTCGTATTCTACTCTACGCGTCATTCTAAGATCGTGAACAAATCTTTCTCCAACTCTTCGTCGAAAGTCACTTCTTTTTTATTTTTTCATTTTTTTTTGTCGCTATTATTATTTTTTTTAATCAAATGTGATATAAAAAATATTTCCGCCAATAACAAACCCGAAGATGGTGTTTATTTTATCAGGCAATTTTAATACGTTTCAATATTGAAGGAAATCGAAGTCGTAACTCATTTAAAAAAAAAATTCTTCTCATTAATTTAATTAATTATTTAAATAAAATGTCCTATAAAAAAATATCTCTGCCAATAACAAACCCGAAGATCGTATTTCTTTTATGAGACAATTTTAATGCGTTTCAATGTTTGGACGGAAACGAGAGAGATTGAATTTTTTTTAGTCGCATCGAAACTGCGACGTTCACGCTCAAGTAGTATGAGTCAACGTACGTCCCGGCTAAATTGAGCGACGAACGCTGAAATCGTTTTCCTCCACGCGGTAATACGTAGCAGGAACAAATACATACTTATATATACCTGGGATGTTTTAATATATATATATATATACTTGGGATGCCTTATATATATATACCTCGGATGTCTTAATATATATATATATATATACATGGATATGCAAAAGCTCATGGTGAAACCATTGAATAGAGCACATGGCGAGAGTGAGAGAGAGAATGAGTTTCTCATCCCGCCCAGCGCCTTGGCATTTATCGGATTTCACGGAAATTCTCGAAAACTCACTCGCCTCACACCCCTCATAACATCCTCGAAGAGAAACTTCCGACTCCGACGAAGGAAACGAGATCCTTGGCTCGAGTCGATACGTAGCCGACCCTCGCGCACGGAATACAACGGTAAATTTTCTTCGGTTAACATCGTACGTACGTATCCCAACCGGAAAGAGAAGATAAGATCTAGAGAAATATCTTCGTAAGAACGCGTACAAAAAAATTTCCACCCAGGTTTCTTACCTCGTGTGCAAGTCAAAGTCATATTTTATTTTCTCCGTTTACTCCACTTTTTCCTATCAAAATACTGCGTTATCCATCTGATAAATCAAAACAAAAATAAAAAACGTTCAAATTGAACGTTAAGAGAGAATTTATTTTCAATCGAATAAAATATTTCTGAAAGATTTTTCAATAAAATAAAAAATATCGAAATTCAGACACGTATTGTTTATGGAGTTTAATTTAATTCTTGAAACAAAAAAACTGCTGCGAAATGCGATACGTCGAAATATTTTCCCGATGCGAATGATATGAACAAAAAAAAATAATGGAATTTAGTTGAATTTTGTATAAATGAAAAAGCGCGCAATCAAACGCGATATACGGAGGGGGGATGAAAGGGATATTTTTGACGTCCGTTGCCAGCTGATAATCAAGAAGCTCTTTGTTCGAGGACATCGGTGTTACGGAAAATGTATGGACAATACGAGAGTGGGTCCTCGATTACGGTTCGCGATTTTTTTTTCCTTTTTTTCATTCTTTTTTTTGTAATCCGATACCTCGCTGCACGGTTCACACCGCGACAGATCAGTGAGCGCATATATAACTTTTTGCGCTGGATCGAGAGTAACCCCCGGGTGTACGATGAAAAATATCAATGAGACGCGGATCGATGAGAAAATGGTGGCACGAGTGTGCGAGAGAGAAAAATCGCAAACGAGCGACGAGAGGGAGAGGAGAGAGAACGGTCTGGTGCTCGACCATTGTTGAAAAGCTCTCGGGTAATACGAGCTTTCTTCGAGAGCGATATAGTGAGGAGACAGAGGGTGAAAGGAAACAGCTGAAAGGAAGAGAGAGAGAGAAATAAAAGTATCGAGGACTCTCGATGGACCGAAACGAGAGGAAAAGAGTCGGGTAGATGTTAAAAATCGATTCGAATCTCAACCACCCCCTTGGGCAAATCCTTTTTTGTCCATTCACAAAATTGGACGTAAAATTTGTTGGCAATGAACATAAACATAAACAATTTTTGTATTTTTAAAATTTTCAAAAAATTTTCGGGCTTGTATGATATTTTATAGAATTTTTATCCGTTCTATTTCTTGTTTTTAATCCTGAGCCAAATTTTTTTTCGAAGTTGTCGAAATTCTTTTCCTAATAATATTTTTTTATAAATCCTGATATAGTGTGAAGAGAAAGATAGGGAAATTGGTCGACGAAGCACTTGGTTCGTGTCGAGTGGGTTTTAACACCAGGGGGTAGCGAATCAATTCGATTCTGAGGATAGCCACGATTAGATAGTCGCTATTGACAGAAGCTTCGAAACTCCGTCCACTGCTAAGCACGAGAGAGCGATAGAGAGAGAGGAAGCGAGAGAGCGTGAGTGAGGGACTCGTTAACCCCAACAGCACGTGTTTTGCGCCACCCCAGGCGTACTTCTCCAAGCTATACGGGGTGGGTTGGCACACCGGTGACTGGAAATGAGGTCAACCCGTGAATGAAAGGACGATTCTATGATTCGATGGACAAAGGCTAAAGCGTAATGATACGTCTAAACCTCCGAAAATAAATTATTCCTCGTCAAATGTTTACACCTTCGTTAATAAACACGTCAGGGGGTTGAAACCTAAAATTACAGTTAGAACGAGATATTTTCTAAATCGAGCCGAATTATGATCTTTTTTTATTCCAATGCAAAAATATAGATTTTTAATCGAAATAACTTTTTTTCTCAATTCTGACCATGAGTTGAACTACGATTTTTACTAAAATAACATTTTTTTTTAAGTCGAACCCAAAATACGAATTTTACTCGAATAATATGTTTTCTCAAGTCCGAGCTGAATTACGAATTTTACTTGAATAACATTTTTTCTTAACTCTGGACGAACTACGATTTTTACTCGGATAGGTAAGAGCTTTTCCACCATGGAAAAATTCGTACACGTTTCCAAATACAAACTCAATTTTGCAAACTAAAAGTTTCACGAGCGAGCCAATCTTCCATTTTCCTCGTACAATTTTCGTGTTTGTCGTTCTCTCGTTGCACAATCGATTTGCGTTCGGTCGTCTCGGTATTCGTGTCGTGTGTATGTGTGTGCGTACGTCGCTTCTGAGTTGATCGCTGTCGTCTCGGTTTACCGAAGAACTCTCGATATCGTTTGTATATCGTTGAGCGTAGAAACGAGCAGCGAACTAACGTATACAAGCTGCATGTACCTATGTTTATGTATGAAAAAAAAAGTAAGCTCGTACGTCGAGCTGCCATTTCGCTTTGATTAAAAGTCGAGGCAATTTCGCGAGCTGAATCGCTCGAATCTTCAAAGTTTCAGTATACGATTTCGTACGTACATAACGTTATCGCGAACTTTAATGAGGAATAACGCGTTGTACGATGGAAAAACCAATTTTTAAAGTTTTTTTTTCTCGTCTTTCACCGCGACCTATCGATAAATAATATTTCGTCGAAAAAATATTCGACGTGAAAATACTCGTGTATAGATTTTTTTTTATTATCTCTGTTATCAATAAAAAGAATATATTTTTATAATTTATTTTTCATAATTAAAAATAATATGATTTTATAATTTATAGAAATTTTTTTTTATAATTACAAATAATATGATTTTACAATTTATAGAAATTTTTTTTATAATTAATAAAATTACGATAATTCCTTTAAAAAAATAATATTTTGACGAAGCAATGGTGACTAACAAGCTAACAAATTTGCACGAATTTTATTCCTAACGAGACTTATTTCAAAGACAGATTATTTCAATTTAGACGATCGCTCACCCCTATAGTGCGTCGGACTCTCGCGAGTAATTTCGTTCCGCGGATCGTTTCCTTCAGGTCATAAAAAATTTACGACGGCCTAACGACAACCTCCCCATTTGCATAGTCGACCCCGGGGGTTGATTTTTTATGGATGACTTACGATTTATCATCAATTAACGGGGGTCGCGAAAGTGGCCCGTTGCTCATTGCTAAATAACGATGACTATAAAATGAACTTGCGACGAGAGCTTCATCACTCTTACTTACCCCTCGTCTATATCGTCGATTTATTCAACACGTTATACGAACGAATTCTTCTCGCAAAAGATTTTCATCCCTCACCCCCCAGCCAGAAGAGAGAATTCAATGAACAAAAAAAAAGAAAAATCCACGAAAAGCTCGATCGACTCGAGAAGAATTCTACGTTCGTACCCGAGGGAATGCTACGAAGAAGTAAAATGAGCGGGAAAAGAAAAGTGGGCGTGAAAGAGAAAAAAAGAGGAGTAGAATAATACGCGGGGGATGAAAAACGTGCCGGTAGCGATCATCTTCATTCTGTCTTTTCTTTTAATCGCGAAACTTCTCCCCTCCGTGTTCGTTCCTTAATTATAATTAGTGTTTTATTAAGCGTTACCGTACGTTCGTTCCTGCTCATTTTCATCGCAAACCCTTCTCACAATTTTTCTTTTTTTTTACCCTCGAATATAATTTTTGTTCACCCTCGAAGTAATTACGACTCATTTTCATTATTTACCGATATTTTTGCTCACCCCAATTGTTTTCGAAAACGTACGAGAGCGAGATTTATAAATTTTATATCGACGCGTTGAACGAACTCGCGGAATCGACGTGTGCAATAACGATATTATGTACCTAGCCACTGTTATAATAAACAACCCTCGTTAACCACCGACGAGCAACGTCTATCGAACGATCCGATAAACGTCAAATTTCATACCGCACCGCGTCCAGAGTCGTTTCACGACACCGATTCGTAAATCATCGATAGCATTTTCCGTTGTTTGGCTCGATTCCTCGATTTATTCACCGCTAAATAATGCAAACTCTCGTGTATTTCCGTCACAATGAAAACCCATATTTAATCGGGCGATTCTCGGAATCGTATTTTCTCGCGCATGAAACTCGATACAAAAACAAACAACAAATTAATAATTAAAACTTAGCGTAGGAAAACAAATTTAAAAAAACATCCCCTGAAGCTACAATTTTGTAACAATAATTATTACGCGTTGTAAACAAATTAACAATCGTTCGAAACTCTGCTGGATCTCTCTTTTATCTCGATAATCGATCATCCTTTTGTTTCGTTCAATCGTAAGAAATTATTTTCATATGTTCACAGTGGTGTATCCTTGCACGAATCAACACAGCTGACACACTGGCATAAATCCTTGAATATTATTTTTTTAAAACAGCAAATTTGTCCAAAAAAAAAACATTTATTGACACAAAACCAAAAAATAAATAAACTGATTTTCAACGTATACAAATATATTTAAATTTATACGAATATACATACGTATTGTCGTTATCTCGGTTTTTTTTGTAAGTGCGAGAAAGTGGAGAACGGAGTTGAATGAATGTTGGATTTACTCACGATTGTGCGGCGCGTATTGGTGGTGCGGCAGGACTGATTCGTTCTAGGCAAAGTCCACGGCCTCGTGAACGCGCCGCACGGTGAGATCGGCGCTCTCGTTCGTGAATCGAGGGTGTGTGAGTGAGAGCGAGAGAAAGAGAGACTGCGAGAGAGAGAGAGAGACAGAGATAGAACCACGACAGTAAGTGCCAAAGAGAAAGAGAGAGAGAGAGAGAGAGAGTGAGCGAGTGGAAGAGTGAGGGGGTAGGAGAGGGGTTGGTTGAGGGGTGGGGGTTGAAAACGAGGGAAGAGCAAAGGGATGTCGGTGAGAGACGCAGGCGCCGCCGCGAGCGCGTCTCCTCCACCCCGGCCCTCCTAAACTACCCCTTACTGTTTCAACCCCCACCCCCACCCCTACTCCCCTCATTTTACTACCCTCCTTGCGGCTGTGTTCGTGTTCATCTCGCGGCAATACGCATCGTCTCGTATCATTCGCGTATATGTATATATACACCCTCAGGAAAAAAGAGGCCTGTGGTTGAGCTTTTCGAGGGAGCTTTTTTTCTCCGCCTTCCCGTGTTGCCGACGTGCGCTAACGGAAAAGGCACGAGGGGCTGGAGAGGGGTAAATAAAAAGAAGCGAGCGCTTGTACGCGGGTATGAAGTTAGGCCACGGATATACTCGTGGATTTCATCTTTCTCTTTTCGATGAGCCACCCTCTTTCCTCAACCCCTATCCCCCTTCGACCTAGGTATAGCTGCGCGGTTAAAAGAAACGAGAGAAGGAAGGGATGGAAGCAGGCAAGTATACCACCATCACCATCGTCACACGTCCGGGAGAATAATTTAAAAAAAAAAATTTTATTTCTTGTATACACACCCTTATTATATATCGTGTCATCCTCGGTGGCCTGTCTCAATCTTGCGATCGCGCTGAGATCTACGGTGTGTGTATGTGTGTATACATGTCTCTACGTGTAAATAAGAGTGTATACGCGAACTCTCGGCTTTGAGAGAGAGAGAGGGAGGGACATAGGAATGGGGAGAACAAAAAAATCATTCACTCTTCCCTCGCTTACTCTTCATCTTCGCACTCTATCGCGACTTTGACAAGACGGTGGTTCGTCTCGCGTCGTGAAATTTTCTTTTTTTCCGCATTAGAAATAAGATTGGTGACACGACAAAGAGGGGATGAATAATAATGAGACGTTTTTCGAACTTCTCGCAAAAATAATAATAATAATAATAATAATCATTATTATTATTATTATCGTTATTATTTATAATTAATTAAAGATTATTAATAATAATATGATAAATCATTAATTAATTATTAATAATAGTAATATATAAATATTACAATAATAATTTTTTTATTTTATTTACACACTAAACTTCATAGAACAGTGAAAACATTATACAGTCGAATGTAAAAAATAAAAGATTGAAAGAAAAAAAAGAATCAAGTCGCGGCATACAGAACGTTTCCACTATCTTTTCCATGGCGTTCTCACGATGAAGACATACCTACGATCTCAAGGGGTGGATTGGTGGGGGATGGTAAAAAAACACACGGTTATCCTACGGGTAAAAAAAGTAGCATATGGGAATGTAATATATCGGAGAATACACTGTACCGGATTCCCCGGGAAATCCAGGTCACCCTGCGGCGAGGAACTTGAGAACCCAAGTACCTTTTTTTCGTTCCTCTCTCTCTCTCTCTCTCTCCCTCCCTTTCCGGCATCCCCCTCCCTCCCTCTTTCGCCGAGTTTAGCTCGCAGAGAGCGTCGATTCAATATAAAAACGATTTGCGGGAATATCGCTTTCCGGACCATCGTGACAGGGTGAGGGGTGGGGGACGTGCTTCTCGTGACCTTGAGCCTCCACCACTCTTCGTAACGTCACGAAGACGTCGCTCGGGCACGAAACGTAGGATAAGATAAGATTTTGATTGGGGTAGAGTCCGTTGATAGAATACAGTCGTTTTTCGTTCGCTACGTGGCGCGTCCAAAGTGACAAAAACAAAAAAAAGAATGAAAATAAAATTCTGAAACGAAAGAATAATTTATCGTTCGTGAAAATTTACCCCGATGTATTTTTATTTTATTTTATTTTTTATTTACCCAACGAAAAATCTCGTTACTACGACGAAAATTGATACCTCTCGGTTTCAGCGATCAAAATTTTAACGATCGCAATTTTGTTGATTGTCGCCGTCGGAGTTGTATTTTTATTGTTATCGTCGTTGCGCTTTAACTTTGACATTCGTAACGCGATGAGTAAATGTACTCGCTGATTTGCAAGTTGTACGGTAACGAATTTTCGTAACCACCATGTGGCACACGTGATCCTTGATGATCCATGGACGTCGTATCGTGGCGTATCAGATGTGTGTACATGTTCCGGTCGGGGGGTTAATTGAACGTGGCAAACTCTAACGAGTGGGTGTTAAGTGGACTGATGGCTGGCGAAACCTCAGTACGGAATGTTACCACCTACACGTACCATCAATTTGCGTGTGCCAGAGTGTTGGAAATGGTATTAGCATTCTCCGCATAAATACATATATTCATCTGTTTATTTATTTATCTATCCATCTATCTATCTGTCTATTCAATTATCGACTCATCTATCGATCTAATTATTTAGCTAATTATCTATCTATCTATTTATTCGTTTATTTGTTTATTTATATATTCAATTATATATATTTAATAAGTTCGTGTTTATGAAAAATAATAAAACCGCGACGAGAAGAAAAGAGATTTAGTTTAATTAACAAAGTTCGATATTGATGTAATTAATTTAAAAAAATATTGTTTCGTTATATGAATCGTTAATTTTTATCCTCTTGTCCCTCTGACAAAACTTGCAACAATACTCGGATTCAAACGCTCATGGAGCGACAATAAATACGATTTAAAAATTGCGCGCATGATCTCTGTTCACGTAACATGAATAAGTGATGGGAGGGGGTGAGGAGGGCGTAGAAATTGAAAGGACGAAGTGAGCGTGAGCGCGAGGAGAAAGCTGGTACTTTCGTAAACCCATTTGCATGCAAATATTCATGATGGAACGGCATGACTGTTTTGCGGCCAAATTGAAAATCCCTTGTGCGAACAATACAGCTTTGCATAAATCTGTATCGAGAACACGGAAGATTCGATCTACTATCAATCTCTCTCTCTCTCTCTTTATGTATATATATATAATTTATGGTCGATTGAAATATGTATAATCCTTCATAAATTCTTGTTTTGCCAATTCAATAATAATTTTATAAAGATTTTTATATTAAAAAAATAACAACAAAATCATACCAAAATAACGTTTATTTTGTCAAATAATTGTATTTGCCATCTACGTGTTTATTTTCAATGAAAAATAATTAATCGTACAATTTTGTATACGTTTTATTAATTAATACGTTCGTCGGAGATAAATGAAAATTACACGATAAATATCGTATAAATAAAAACAACCTTAAATAATTGAATAACATCGTAAAAACTCGTACTTTTCTACGCGTAAACATCCTCAGATTTTTTTGTTTGTTTTTGTTTTCTTCTTTTTTTCATTAAAAAACGGTCCAGAGTTTACCTACGTTTCATTATCGTTTCATTCTCATCCCCTTCGCGACTATATTCGGCTGCGAGCAACACGTAGCAAAATTCAATATACGAATATATACCTATATATATTTGGTTGGCAAGTGAATCGTCGAACTCGCCCATTTCACCAGCGCCAGCAGCGGCGGTAAGCGTGCAAAACTCGGTACCTCGATTAAAAAGTTACAATAGCCCTTTAGCTCGTGAATTTTTCACGATCCTTCCATCCATCCTTTTCCTCCACCCCTTCTTCGCCGAGAGACCATTAAGTCTGAAGCTCGCGCTCCTAACTCTCTCTCTCTCTCTCTCTCTTTCCTCTTTCTATCTCTCGTCTTTTGGTCCATCTCTTCCTTTCCCAACGTTCCATCTACCGCGCGGACAATCGAGAGGAAAAAGTGCGAAAGATGAGTGTGTAACGCGAGTGCAAAAGAGGAAAAAAGGATGGACGTAGCAAAGAGTCGAGGGAAGAAAATGCTTGAAAACAACTTCGTGGAGACTGGATCTAATTATACTTTCAACGTTTAACTCGCTCTATTCCAATACTTTACAAAATACCTTATATTTTTTACGCCCCGAATTTATGAGTTTAAATGTCTTTATTGAAAAAAAAATGTTCTCTTTCGACTTTCTTGTTGTATCTGCTGTTTTTTTTCGTACGAACTTTCGCGCAATCGTTTTTCATTTTTTGATACGAATATACGTTTCTCTCTTACTTTTTGCACCCTTTTTTTAGTATAAATATAATTACGGTCTCGAGCAAGAAGGCTCAGGGGCGGGGGAAGGGGGGCGAGGGTTGAGCTTGGAAAGCTTTCTGGGCCGGCAAGATTCTTTCTGCAGTCTTACGGCCTCGGAAATGGGTAACGATTGCCCGGCATCATGGGGGATTTTAATAAGGGAGACTCGGCTCGAGAGTGAGAGAGGGAGAGAAGGTAGACAAGGTAGAGAAGGGAGAAGGGAAGAGAGCGAGGGTGAGCTTATTCATATCCTCGGGTACTACGATGCGCATGCGCGAGAAAGCCACCTGTAGCCCAGCTTCCAATCAATACATCATGGCACATCGTGGTGGCCGTCAGGTAGCAACGGATAAGAACACATTCTCCCCACCCTCCGACCCAGTGTAACATATATAGATACGCGTAGGTAAAATATACAAACGAATAAAATTCCCGGTACGACGAGATTTCGTTGTAGAGTAAAAAAAATCACAATTTTGAAAGCGACTCGCATATCTTGAGAATCCGTTTCGTTCCTGGCAAAGCCCTAGGACTCTTTTGCCGTCGATACTGAAAGCGAATTCTCATCTGGACCAAAAAATTCCTGTTTTTGCTGATTTTTCAAATCTATTCTACTTTGAGATGGACAATTGTTTTTTTTATTTTCTTTTTTCGTGTTTGAACATTATGTGATTTCAACGATTTGATTTAAGGGTTGTTTCTTTTAAAAAAAAACGAAATTCTTATTTATAAATATTTTATCGCAAAACACTAAATCGATAAGAACGATAAAATTGTGGATAAACGTTGCATCGAAACGTTTCGTCGTTGGTAAAATGAAAACTTTAACCGGGATTTATTGTCTCGCGGCGTGACCTATATTTCGTCGAGTAGTCGTAACTACGAAAACAAAATACGAGTATGTTCTGCAAGTTACGTACGGTTTTTGAATTCGCAAAAAAATGTTTTTTTTTCATTTGTCACGGTTAAATTTAAAAAAAATGCCAATTTTTCTACAACTACGAAAACAAAATACGAGTATGTTCTGCAAGTTACATACGGTTTTTGAATTCGCAAAAAAATGTTTTTTTTTCATTTGTCACGGTTAAATTTAAAAAAAAATGCCAATTTTTCCGTAAGCCAGGTACGAGGAAATAATTGAAATAAAATCCACGAGACGAAGAGAGAGAAAAAAGCAGAATAATAATAATAATAAAATTATTAAATTCGTATAACAATTTCTCGAATCGGTGTTTCCGAGCCAACTGTAGATCGAGTTATCATGATTGAGCTTAATGAGTTCGAAGAAAAGTCTCCCTCGTTCTTCCACCTCCCTCTCCCCCCTTCTCCTCCTTCACCTCTCTACTGGTTTAATAATACTGCCCGCCTTGGCGGAAAGAAACTTTCGCGCCAACTTCCCGATCGTACTATTCCGCAGTAAGCCTGCTCGTCTACGAACGAAAATTGTGTCGAATGAAACAATGGAGTCTGAATTAATAAAGTTGAAAAAAGAAAGAGAAAAAAAAACAAAAATTTTGATATATGAATATTTTCGAAATTTCCATCACATCCCGACTATTTTTCATTTTATTTCCTCCTATTACGTAATAAACAAGAATTTTTCATTACGTAAACATTTTACGATATCCGTCGATCCACTGAAAAAATTCGAATTACGAATATCGACAAAAAAAAAACAAAAACAAGAAATAAAGAAAATTTCGAATTTCGAAAAAAAGCTTCAAAACAAAATTTTCTTTTTCTTATATGTTTTTCGACGAAATTCTCTTTCTCTTTTTGTTATATAACAAGAAACAACAAAAAATAAATACCAAATTCACATACTCGAAATTTCTCCATCGTAACGAAATTTCCTGCGTCGAACAGATCTCGTCGTTGCGGAAATTAGATTTCGCGAAAACTTTGCCAACGTCTATTAGCCGCAACGTCTGTTCGCGCTTCACTCTACGTCATAGGCCGCATATATATATATATATATATATATATATATATATATATATATATATATATATATATATATATATATACATTGATAACACACAGGGCTGACCCACTCGACTGTAAACTACTGACCGAGTCTGACCACAACCGGCCGCATCTCCTCTTTTCCCCACTCTCTCGCTCGCCCTCTCTCTCTCTCGCTCTCTCCCAGCGCTCCAATATTGAATCCCACCCAGAATTCTGCATTTCTCGTCCCATCGGCGGTCTCCACTTTCCCTCACTTCGCGCCATTCATCCCTCTCTTCTCTACCTCTCTCTCTCTCTACCGTGTCTAAAACGAAGCGTGTCGCGTTTTCAACGACAAGAATAAGGAGATACCTGACACAAAAAATATTATTTTTTTTAATGAAAAAAAAAAAAAGTATATAAAAACAATTGCTAAAGTCGAAAGTCTGATAAAAATGATGTTTCGCTTTTTGTGCTTTTTTTGTTCATCGAATCTGTGAAATACTAGATGAATTATTTTTTCTAATTGTGCAGGATGATTTTCATCCCTTTGACCCTACCCCCCTTCTCTCTTTCTCTCCCTCTCTCTCTCTCTCTTTCTTTCTTTCTCTCACGCTGTCTCTGTTTCTAAAACGTTCCTTTCAACTCGCTCTTTTCAAGAAGATCGTCGAGTGCATGTTTTGAATTTCACGAGAGCTTCAAACACTACGAGCCACTTTGAGCTTGTTGCTGTTATTATTATTGTTGTTTTTTTCTTCATTTCTCTCTTCATCGGCATCCGCAATGCTCATCGATTTACGAACGACGTTTTCAACGGCTACCGATCGTACATTCTTCGTTGCGAGAGCCAATATAACGCTCAAGCATCGTACTTGGGTATAATTTTTTTATATATTTTTTTTTAATTTTTTTTTAATATTTTTATTTTTATTTTTTTCATTTCTTTTTAAATACCACTCCAATGCAAATTCATACTCGACGTATTTCCGCGTTGAAAGGTATCAGGGAGTATAAAAGTTACGAGAAACTATTTATGGAAACTATAAACTCTGGATATATGAAACGTTAAACACACCGGGATACGTGTGTACCTTACGTACGTAACCGGCACTCACGGATATCAAACGCGTAAACCCAAACCGTTTATTTTACCCCTTAGGGATGGTTATTCTGTTTTTTTTCCTTCGTCGTATCTTACTCATGAGTATATTGAAAGGGCTGTTCGTCGCTTTAACAAAAAACAAGATTTTTCTTGACGTTTTCGTTGGAGAAAATATTCTCAAAATATGAATTTTGCCTAAACAAATTTTCATTATTTTATTTTATTTTTTTCAATGTTTTTTTCTCATTAATTTCTCGCTACGATTTATTCACGATAATTGATGTATTTTTGTGCTACTTGGGGCTTAATGATTCGTGGAAAGGTTATGAAGTTTGTACGTATTTTCGTGTAAATTTTCGTCTCGATAAAAAAGCGTTTAATATAAATCTGTGTTTGTGTGTGTTTTTTTAATACTTTTGGCGGGGAATTCCAATCTCGAGGATTTTTTCTCAAAGGAAGTTATAAGATTTCAATATTTGTACGAGTTACAAATGTTTGAGAGGGAGGGCGTAAAGGAGATAGAAAATTAAGAGGAAGCTTGCGTGCAATTTTCTCGGTACAGTGCGTCCGTTTCTTTTCTTTTTGCAAAATTATAAAAACGCGCAACTCGAAAATTACTTTAATCCTTCGACGAGATAAAAAAAATGTAATTTATAATTTTTTCAATCAATAAAATATCAAAATAAATTCTACAAATTTATAAATCGTCTCAATAAATATATTCAAATTTAAAAAAAATGCATTTTACATTATTTCAAAATACGAGCTTTTCGTGAAAAAAATAAAAAAACCCCAGAAAAAATCTCAAATTAATATTTTTCATACTAGCGAATTAGAAAAACTCCGATTTTGTCCGATGAGACTTTAAATTTTGAAAATTTTCTATCCGCTTCTTTGAGACCAAACGCGAGACGTCCAACGCGGTCATTGCACGTCCATCCTTGCACGTCCATTTCTTTTCTTTTTGCAAACTTATAAAAACGCGCCACTCGAAAATTACTTTAATCCTTCGACGAGATAAAAGAAATTTAATTTATAATTTCTTCAATCAATAAAATATCAAAATAAATTCTACAAATTTATACATCGTGTCAATAAAAATATTCAAATTGAAAAAAAATGCATTTTGCATTATTTCAAAATACGAGCTTTTCGTGAAAAAATCAAAAAAACCCCAGAAAAAATCTCAAATAAATATTGTTCGTACTAGCGAATGAGTAAAGCTCTTCTTTGTCCGATGAGACTTTAAATTTTGAAAATTTTCCGTCCAGTTCTTTGAGACCAAAAGCGAGAGGTCCAACGCGGTCCTTGCACGAGGTTGTAAAATATTCACCCACCAGTGAAAAAGGACCGTCCCCTTTTTCGTTATGCCGGTCAAACTTACCGAAAGTTAATAATAAATCATCCGCCTCGAACCCCCATTTAGTCACTCACTCTCCCACCCTCCTTTTTGCACAATTATTCCCATTTCCCCATTTCTCACAAAAACGAACGAATATACTTTACCCTCGAGCACCAAACGCTTATCCAAAATAAATAAATCTTTTTTTTTCTTCTTCTCGAAGCTGTTTAGCATTTTTACAATTTCTTCTCCTTGCCCCTTTTTTATTTCTTAAAATACCCTAAGCACAAATTTATGGAAAATGTGCAGAATTCCATCGAGTTACTCGAAAAGCGACGAAATGCAAATTAACGGATCTTTTTTTTCTTCTTCTTCTTCTTCTTGTTCGTCCCTCGAGAAGATATCAACAAGTACTCGTCGCTGTATGAAATATGAATGTGAATAGGTAGGAATAAAAAATTCAGTCGGTATAGAGAGCGTTGGGTTGTCTTTGTACATAAAGAATAAATATTATCTTTGCCACAATGAATTCCAGAACGAGGGGGGTGAGTGATAACAAAACAGGACGTTATATTCGCGTCGGTTTTCCCTGCAACCGGGGGATGACGAGGCCAAGGGCCTATATCTAAATATAACGCCCGAGCAAGGGCTCGTTGCAACAGGGACGAACCTGGCAAATATCGATTTCGCCCCTGTTTCGTGCTCGCAAGCTCTGGATACGAAAGAGCTCTCTTCTCTCGTTGTTCGTTACTCTCGAGGGTACGAACACTGATAACAGTCTCTTTATCCTCGGTGGATATTTTTCTCTTTGTCTCACGATCCTCGCTCGATAAACGACCAACTTTTCATTCGATTACCTGCCGAACATCAATAAAACAGAGATTTTATTCAAAAGAGTATTAAAATTTATCGAGTATAAAATTAAAATTTTTTTTTTTGCATTATTGAAAAATATGGAGTTTTATAAATATGCTGTTTAATTTTGATCGTGAAATTGAAATTATTTTGGTCGCTACGGGGTTGTTTAGAAAAAGGGAACTGGCTAGCTGCGTGGGAAAATCTTGTAGTCCAAACTTTAAATGCGTTTTTCTCCAAATGTCATTTGAAAACGGGAGAACATTTTAAACGAAGAGTTTTCAAGCTATCGGTTTCAAATTTTGCCACATTTTTATTCGTGCCATTCTTTAACGTCGTGCGTAAGCGTTTTTTTTATTTGAAATTTTCACATTAAACAAAAATGAAATACTGTCGATGGGCAAATTTAATTTTGAAATTTCCACCATTTTGTTAATTTTCATCGAAAAAAAAGAATCCTCCGCACGTCTCTACAGTTTTTCATACTGGTTAATAATCTTTTTGATTTTTTTCTTTCAGATCTAATTTTTTGCCAAATAGGACTTTCCACCGTCAAGCGTTATTTTTTAAGCATAATTGTCCAGCGGCTAAAAAAACCTATATAAAAAATAAAACTAAAACATTTAAAAAAAATTGTATGAACAACCTAAGTAATTAGAAAAAACGAGAAAACCCCGACCTGATTGTCGAATTTTAATAAAAAAAGAAAATAATAACAAAAATCAGAAAGTTTCAAGCCAACTGGAACAATTCCTCGATACCAACGATCAAAAATATTATCAAGAAGTCGGACTAGATAAGACGAGAAAAAAATACTCGAGGATTCAAAACTAATATTTATCTCTAATTTCGTAACGATTCAAACGCGAGCCCGGCGAATAAAGAATTTTTCAAACGTAAGTTGTAAACTTTTATTGAAAAAAAATAAAATAAAATAAACGATACGAGACGAAAAATCGTCGTTCGACGCGTCTATGAAAAAAAAAAAAATTCGAATAATTTATTATCATTCTTTGATTGGAAACTCACCTTTAAGCTATCGACACTCGCACGACAAACAAGTACGTCAGAAAATTTCGTAATCGTTTAGGCCATCTATATATAATATATTTATAGATATATACAGGGCGATTTTCCTAAGGTATAGCACCATTTATTCTGGGGTAGATGGGACCATTACAAACAAAAGTTGCAAATAAACATTAGGGATATTTTTAATAGTTTACGAGATATCAATTTTTGAAGTTTGTCCAATCAGCGCGGCGAGAAGCGTTGGAGCGACCCACTCCCCGCCCTATTCGTAGATATAGCACAGTGTAGGGCGTTACATTTGGGATCGCAAAATTCAGAGCAGTCAATTATTATTATTTTATTACGCAGTCATTTTTATTTATCGGGCATTGACTGGCTAGGCTACGGCTAGGGCGAAGAGTGGGCAGCTCCAACGCTTCTCGGCAAAATTCAGAGCAGTCAATGACCGACAAATAAAAATGACTGCCTAATAAAATAATAATAATTGACTGCTCTGAATTTTGCGATTCCAAATATAGCGACCTACACTGTGCTATATCTACGGATAGGGCGGAGAGTGGGCGGCTCCAACGCTTCTTGTCGCGCTCTAATTTGACGAACTTTAAAAATTCATATCTCGTAAACTATTAGACATATCCCTAATGTATATTTGCAACTTTTGTTTGTAATGGTCCCATCTACCCCAGAATAAATGGTGCTATACTTTAAGAGATTCACCCTGTATAATATATTTATAGATATATACAGGGCAATTTTCCTAAGGTCCAACCAGTTTCCTAAGGTATCGGGCATTGACTGGCTAGGCTACGGCTAGGGCGAAGAGTGGGCAGCTCCAACGCTTCTCGGCAAAATTCAGAGCAGTCAATGACCGACAAATAAAAATAACTGCGTAATAAAATAATAATAATTGACTGCTCTGAATTTTGCGATCCCAAATGTAACGCCCTACACTGTCCTATATCTACGGATAGGGCGGGGAGTGGGTCGCTCCAACGCTTCTCGCCGCGCTGATTGGCCAAACTTCAAAAATTCATATCTCGTAAACTATTGAAAATATCCCTAATGTTTATTTGCAACTTTTGTTCGTAATGGTCCCATCTACCCCAGAATAAATGGTGCTATACCTTAGGAAAATCGCCCTGTATATGTAGGATCCGTAGATCGCGACAAACGGCTATCGAACATTCGGGAAGCTTTGAAAACGGATTAACGCTGTCGAAACTTCTCGAATTACCAGAACGACGAATTTTCTCGAAGCAACGCCTGATTTTGACAATCGGAGTGGGACGCGACAATGACAAGAAGCGTCAGTCGAGATCGGTCGAGCGAGCGAAGAAGAATAAACTGGCGTCTAAGGATTTCGAATTATCACACGATATAAATTTCTGTGCGCACTTATAGCTACGTATATCTTTCATAATTCAATTCTTTCTTATCGTTAATAAAATACATTTCAACTAATTGACTATTCATCAACTCCCACACTGTCGGTTTCGACATATATATATATTTCTTCAACTATATATGATTACTCTGTTTACAGTATCGCTACTATAATCGATGAAATAATACAATTATCGAGGACATTTCTCTCTCTCTCTCTCTCTCTCTCTCTCTCTCTCTCTCTATCTATCTCTCCCGACGATATTTACACGTTACAAACGCCCATCTACATTTTATTCTTAGCGTAATTCACCAGCAACCGGACGTTTTACTTTTGTATAAAAAAATCTCTCGAGCCACGTTGTGATTTTATGAAAACCGATGAAAAAAGTGTTATAGTCTTATGGTGTTTGTTTATTTTGTATTTCTTGTTTTTCTTTTTCAATAAGAAGATCGAAGAAACGATCGTTCCGTTATTTTTCTTTTCTTTTCGTCGTTGTCAATTTATCGACGTGAAAAATGATCTCGTTAGAAATATTCCGCAGAGAGAATTTTGCGGAATCGGCCTTGACGAAATTTGTTATCGCTACGATAAAACGAGAGTACTTTTGTTTATTTCGCTTTCGCGGATGTTCTGGAGCGAAGATTCTTCTTCGTCGCCTGATCGACTTCCGGTAGATCGTCGTCCTCGGACTGAGTGCTCTTCTTGCCGTCCTTCTTTCTCAGTCGCTGTTGCTTCGGCTTGATCTTCGAGACGACCGGAGCGTTGTTCTCGCGCGAACGTTTCAATTGACGTTTCATGAAGATGTACAAGAGATAAGCCTGAAACGCTCCGATCGCGCCAAGGGCGGAATAACGTACGGCCGGAATGTTGAAACTTCCCGTCGGATAGTTCAACGACTCCTCGATCTGTCCGAGACCGTAGAAAAATACGAGATTCGAAAGAGCGAGAGTGGCGATACGAACGAAAACGAAAACGGCGTTCGCTATGAGAAAAGCGACTGTAAAAAAAATAGAAATTACATACAATTAAACATTTTATCTCTAGAGTTAAATTTTCCTGTTTCTCCGAAGATTAATAAAAGTTAAGTTAAAAATATTTCAATAATATTTGAATATGCGAAATTTTCACTCGCCTCTGGAAGTTTGTTCGTTCTGATTGACGAAGTGAATAACACGAGCGCTGTGCTGCAAAGCTTCTCCGATGTAATGAAGTACGAGCAGAATAACACCGACGTGTTGGAAACTGAAAGAAAATACACGTATTTTAGATTTTTGTGGAAATTTGGGGAAAAAAAATCGTTTACGCGAGGAACGAAGAGAATTTTTCGTTTTAACGTACTTCAAGAGATACGCGAAGAGTGTGAATAAGAGGCCGGTCGTGGCGTGAAGAACTCTAGGCGCAATTTCCTCTTTCTTGGCACGTTGGAAATACAATTCTGGATAACAGTGAAGCCAGTAAGCGAGCTGACCGATGAAAAATAATTTCAGGGAAAACGACATTGTTCCTGGATAATTGGTCCACAAGGACGCAACATTGCTGATGAGATTGTCCCTGTAACGTGAAAATTTATAAATCTCGTATTATTTTCTCTTTTATGAGAATTTTACGAGCGTAAAGTCTTTCGCTAAAATAATCTTATTTAGGAAAAAAGCGGATTGTTCTGAAAAACGAAGTTTTTTATATTACCTGACGATTATATCGATACCCCAGATAGCCGAAAGAACGAAAAATGCTATCAACTGGCTGGATTCGTTGAATTTGGAGAGCTTGATTTTGCTGAGGTGAAGACGCCTCGAAATTTTCTGAAATATCAAATTTTCTCGATTATTTCGAGTTTTTTCGTACGAAAGGCTCTCGTACGTGCTGAAACGTTCGGCGATCTTACGTCCAGGATGTATTCTTGGATAACGGCGTGCATGACGATAGTTATGAGGAAATAGAAGAATACGGCGCACGAATCTTTCCATCCTGTGGTGTATTTCAGAGGTTGCCAGGGCGCACCTGGTTCTTGCGGCTCGGATACATTGTGATGCACGGCGATAAAGATATACGCCCATGGAGATGTAATCTTTAATTAAAAATGGAAAATTTTCTTCCTTGGACATCGAGATAATCGTCATGTTTTATTTTTATAAATATGAATACTGAAAAATGCGTCAATAGCGACATAGATCGAGTAACATATGGTTAGTTATGAAAACGTTAGATAACGTTGATGGGAGGATATTGGTAGGAATTTATTGAATCAGAATATTGCGAGAAATTCGTAGAATCGACTGAATTTTATGCGATGCCAAGGAAATGCTATTATCCATTGGAATATTATGTAGGCCGGGTTGACGACCCTTTGACTGACCTGAACCATCAAACCAACGACGAAGACCATAGCGACGCACGATACGATATCCGCATGATTCTGGATGATGAATTCATGACTGAATATCGGTGGATTCTTGTTCGAGCTTTTCCGTCCTTTAATCGCGACCATTTTTATCGTTATGAAGTATCCTGTAAATCAGGATTAAATGCTAACCGGGAAGTAGCACCTTTACAAGTACAACACACGCGACGTTTCACCGTACACTGAAGAATCGAGAATTTACTGACGCATGCGCGGACCAACAACTAACGCGTCTCACTCACGCTATAGATGCCAACTGTGGGCAATGTGGCGACTCCTCTATTGCTTGTTGGCACTACGTGAATCAACGACTACATTATTTATCGAACTTTCTAATTTTATCGTTCGATTTTATGCGGGCCAATGATTTTCTAACGAAATAGTTTCTGTTATCATAAAATAAATGTTATCTATCGAAGGTTTTTCGGTAAATATAGCATTATCGAAGTACTGCTTTGATTGCAAGAGCGTACCGGAAATGCAGCACGATATTACGGGCTACGAATTTTATTTTCGATTATAACAGTATGTTGTTATTTGGAGTTCGATTATATCGCTTCGAAATTAGGTTATGTCCTTCATAAGATAAACACTCTGAAGATTAATGTTATAATGAAAAAAAAAAAAAAAAACATAAGCTCAACATTACTTGGCTAATATCACGGAGGTGTATAGAGCGATAAAGATGCTGCTCTCCCGCCTCCAGTCGATAATAAATCCCTACATGGCTGACACTCCTTTAACCTTTAGCATGCACGCTTGCACGCAACAAATGCACGTGATACACTTGATTATCTCGTACTGTCGTACATCCTTCGTGCCCGTTCATTTGATAAGTTGTTTACATCGTTTGTGAACGAGAACTGCGAACAAAAACGATGGATTCTATAACTTTTGGAATTTTGACAGGTTCGTAAGAGCGTTTATTATATATTTTTGTTATTAATATTTATTTCGAGCTAACACTCGTTACAATGTTCTATTCGTATAACTGCCGGTAATTGCTCGAAGGTTAAATTACACGTTATCGTATTCGTTACGTCAGAGCACCCGAGATATTATGAAAAATATGTACAAATCACTCAAATACAAGCCAAAGCGTAGCTACAAAATAAAAATAATACTTAACTTTCGTCAAACAAAAAACAATATGTTCAATAATCAATCGCCGCAACTTTTTATTAAAAACCTGCAAACTCACCCCCTCCCCCCCCCCCCCCCCCTAAATATTTATAATTTATAATTCCGATGCGTCAAATATGACTAAAAACATTATTTAATAAAGAATCGAGCCCTACTTTCATACATATTTATTGTTCATATCGAAACAGTAAGCGATACATGTTACCGCGACAATTCTAAAGACGTCAGTGGTCCGGAAGCTGCGAGATTGGTTTCGCATAAAGAAACCGAAAGCGGTTCGATTCTGAAAGGGGTGATATTTTGCAGAAGTATTGTACCGGATGAAGAATCGTGTATAGTGGTAATTTTCGTGAATTACGCGATATTATCAATTATTATTTCGGCGATGAGTACGAAATTTTGTGATTGTCAATTTCTACAGAAAACTTTGATAGAATGGTCGGACAAGAATAAACTTAACGTTATCCTAACATGCGGCGGAACGGGATGCGCCAAAAGAGACGTAACGCCTGAAGCTACCAAATGCATAATCGATAAGGAACTTCCGGGCGTTGCTACAGCGATGTGCAACGAAAGTCTCAAGGTGACCTCAATGGCTATGCTGTCGAGGTAAGCGAGAATTTTTCCAGAAATTCAATATTCTACTTCAATTTACGATTATTCCATTTCACATTCAGAGCCATTTGCGGTATTCGAGAACAAACACTGATTATTAATTTACCCGGCTCGCCGAAGGCGGTCAAAGAATGTTTAACCGCCATCGCCAAAGTTATACCACACGCGGTAGCGTTGATACTGAACGACGAGACGAGAATCACCGAGGATCATGGTAAAATCCAGGATATCAAGATATCTGACGATTTTGCCGTGAAATATACAAATTTAGCGGTAAATCAACACGTTCGAAGAAAAAAATTGTTCTCACGATAAATTATACGACGATCGAAGAATCTATACGCGATATGTGCTTTTACAGATTGCTCTGGAGAACGTTGCGAATCGTCCGAGACAATCACCGTATCCGATGATCTCGTTGGACGAAGCAAAAAAAATCATGGAGAAGGAGAGCGTTTCGTTATCGAAACCACCTTATGACACGCTAGTCGTGCCTGTGGAAAATTCTCACGGCAGAATTCTCGCTACGGCGGTGAACAGTGCTTGTAATTTACCACCGTTCAGAGCATCGATTAAAGATGGCTATGCGGTGTTTTGGGAAGATGGTACAGGCCCGAGGCGTGTATTGGGTGGTGTAGAAGCAGGGCATAAGGTAAGATTCATTGATTAAGTCCTTATTCTATGAATTATGAAATTATTGTATGAATTGTGGAATTATTCTATGAATTATGGAATTATTCTATGAATTATGGAATTGTTTCATGAATTATGTAATTATTTCATGAATTATGGAATTATTCCATGAATTATGAAATTAGTCTATGAATTGTTTCATGAATTATGAAATTATTCTATGAATTATGGAATTATTCTATGAATTATGGAATTATTTAATGAATTATGGAATTATTTCATGAATTATGAAATTATTCTATGAATTATGGAATTATTTCATGAATTATGGAATTATTTCATGAATTATGGAATTATTCCATGAATTATGAAATTATTCCATGAATTATGGAATTATTCCACGAATTATGAAATTATTCCATTAATTCCAATAATTAAGGAGATAGAATAAACTTTTTTTTTTACCGAAAACCTCTTGTATTTGTCTCCCTTACCGCATACAAACTCTCACAGCCATATATAGCTTCGTATGTGATAACAGGGGTCAAGTAAATCATTCTTAATATCGCAGCGTGGTTCAACGTATAAATAAAAACTATACTTTCCCCTTTTCAGCCGGGTTCTGTACGATTGAGTAGAGGGACATGCGTGAGGGTTAATACAGGTGCTCCAATACCAGATGGTGAGTGAATTTTTACGATTCTGAAAGTAAAAAGCCGAAGCGGACTAATCTTTGTAATTCCTCGAAATACCAGAGGCAACGGCGGTCGTTCAGGTCGAAGATACGCGTCTTTTATCCAACGCATCGACGAAAGAAGAGTCTGCGATAGAAATACTAATTGCTCCGACTCCTGGACAAGACATCAGGTGAGTTGGAGTTGTAGAAAAATTGTTGCGTACAGTCCTACGTTCCAAATTCACAATCTTATCGGCTTATTTTCATTTGAAATTCCTGCAAGAACTATCTTTGTCCGTATCGCAGAGACTTAGGAAGCGACATAAAAAAAGGCGAACAAGTGATCGATACGTATACGAAAATAGGATCGGTAGAAATGGGAATTCTAGCTTCTTGCGGAGTCACCCATGTTCATGTGACCAAAGTACCGGTCGTAGGGATATTGTCGACTGGCAATGAGCTTCAAGCTTTCGGCGAATCGCCCAAACCCGGTCACGTTTACGACAGTAACAAAATCACGTTAATGACGACTCTCAAAGAATGTGGATACGATTCTGTCGATCTGGGCATCGTCGGCGACGAGTAAGTTTTTATTTAACGAACTGATCAAAACAGTAATTGAGATTTAGGAGAATTTACGATTTTAATAATTTTCGAATTTAAGTCTTAAAGCTATGATCGCTCGAATTGAAAAAGCTTTGGGAATGGTGGACGTTCTAATAACATCCGGTTCGGTCTCAATGGGCGACAAGGATTTGCTCAAGCCTGTCCTTCAACAGATTTTTGGAGCGACTATTCATTTTGGTAATCACGGAAATTTATGATTAATTCTATTCTCATAATTTTCCGTACGAATAAAGTTTATTTTGCATTTATCGAAGGTCGCGTTAGTTTGAAACCGGGAAAACCGACGACGTTCGCCACCTGTAAATATAACGGGAAGATTAAGTACTTCCTGTGCTTGCCGGGAAATCCTGTTTCGGCGACGGTAACGGTCCATCTGTTCGCGATACCAGTGCTAAATCATTTGACACTGAATCGCTCGAAACCAACGATCATCACAGCCACGGTAATTCATCGAATTATACTTATTACAAAAAAAAACTCGATCGATCTTTTCTTACGACAATTTTCAGCTTACTACGGACTATAATCTCGATCCTAGGCCCGAATACGCGCGAGCTATGCTCAAGTGGGAAAATAACGGGATTCCTAATGCTTATATCGTAGGTAATCAAATAAGCAGCAGATTGCTCAGCTGCAAGAGCGCCAATGCATTGTTGATGCTACCAGGAAAAACGAAAGAACAACCGGCATTGAAAGCGGGTGATCGAGTTTCCGCGATGTTACTTGGATTTAATTCTTCCATATAGTGACATTAAATTTACAAAATTTACTCGGAAAGATATCATGAAGAAATTCAAATCGAACGATTCTTTATGCGCTATAATTTTTATTCGTTGGTTGTATTCATTTTTTGGATGTTTTGTTATCGGAATAAAATTATATTTTATTATTAACAAGATTTAATAACCCAAATGCTTGTCAATGGTTCTTCGCGGTGTACGAGAAGTACTAGAAGATCGTTACCTGTAATCATAACGGGAAATTTATCTAGTATGAATTTTCTATAAAGAAAAAACAGAAAATCTGTTTTTATTGACCTTGAGGTTATGTTCTTTCGTGTACCGATTGTCGGTAAGGAAACAATCGGTTATCTCGATAGAGGGCGCACAGAGCCATCTGTCGGGAGAAATTAAAAGAATAAGCCCAAACCACAAGGGATCCCTGGGAGAGTTGTACGGCCTCCACAGTGTTTTCTCATCACGTATCCGCGTAACGTGGGATCAATAAACTCTCACGGGGAATGAAACTTCATTCGGACGATAAATAATTTTTAAAAAACCAAAAGCATCTTTAGTGGTCGAAGATCGAGCGCGAGTGTGCGTGCGCGTGTGTGTCTGTGTGTTTTCTGTGAGTGATCGTTTCTTCTCTCCGTCAAGAATTTTTCTCGTGGTTTCGTCAGTTCTCTCTTTACTGCCCCCCCCCCCCCCCCCCTCCCGGCCGCCTCTCCTCTCGACCGAGCGAGGGACAGTGCATTTCGTGCGAACGTATTATCTTTTTCCCGTTTGGTTAAAGAGCGCAGTCGCTGTTGAATTCAGCACGATGATAGGGAAGGGTTGGAAATTTTTGCGATGCAGCGCGTATGAAGTGTCCGTGTGACGCCATTGATGATAATATTATCCGACCGTCCGTATACAATACGATCGCTACGAGGCAATCGTACCAATGATATCATTATAGCATTAATTCGTTCGAAACGTCAGATGGTAAACGCTCACGAACGCTTCGAACCTTTGTCCTCGTGACTCCGTCGGATACAAAAAAAAGGCCAAACTCTTTCCCTCTCACTCTCTCTCTCGTTGTGTGCCAGTGGCGAGCTTGACGTACACGTTTTATTGGTGTGGAAAAAAATTTCCCTTTCCCCCGGGGTCAGCAGTGTCTCTCGTACATCGGCAAGGTTCTTTCGCGATCGCGAGAAAGGCCTTGCGTGTTTTCGTTGGCGAATAATCGATCAAGATAATGATCCATCTTAAATAGTGTTATATATCGCGGGTGATAAGAATAACGGTGTGTGTTGGCGCCGCGACATATTAATATATGTATATTATTTATATATAAATAATATATATATATTATAACCTACACAATCCTCGTGCGATAAGAAGGAATTTGTTCGAAAACATGAGTTCCGTTTGGAAGAGATTGCAGCGAGTCAACAAGAGAGCTGCCAAGTTTCAGTTCACCGTTTCCTATCATGAGGTCACCCTCGAGACTACGTCAAAATGGTGAGTGAAAGATATTATTGTGTATTATTAGCGATAACCAACGGGCTTCTATTTCACGATGACAGTCGAGAGATATACAATTTAGGCATCGTCGCGACGTTACACAACGTGACGTTCATTTGTTCGTTTTGTTATCTTTTTAGATCGAACACGATACAAGTATTTACATTGATATTTTCTATCGTGTCGTGTGTACAATGACACCTGTATGATGCGACGTACATTAACGATTACAATCTTTATTTTTATAACGGTGTCAACGTAATTTTAGAACACTAATGTGTTTTACTATCAATATATATATATCTGTCATATACCCGTGGATAATTTCACTTTGAAAAGTATTGTTTACGTTTCAAGGCTACCCTAGAATTTGAAAAAAAATTGTAAATTTATTTAGAATTCTTTTTTTTAATGGTTACTAAATGGAAAGTCGTGGTGCTTTTCGAATTGTCGATGTATATTAGGAAAATATTGCATCGAATATTTAGAAACGATAGAGAATCTCACATTGTTTTATTTCACAATGTTTTAACAACGTGTAGTCCATATCTCTTATTATATTGGAGTATCGCGATACGATGAGTGTTTTCAGTAAACAAAACGATGTTTTTCCTTGCAATTTTAATTCATCATTGATGAAAATTATTTACCTCTTCGTTACCGACCGTCGGTACGTCGCGCTACCTACGATTATTGTGCAACAGTGTCATCGAGATATGACACGCGAGATATAATATCGAGAATAATATCGAGAGGACTGCAAGTCACAATGATAGACGTTTGTACAACGTCTTAAGACGAAATGATACAGGAAATAGGCGGTAAAAATCCCATTTGTGCTTCGATTCGCTCCAACGATTAATATTTCGTGAAAAAATTCGAGAACGACGAACGATCCAAGAGTTTCCATTTTCAAGCAAACAGAGTGTAAATAATCCTCGACGATTCGCAAATTAATTCCAAGAGTGAAAGTTTGACAGTATGAAAATTTGGTGATGATACAGGAAACCAAACAAATTGAGCGTCGTTTGGACGAGACGAAGCCGCAGAGTCAGTACCGATCCCTTGGAATGGGAACCGTGTCTGAGCGATCCTCTGACCGGTATAATAAGCTGGCCGGTCCCTGACAATCATTCCGTCTCGGTGACGCTCTTTAAAGATCCCAGAACTCACGAATTGGAGGACAAAGACTGGACTTTCGTAATCGAAGATGTAAGAACGCGTTCGCCGACTCTTCTCGCCTCGGTTACATCATAAAATCTGACAATATTAATTGAAATATACAATTCGACGAATAAAACAGGTATCGACGACGGGCAAGAGGCGACACGTGGCTGCGACGAATATCAATATGAAGAAATACGCCACGCTCGAATCTAGTCAACAACAGCTCAAATTAGATCTTAAGCCGACTTCGAAGAAGATTGTCAGAGCGGCGCTGGAATGTACTCTATCCTGTGTATTTTTGAGAGAGGGAAAAGCGACGTAAGAAAATTTTATATCGTTTTTAACATTGTATTTGCGACAATAATATTTAAAATCGTGCTCGACGCGGTCTTTGTTTCTTACATTTCAATGCTCGATCAGGGACGAAGATATGCAGAGTATGGCTAGTCTCATGTCGGTGAACAATAACAGCGACATAGCGCCGCTGGATGATTTCGACAACGAGGACATACCGGAGGATAACGAGGAATTATCGATGAAAAATTTGGACGAAATTCTGGACATATCGACGCAAATTGATTTAATGACGAGTAGCCTCACGGAAAATGAAATGCCGAGTACTCCAATTAGCGGTAAGTTTCCTCGATTTACACACCATTATTTTCCAACGATCGTCCACCGGAGTAATAAAAAATACTGTTAAACGAATTTTTTCCTTTCTCGTACCAGTCGCGAGTTTATCGAAGGACGACGCGACACCCGTGAACGATATGGGACAAAATATTCACGGTATAACAGTGACCGAGGTAACGGATGCGCCCAGAGACAAATCTCCGACGAAACACAAGATTGCGGCTGAAAACGAGTGCGTGAGAATCGATTAACCGAGGAAAGAAACTATGTCGCGTATCGATTTGAATTTAAAAAAAATTTAATCTTTACGATATTACAGTAAAAATACCGAGCACAGCTTGATGAGATCGAAACTACAGCCTTTGGATCTTAAAAAGAGCGATCTGACCTCGCCGAGATTGAGAGAAATAACACCCGGTCAAGATCTCTTGGAATGGTGCAAGGAAGTGACGCAAAAGTATCCCGGTGTTAAAGTAACGAATTTGACGACATCTTGGCGCAACGGTATGGCATTTTGCGCCATCATACATCATTTCCGACCCGATCTAATGTACGTATCTGGAGAAAATGAGAATACAACAACGGAAATGTCTCGCGTTTGCGATATTTCGCGCCTATACGAAAATTCATTACTCCGCGGGGTTGTTAACGTTGACCCGAAAGGGCAACGAGTAGAAGGAAACAAACGTATGATTCTAAAAATAGTATTCGATATATCGCGTTGCACCGTGTAGGATACACGAAGCGAGTCTCGTTGTCCGCGACTGCTTAGACTTTGAGTATTGCGACGTTGTCGAAGGAGCTTGGATATAGGCCAGAAATTTCGTTCGAGCGCGAAATTCCGGTCAACGAATAATATCTCGTTTGTGTTCTTCTTCTCTTTTTATCGCTACTCCGTATCTCTTTCTCACTGTTTTTTTTTCTTTCTTTTTTTCATTCGACGACAATCACGCTTTTCTCCAACAGGTCGATTCGCTCGAAAATCTAGGTCGTCGCGAGCCGGTAATGCTATGATTTATGCGCAGCGAGAAAGATATCGGACGAGAAAAGAATGCGAGAAATTTTTGTCTCGGGGCCAAGCAAGGACGCGCGTTGCTGATTTTTATTCGTTGTATGGATTAATAATGTCGTATTTATTGCAGGGAGATTGATTCTTTATTGCCGCACGATGTCAAAGGCAACTGTAAGAAAGCTTTCGACGCCGGGGAGGCACTCGGTATACCACGAGTCATAGAACCAGCGGATATGGATATTTTGACGGTGCCCGATAAATTAGCCGTTATGACATATTTGTATCAATTGAGAGCGCACTTCACCGGACACGAATTAGAGGTAACGAAGCTCGATCCAACAGAATTCACTTGCTGCCGGTTACAAAGCAATTTGGACCGTGTTTAAAGGTAGTTCAAGGTTTCCAAACCAAAAACAAAACCGTCCCGATCGATCCACGCGCCCGATAAATATCAAAGACGATGCGAATCGAAATTCGACTTGGATTTCTTTTTTTTTTCTCGACAATCTCGTTCAACGAACGAATTTCCTTCCTCATTTTTTGGATGATCTTGTTATCGTAAAACGAAGCAAAAATATCGTTCGGTTAAGAGTTACACGAATCTCGTATCAGTCGATTGGCGAATCGTTCATTCGAATGATTCGATTTATAAATAATGTAATATTTGTATTACGTAAGGTCCATCAAATCGGTAAAACGACGGATGAATCGTCGTACATGATTGGTAGATTCAATACGGACAATAACACCGATGTGAGTGTACAGTTGTTCGGCCAGGAGATCATTAATTTACGAAAGAAGGAACAGGCGGAACAACGTGGCAATAAAATCGATAGCAATAGAAGGTGAGGATGATAGTTTCGATAAAATATAAGTCTCTAAAAGGTCTTTCGATAGCGAACTTTGTTGCTCTCGTTTCAGATCGAATCCCTTCGATTACAAGAGGGACGAGATGAGTATAGACGCGTTGAAAAATAAGTTACATCTAAGTTTGAATACCGAAAACCACGATCACGATCCTGGTAGCAAGGACAAATCGCCCACGAGCGTAAAAGACGTCAAGGACATTATATTAGCGAGCTCGAAGAGTATTCTCGGCAAAGTTTTGTCGCCGACGAAAGAGAAATATATGTCGAGGGAAAAGGTCAGTTTTACCTTGAACCAAAAACGTCGCTTCTACTCCTCGTTTACCTTTATCTTTCCGTTTTTTTCTCTCTCTTTCTCTCTTTTTATCACCGACAAGAGGCTTATCTACAATTTACAGAGTAAATCACCACCGCGCGCGGTTCAGGTACAGCAAAGACCGATTTTAATGACGAGACGTCAGCTGACCGATCCCTTCGGTTCGGACGACGAGGATGAAAATATTCAGGTCGTCGATGAGAAATGGTCTCAATCAATTTCCATTACGAAATCACCGACGTCCGTCCGAGAAGTCAGTAAAACCCGAGATATCGAGTTAAATCTTTATCTCACCGTTTCTTATGTCGTGCGAACGAAGACAAGTCTACGTTCGCTCTTTCTGCGAATTGGCTCGTCGATATAAACAATTTTTTTAACCCTCCACGATTCGCTCGAACGGAGACTGAACGTAGAGAAGTTTTATTTCAGGAATCGCCGTTTCCGAACGATCGCAGCAGCCGTGGAAGTTCCGAATGCCGCGGGACCTCGCCGTCCCACGGTGAATCACGCTCCCAACATGTAATTTTCTTTTTTACACCCACTATAACGTCTGGTATTTTAGATTTTGTTTCATCGTTTTGGTGTTTTGCATTTTTCTTTCGTAGTTCGCAAAGTCGCAAATAATCTCAGCGACGAAATACTTTTCGCTACGACGGAAAAACAACAACTGTGTGTGTGTGTGTGTGTGTGTGTGTACATATTTATATATCTGGGCCTTTCTCTCTCTGTCCTCCCTTTGGTAGCCATTGGTCACTCGTCACGACGAGCTCAGAGAACGTGCGAGACAACTCCTCGAGCAGGCTAGAAGCCAATCGAAGCCTCCTGGGCTTGCCTCGACAACTTCGAGCCCGGTAGAGGTACGAGACCATATTAGGTTTTTTCTTTCATTTTTTTTCTTTAGTTGTTCTTGGTTCCTCTGTTTGTTTTTTTTTCGTTGTAAATTGTTTGATAAAAAAGAAAGAAAAGTTAGTTCACGAGCGCAGCTTTGTTGTACTATATTAATTGCCCCGCTGCCTCTCTCTGTCTCGTGTAGCCGCAGAGCGATGACGACAGACAGCAACAGCTGCGCGAGAGAGCTAGACGCTTAATAGCCGAGGCTCGTATGGGTGTCGTGACTGTTACCCCGAGTCAAATTAACGACGATAACAATAGCGACAGACGTTCCATTGACGAACAGAACAATAGTCCGAGAAGAAGCTTGACGCCTTCGACTCCGGGTGATAGATTGAGTATAAAGGTGAGATAGACAAATTTCTCAAGAGTTCGAACGACTCGTGGAAAATTTCTATTTTTCCTACGTTCATCTTGATGAAAAATATTGCTTTTCTAGTCCGAGCACAATGGCAATGTTCTTGGCAACGCGATCGGTCCCGACGGGGACAAAAAGAACATTACACCCTTGTACTCATTCTCGAAAATCATGGAGAGAATATCACCCGAGAAATCGAGTCCCGATAGAAATCCACACAGTTTACGCGGGGTAAGAAACGATATTAATCGCCTACAACTTTCAAAGACACGATGTTGCAGAGATTTTCTGAATTTTTTGATAGCAATGAACATTTTACTAGTGATATTATGTGACTATTAATTACAGTTGGGTAAGGACATGACGTCTTATATCCAAAACGAGCTCGAGGCGCTGGAGAGAGAACAAAGCCAGATCGACGTTCAAGCGGGCAAACTCGAGAAACAATTGCGCGCAGCTATGGAGAGCGACAACGAGGAGGAGACCGAGAGATTAATGTCACTCTGGTTCACTCTCGTCAATAAGAAAAACGCTCTATTAAGGCGGCAGATGCAATTGAATATTCTGTAAGAATTCTCGATTTTTCATTTTCACAACGTTATTAATTAAAACTTGACGCGAAAAATTTCCCTTCCGATCGCAGTGAGAAAGAGGACGATCTGGAAAGACGTTTCGAACTGTTGAATCGCGAGCTCAGGAGTATTCTCGCTGTCGAGGAATGGCAAAAGACTGCGGAACAAAAAGTACGAGAGAATCTTTTGCTCGAGGAGCTCGTGTCTATCGTTAACAAAAGAGACGAGCTTGTTCATCATCTCGATACCCAGGAGCGAGCGTGAGTTGCGTTTTTTTTTCTCCCACGATCTTTCTTTCGATGATGTAGTAACGCTCGAGGATTTTGAAATTTTTCCACGTTATTTCAGGATCGAGGACGACGACGAGATCGAGCGAGATCTTTCAAGGGCGGGTCTGGCACAGCGAAACAAAAATTGCGTCGTCCAGTGAATTCGCGAACCGCGAAGCGAACGAACTCTACGCATCCGTGAGTTCGAGGTAAGAATATTTTTCAAATCAATGTGACTGAATGTGATATCACGTAGCGTTGCGAAGAGTTTTCCTTTGTTCGCGTTGACGAACGCAATGATGCAACGGCGAAGAGGTAAGAGGGGACTGTCTAATGCGTGAGCGCGTGCTAAATCGTGACTTACGTTCCATCGAGTAAACTCGAGAACGATTAAAAAGAGCCGCGTTTCTTTTTTTACAGATAAAATGGTCCTATGCTGCTGTGGAGTTGCCAAAGAACTATGGAATAGGCGCCGCGTTTGGCGATCGAAGAGTAATGAAGAAAAACAAATAAGAAAAAAAACAAAAAACACAAAACACGTCGAGAGATTTATAGATATAAGATTTCGATGTCGAATAATCCGCGAGTTAACGATTATTTTTTAATTAGCAAAGGTTTAGGATTTTTACGTTATTAATATTTAAGTCTCTCTCTCTCTCTCTCTCTCTCTCTCTCTCTCTCTGACGTTGGTCGCGAAGTAAAACATTTCGAGATCGAAGTAATAACGTAATCTCGGGATTTTCTTGTGTTTTTATTTGAAATATTGATCGTAGCGGGTAACCATCGGCTAAAAAATCATTAATACGAGAGACGTTTATCGCGTCGTCGTATCATTTATACTCAAAACTCTGTGCCATATGATCGCTTCGAGTGTTCCATTGCGAGACCGTTATCGTAGGTACTCGCTGTTTCGTTTTTCCCTGTTTTTGTTTTTACGCCCCGAGACGACGCGACGGCGTCGTTCAAGGTGGTCACTAAACGTACGGAACTTTTAAGACTATAATTGACGACTCAAATATGCCTACGGATAGCCGTATAAGCGGTATATCGAGTGCTCCGATGAGACAGTGATAAATACGCTGTAATATTCCTTCTTCTCTGGCCCAACCCTCTCGCCCCTTTACCCTCTTACCCAATCACGCTCTCTTAGAACTCATTTTAATCATCGACACCAATCGATCGAATACATACACCCATCTTGCACATCGTACCAATAATATCGAATATCCAACGTCTTGATTTTTTATTCTCCTCTAAGGACTGACGCGCGTTAAAGTAATAGACAATTAAAATGAAAAAATAAAAATAAAAAAAACAATGACACTCCGAAAGCTTTAAAATACGTTTCGAGGAATAATGTTTCAATGTACAAATGTTTGTTCGCGCGATTTTATCCGCGAACGTTTGCTTTTGCAATTATATCGAGAAAAAAAATAACGGCAATCATTTTAAGGGTACGAAATTTGTACTATATACATATACATATATATATATATGTATCTTATGATTGTATATATCGATCTTCACGACAGATTCCGTTTCTTTTGTTTTTCCTCCACGGATTCGTCACTTGTATAGTCGTAACGTCGATTTCGTCGCGTGGAAACGACGCGTTTGCATAATAGCCCGATCTTCATCGCCCAAGATGAAGAAATAAGGCATAGACTCGTAGCTTCATCCGTAAGATCGCGTTTATATTATTTATTCGTTGTATATTTATGGTTGTACGTCCTATTGTCCATTGCCGATGGTTTGACTATTTTTTTATTACCCCCAGTGCCTATATACTTTATTTAAAAATACTTTTAACGCAGTGCGAAAGAAAAGAAGAAAAGGAGGATGAACGATTGTTGTACGATTATCGCGTTATACATATACTACGTTGGGATTACGAGGTGTTAAGTAAACGAACATACTTTTTGTTCTTTCATGCGCGTGGGCCAAGGTGCCGTGATCTTTTAACGAATCTGCTGGACAAATTTTCTACGTTACCTGCTTTACGATAATGCAAATTGCGGAGATGAATTTTTCGCGTTGATTTTAATTCTTAACATTTATTTCATCGATCATCGTATCATGTTTATGTTTGTAAATGTCAATAATAATTCTTGCCGATTATGTAAAAGCCCTTCGTTGCTTATTCGGTCGTGTCGACGAGCGATATCGAGTCAGTGCAATAATGAATGAATAAAAAAGAAACGAAAACGAGCTCGAACGAATATTTCGACGAATTTACCTGCGCGATCGTCGTGATGGGAGAACGGGGTTGTAAGAAGGAAAAATAATACGTGTCATTTCAATATGCATTTATGATGAAGAATCTTACGTATGGCAGTGAGACTATAACATATGTACAAAGTTTTTATCAACGAGCTCACTCATATAAATACTAGACTAAGAATCGACATTGTTTCGATGTTTAAGTTCGCAACATCCGAACAGCGCCGTAACACATTTTTCTCGACGAATACACATATGAGGTGTGTGCGTTTCAATTCCGAGATGTTTGTCTTTGTTATTTTTTTTTCTTATTTCTTTTGTTTTGTTCGTTTATTAATTTTATTTGCTTTAATGTCTTTTGGTAACGAAAACTCGCGTGATAATGGTCTATATCGTATTATTACCATTAAGCTCCAAGTATCTTTAAATCTAATATTTGGTGACCACAAGAGAGTGTTAAATTCGTTTTTTTTTGTTTTTTTTTCTTTATGATTTGCGCCTCTTCGTCTCTTTGGAATCCTCGCTACGAATGCCTCATAATTTTTAACAACTACGCAATAATATTCTTCAACGAGACACCACCATCGTATTCGTTAGAATGACAATTTCAATGCGTACGTTACATATGTACGCTCGTGTCTCGTAGACTGTAGAAAATTCAACGAACCTTATCAAAAGGCCACTAGTTGCATGCAATCATCATTTTTTTCTTCTTTTCCGTCTCCATTGACTCGATGATCGTTTTTGGTCTACAATTTCTCGACGTAATTCGAAGGGAAAAGACCGGATTTTCCTCTCAGACGTCCTTGCCACCAGCCACCGTCGTCTGAGTAAGAAATTTCAAGAGTTCCGATAAGAAAATTGTCCCGGAAACAAACGAGACTTATGCAAACGCCGATACTCACGTTCTTTCAGCAAATCTACGATGTCGCCCTCTTTGAGCTCCAGCTCGTCGAGATCCTGAGGATTATAATCGTACAAAACCTTGACCTTAGGCAAAGCAGGAGTCGCTGGCTTTTTCGTCGGAGGTTTCGAAACGGTATTCGTGGGAGCGTTGGTACCGTTCGAAGCTGCGCCAGGAAATTTCGAAGCCGACAGTCTCTTCGCATCGCTGGGATATTCTCCACCACCGATAGGTGGCAATCTGAAGGCTGCGTGAACCATCGGTTGATTAGGAGGTGCGGGTCCAGATGGCGGAGGAGGAGCTCTTACTAATCCTACGCGAAAAAAATGTAAGTATCGTTTTTTCCTTCTCGATAGACAGTTTTTATCGAGCGAGAAATATAACTTTGACATTATTTCTAGAATTTTTACCTCTAGGACCACCACCAGGATTCGTAAACATTCCCATGATCGGTACGCCTCCGCTCTGGAGTTTGTTCGGCTGTTTATTACCAGTTTTTTGAGCAGTTTGTCGTTGAGTTTGAATCGGCTGAACATTGGGACGATTCGGTGGTAAATTGGGTCGAGAATTTGGCAGATTTGGCTCGGGACCTATTCGAGGCGCTGCTCTCGGTTGATTGTCAGGACGCGACGGTGGAAATTCCGATCTCGGTGAGATCGCATTTTGCGTCGTTGTCTGTTGTTTACCGCCGTTTTGAGTCGCGAGAATCGGTGCTGGTCTCGCGGGTGCCGGCCTCGCTGGAGGCTTTTGCACCGTTCTCGTAACACCCTGAGTGCGAAGTTTCGAACGATTGGCGCTAGGCTCTGGTGAAACGAACGAAATATTCACACGTTGGAACGATTCGAATCGAATTTATCTCGAGTCGTAAATCCTGGAATTTATCGTTTATCTTGTAACTCACTCGATGTACTCGACAATCCCGGTCCGATACTGACGCTGAGAACTTTGCCACTCGGTTTGAGAATCTCTCGATCCCCGGTATCCATCTGAACGAACTTTAACTGTCTCGTACCACCGCCTCCCCATCCTTCCTTCTTCACTTTAAATTCCAGGCTACGAAGAAGACAATAAAAAAAGAAACAATTTCAAACGCATCCTGATAAGTAAGACGAATTGTGTACGAGAGAGAACAATGAATCGAGAGAGATAGAGAGAGAGTGGCTTATACATGGACGAATAAATTCCAAACGGTAACCGCGAAAGAGAGAGAAAGAGGAAGAGACCTACTTGTTGCTGAATCTAATGTTCAATGGATGTCCCAATTCCTCCAGATATTTTTTGCTCAGTACCGATAGGAATTCGGTCTTGAAAACGAGCTCGAGCAAACTCGCGTAATCCTCTCGCGTGTGAAGTATAACGAAATTGTCCTGAAAGTCGATAAGACAATGTTTAAAATTTGCATCTTCATTGAGAATTTTTTCAGATTTTTTTTTTTCATTCACAAAGTTTGCTCGACGAGTAAGCTACGAGGAAGTTATGCCAAGTTTTAATATCGTTCTTGTTTTATTTCAGGTGAAACGTGAGGTTTGAGAAATTATTGGTGGATGGGAAAGAATAAGTGCATCGCATCGACTACTCACCTGTAGCGTGCTCATCGAGACGTGACTGATCTGTTCGAACGGAAGTTTTCTTTTGACAACCTCGACGACTTTGCCCTTCTCCGGGCCTTTCTTGACGTGTTCACGTCCAATGAGGAGCAAACATTTGCCAGTGAGGATGAGATCTCTCCGACACATCTGGATCAGCGATTCGAGAAGAAGAAAATAGAAAGAGCGACGTTGAGGAAGGAGAACTGTGTGAATATCTCGTTGCCGTTGGGACAATTGAATTTCTTATGGAAGAAAGGAAGAAGAAAACTCGGTCTGCTCCACAGTGTGAGTCGATCCTCCCCCACGAATCGAAGCGAAAAACAATACGAGCGAGATTTTTTTATTCCATTCTTTCTTTTTTGCTGTTTTTTTCTTTTTTTTTCTTTTTTTTCAGGCAAAAGGAGAAATGGATTTCCGGTTACCGACCTTAAATCGCCTGTCGTACTTTTTCACGACTTCGGCGAACAACACTTTTTCTCTTCTTCCCACGAGATTGGTGGTCTGCGGACGGCAATCCATGCCGATGTAGTCACCGACGAAGTTTCTGTTGAGACTCGCTCGTCTTCGTTGCTTGTGGCCGTAGAGCAAATTCGCCGCTGATTCTTTCTGCTCCTCCTGTCGCTTCCGGGCGAAATACTTCTTGAACGCTTTTTGTATGACACGAGCGTAAACATTGTACTTTCGATCTCTCGCTTCCTCCAGCATGAAAAGCTGCGACGAGAGAGCAAAAAACAAAAAAAACGTTTCTCGATTAAAATCTGACATTTTTTTTAGTGATCGTTGCGGTGTAAAATTTTTTGTAATTCTTTTTTTTCAGCTTGTCGGAAAATATGGACTTTCATGAACATGCTGTTAAATTTTCGTCGCGAAATTCGTATTATTTCAGTCGCTATAAATTTTCTCAGAAAACCGGCCAATCAGTGGCTAAAAAAAAATTATAAAAAATAATTAATCTAAAGTATTAAAAATGATTTTTATGCTATCGTCGAATTGATTGAAATTAATTAAAAAGTTAATCGAGAATGGAGCGAAGTAGGTCGAGACCCTTAGTACGATCTTCTTTTCCCTCGCGCTCGAGGAACGAATTGTAAAACACCGAGAAGTGTGAATTTACGTTAATTCGAAAGGAACGAGAACCGACATTGAGGATAATTTAGTTACAATCTGGAAATAGCTGGACTCGAGCTACGCCTACAAACGCTTTAATAGAACGAACTACATAGTTCTCGCGTTTGCTTTTATGTATTGCAACATTTATAGTGCAACTGCAGCGGGATCTGACTCTCTCGCTCGAGTCTTTACTCGCTTGCTTTGCTCTCGCGGTATTTCGTGGAGGAATATGGATGCTTTCGAGGATAAACAGAGCGCGGCTAGTTTAACCCATTATAGAACCATTCATTGACGATTGTCGTATCGGCGAGCGATAAAATTGTTTCCTCAATTTTTTTTACAATTTTACACAATTATCATTTTATTTTTTTATGTAAAAGAAAAATACTATTTTAATGCAATCGTCGAAAAGACATTGCAATGCTTCTAGTTTTAAACGAATAGTGATTACCAAGCGATAAAAAAATTCTGTTCTTAATTTAAATCATTTTTTCGATAACTCAAAGTTGATTTTCTCATTTTTTTAAACCGAAATAATTTTGTAAATAAATCTACGAATTTTATGAATAATTTTTATTTTGTGAGTAAAATTTGACTCACACTTTCCGGTGCTTTGATGAAGAGTTTCGTTTTACCGAGCTGATATTGAGTTCTGTCGATGTGAAGACTTGCCAAGATCCACTCGACACCCTGTTTCTCGTCGCCGCTCCAAATCGGCCACGATTCCCTCGTGAGAATCGCGTATCTTTGTAAAAATTTAACGAACGGACGTCTGTAGGCGAAACCGGCTCTTCGAACTCGAATATTTTCCTTAAGGCCGAGATACTCGACCTGATGTTTGACCCTCAATTGGTCCCAGTCGCGAGGTTTCTTCGTCTCGTTTGGTTTTATACAACGGATGTAATGAGGAGTGCATTTCATCAATTGACCGACGAGTCGACTGGCTTGACTACGAATTTTACTTCCTGCGGTCGTAGGACGAGACTTGAGGGTCTTTGTTTTCCCAGCTTCTTTCTCAGGTGGATAGAGCGAACGTACCAGCGAACTGTCGGTGAGAACCAACGAGAGAATTTTGTATTTTAATAATCGTTCGATTAATTCTCAAATAATTAAACTATTTTTTTATTTTACGTAATATTACGTTCAATTAATTTCTCGAATTAAATGATTTTGGCCAGTCAAATAATTTAATTGAATGACGAATTTTATTAAATCGATTTAATCAATTTTATTGATAATTAATTACTTTAATTTATATAAAAATTAGTTTACAAGTTATATTAGATCGTTTGGTCGTTTTGAACAATGAGATACTTACTTTGTGCTCGACTGCATGAGCTCGATGAGATCGAGGAAGAGAACGTCGCGATTTTTGTCGCAAAAGCCTTCGACCGAGTACGAGACAACGCCCGCGTAATGATGAATCGCGAAGCCGTCGCTCGTGTTTGTAAAATGGGCATGATTATGAGCCGATCCATTCAATTTCTAAAAAGTAGAAGAAAGATATAAAAATAAAAATAAAAATAAATAAAAAAAGAATAAAATTACCACAATTGTAACTCGTAAAACGTCGTTTCGGTCAGCGCGTCGTGCACGAAATTGTGGTCACAATTTTTTCCTTTACTGTTAGACCGTGCTCGGTCGCTAATCATTTGGAGCACTGTTACGAGACAGTGGTAATAGAGAGGATCGTCGCGGCAATTCGAGAGGTCAGGGACCAGCAACTCGAGCAATAAGAGCTTTTCTGACTTTCGGCTTTTATTTATATTCATCTTTCACAAATAAATTTAAAAAAGTGACAATAAAAAAATAATAAAAAAATGGCAATAACAATATTTACTATTGTTATTATTATTTTATATTTGTTATTTTTACTTCTGAATAAAAAAATTTATTTTTATTCCGTAATTTTTTAATCAAGATTAATAATAATAATAATTCTTGTCGTTAGCGTCTATTTTTCAAAATTTCGAACTTCGTGAAACAATAATTGAATAAATTTTTGTCTTTTTGGGAAAATTAACTGACCTTTTGTAAATCCGCGTCGGCACCGCTGCTACCACCGTGAAGAGTCGCGCAAACGTCGTCGAGCACGAGAAACAGTCCCGGCGGTCTTTTACCCTCGAGAAGCTCGACGACGACGGCATTGTTGAAATAATCGATAGGCGTCCATCGAATATTCTCCGCGACGTATTCTTCCTACGAGGAACAAAAAACAGATGCAAAAAATAAAAAAAATAAAAAGTAAAATTATACAAAGAAAAAAAGTGAAAGTTATCGATCGATTCGATAAACGGCGTTCCCGTACGAATAATCGATCGAGAAAAAGAAAAACAGCAAACAAAAAAATCATCAGCCATTCGCTAACGAGCTCTCCCAAAGATGACTTTCGACTCGAGGACGAAAAAAGAAAACAAAACCAAAGTTTTTTCATCTTGTGTTAGTTCTTTTTTTACCAATTGCCGATTTGATTTTTTTTTACCAATCTAATGAAGAAAACAATGACTCGACAAATATTTCTCTGCAACGATGAAAAGATCGATCGTTCTTCGTTATATCGATATAACAATAATAATTAAAAAATACAAAAAAAAAAATTCTCCTCGACAGGTTCCGCTCCGAATATTTCGTCGATAGATCGATCTCTCGCAGCCAATAAAATTCGATTAGACGCGTTATCAGCGGCTCGGCTCGATTTCCATTTTTACAGGGAGAAAACAAATGCCGGACGACGAGACGCAAAAAAATCTTTCGTCGCGAGACGTGAAAGAGATCCGAAAAAAAAAAATTAAAAAAATTAAATAAAAATACACGATCGAGAGAAAAGAAAGAAAGGAGATGTTATGAAAGGCTTGGGCAAGACTACTTGGTCGGAGTGACGAGAGGAGGCGCGACGACGGAAGGACCTCTATTAACGGGGCCTTATACCCGTGCCCGTTCGGAGACGGCCTGAAAAGTGGCGCACGATTATTATTATTTATCTCACTCTCTCTCTCTCTCTCTCGCGCGCGCGCGCGCTCATTTGGAACAAAGAAGGGTCGTACGTCGTAACTATAACTATAACCTTAACTCATATACGCGGATAAATATAGAAAGAGGAGAATGAATAAAACCAACAGTCGTCAGTTTTCTATACTGGCCACGTCTAGGCTTTGCCTTAGCAATGTTTATAACGAGACGAGAACCGCGACCGCGGTTGGTGGCTGAGAAGCGACGACGTACGATGTGACAAAAAGGAGGAAGAGAGGAAAGAGAGCGACAGAGAGAGAAAGAGAGAGAGTGAGAAGGATAGAGAGAGGGGGGAGGGAAGGATGCGACGTGTGTCACACTACTCGGACAACCTGATTTTAATGTCCAGGTTTGAAACGTTGCACGCTTCGTGATTCTCGTTGTGTCGGGACGGAAATAAAAAAAAAAGAGGGGAGAGAATAGAATGGGAGAAGTGGTTGAGGAGGAAGAAGGGATGGAATAATTGTTTTTCCGAGATTTTTGTATTTTGCTGTCTTTTTCTTTTTCGCTCTTTTGTGAGAGATGAGAGGAACACTGACCACAGATCATCTTTGTTTATTTTCTTTTTAGTGGGAAACGTACGTTGGTCGGAGTTGGGATAAAATTATGGCTCAACGGGTACGCGTGTGGGACGTTGGGTTTGGTTGGAATCATAGTGATTTTTATAATGTTTTCTTGAAATTGAAGAAAGATTATTTTTCATGGAATTGATGGAAATTAAAATATTGAAAGTTGAATAAAACGATGCATATTTAATTAATTGAAATTATTTTTGGTTTGAATGTCAATAAATATTGAAATGTTGTAAATGGAATTATACGACGCTTATCGTAGAAAGGGATTGCATTAATATTAGGGGTAACTTTGACAGTTTTTGGGGCCTTTTTAATAGAGCGCGGAAATACGGTTTAAATGAGTTCCCAGCGGTGAAAAGGTCGAAAAAGCGAATATTTCTGTAAATTGCAATATATCCAGATTATAATGGTCATATTCTTGTTGCGTGAGAAATGTCCGATTTTGTAACCTCCTATTTAAGCGTTTTTGGACGAAAAAAATGTTGACCCTTGCCAGGTGCCGATGGTCGATATTCGTGATTTACTTTTCTGATTTTGAGGAGTCCGGGAGGGTCAAAATTTGTATTTTCGCCAAAAACACTTTCTTGGGTCATTTTGGAATCGGAAATTTCCCACGTAACACGAATATGATGGTTTAAAGACGATTTGGAGCAAAACAAATTTGATCCCATCCTAGGCCATTTTTTTTAAGTATGGGTCCTGAAAATCGCGATTTTCAAAGTGCCGCCACGGCCACAAAAATTGAGCTATCCGGATGTTCCTTGGCTGGTTCTCGAGTGCTCGGCAAGCTTTTCAAAAAGTTATTCGTGCAATTTTCTGTAGGATGAACGAAAACGGAGGTAGAGCCTCGGGAAAAGTCAATTTTTTTAGGTTTTGCGATCTATCGAATTTGGCCACATATTCCTCTCCAGTGAATGTTAATCCTTTCTAAAGCTCTAAGAGCCTATGTCGATCATAAACTTCCCGTACAACAAGAAAATCATGTTTTCGTTTGCGTTTTTCTAGACTTTATCGACTTTAAGTGAATAAATCATTATTTCATGTTTTTTTTACGTTTTTCTCCCAAAGTTTTTGAGATATCGGGCAAAATAACGTCATAATCTTCATCAGCGACAAATTTCCAAATCCCTAACCACCCAGCGAAGTCTTTTTGAACGAGAACAAAATTTACCCTACTATCGACACCTGCCGACTAAATCGATTAAAACAAAACAAATTTAATTAATACAAACAAATTTCAAACGACAACAATACTTTCAAATTCAAAATCCACCGAACGAATTTGAACTACATTCCTTCATTTTTTATTTATACACGAAACTCCATTACCGAGAAATATTCTTTCCCACGTTATAAAATTCATCGTGACTAATCGTCCTATCCGAGTCGTATCGTTGATTTATTCATAAAAAACAGAGTATATATTATTCTTATTGACGATCGAGAGTAGCAGTAGGCGAGTGTTGCATGTCGGTCAATCGGCACAAGGCCAAAACGGGCGTTCGTTTGAGTTATACGAGAGCGCAGCATAGGGGAGAAGAATCCGTGGATTGCGCTAGTGGTAAACGCCCCGCGGACCGTCGAGATCAGACACGCGGAATGCCTGGTAAAGGCTTTTCGGCCTTCGAGCATAATACTTACTCGTGACGTTTCCTCTCTATTTCCTCACATTTTTTCTGTTTTTTTCTCTTTATTTTATTTTAATTTTTATCTACTTATTTATTTTTATTTTTTATCGTCTCATGAGAACTAAAGCCCTCCCTGGGTATCGTAAAGGGGCTACTCGCGCGACGTTTCGCCGTACCGAGCTCACCCAAGGCTTCCGGCAATTTACCCAAAAGAATACAAAGTCCGAGGGAGAAGGGTGAGGGGGGGGTGTAAGAGGGGTAAGAGTATTCCGACCGTTAGCTCGTACGCTTCGAGGACAATTAAGTCGGCGTGAAGCGACTAACGAAGACCGTCGGCCGTGCGAAATTTCAACCGTCCCGAATACCGACTCGGTGCCGGTGATTTATTTTTCCGCGTTGATGCGTCGATCCTTTTAAACGCGATAGACGAACACGACGACAACGACTTTTAATTTATTCAAAAAAAAAAAAAAGAGAGAAAAAAAAGAGGAAGGAAACGAACCGAACGGAAACAAGAAGATGTTTTTTTAATGGACTTTTAATTAGTTCAATTTTATCTCGAGATTTAAATTGAGGTAAACAAGAGGAGTGACAAAATTAGGTTTTGTCTAATTGATATTTAAGAGAATTCTGGAACGACGATTATTGCAATTATTCGTTATTGTTCTTTGTCATCATTTTTTTAAAATTATTATCAAGATGCGTTGAGTCTTTTAATTAATTTTCAACTAATTCACATTTTTTTAATTACAATTTAATCTTTCCACCAATGGAATTGTCGTGAATTAAATTCTAGCGTCGAATTCGTAATCGAGTCAAGAGTGATCTGTCCGAGCAATTGATCGTCGATTTTTTATTAATCGTTAATTAAAGGGATTTTAAAACGTCGATTATATGACACTTATCTTTTATTTATTTCACATTATTTTTCTAATTGCTCAACGATAGATCTGGGTCAGAGAGGGAGGGGTATTAAACATAGGAGAAAAATGGGAGAAAAAATTATCACGTCTCGTACATAAGTGATGTATATTTTCGTAATGTGAAAAACACGAAAGTGCCTAAAAGAGGAAAGACTAATGAACGAGACGGTTTCCTCTCGGTACGTCGGGAGGTGAGGAGAGCGAACTCTAATTGGATCTTCCGAGACGACGTGAGTCCCTCTCTCGCTCTTTCTCTCTCAGATACGTTAAGACGGACACACGCGTGCCATACGCGTGTGAAAAATGAAAAAGCAGCCGGTTATTGTTGCGACAATAATTCGTCCTCCTCTCGGCTTCTTGCGATACGAGAGAGCGAAATAAAAAAAAATAAAAAAACAAACAAAATGGACAAGAGCGAAGAGATCGGTCGGGAGCGATAAGGAACGCGAGATTTCTGGGTTAATGCTGTTTCGTGCGAAGAAATACAACACCCACTTTGTTTTTTACTTATTCTCTCTCTCTCTCTCTTTTTACTCTTCTTCTTTTTTTCTTTAACCTCTTCTTTATCTCCCGACTCGTGCCGATCTCCGAAACTCGTCGTTTCTCTCTCACGCCTCTCGAGAGAGATCTCTCTTTGACGAGCTTTTGTCACGAAATTTCGAGAATTTCGAGAAACCGTTAAAAAATAAAAAAACAAAAATGAAAAAGAAAAATTTTGAAAAAATAAAAATTCCGAGAATAATAATGAAAATAAAATAAAAACATGCGCAGACGAATTATCAACGTTTCACGGTATTTTCGGGTGTCCGTTAAGTCGCCTCGTGATCTTTGAACCGCGCGCACCGCGAGTTCAAATTTGTCGATCGACTGCGACCGCGTGAAACGGACCAACAACGAGTCTTTCGTTCTCTTCGACTCTTTGGTTCGGGAATTAGCTCGTGAGGTCGTTTGATTTTTTTTTTCGTAATCGATACGTTAAACGAGCGTCGATTTTTCACAAAATCGATTTCCGGTCGACTTCCGGGTTTATAAACGAGCGTTTCCGTTTTTTTTTTTGATTTTTTTTCTTGACGTTCGAACGGAAATTGAGTATTTCCAGCGATTCGATAACGTAGCACGCCCTTGGGGCCGATCCTTCGTTACGCAAGTCTCGCAAAATCGCAGGAAAAATAAAAATCCCGATTAATTTGTCAATCGATTAATCAAAGGATAAAATTAAATAAAAAAAATTTCAAAAATTCTCTTTAATAAAATCCAATTATTATCCCATTATTATTCGCTCACGTGACACAAATTTCTCAAAATTACAACAACAACAAAACAAAAGAAACAAAAAAATTCTCATTAAATTAAAATCAATTAACAAAATTCTTCATCTTTCAAGATTTCTCATTTATAAATTAATTTAATTCACGATTAATTTTTCTCCAAAATGAGAGGTTATTGAGAAAATTGCGTTAATTAGCGAGAAAACAGCGTTTCCTGTTTTCGATTGTTTTTTTCTTGACGTTCGTACGGAAATTGAGTATTTCGAGCGATTCGATAACGTAGCACGCCCTTGGGGCCGATCCTTCGTTATGCAAGTCTCGCAAAATCGCAGGAAAAATAAAAATCCCGATTAGTTTGTCAATCGATTAATCAAACGATAAAATTAAATCGAAAATTTTTCAAAAATTCTCTTTAATAAAATCCAATTATTATCCCATTATTACTCACTCACGTGACACAAATTTCTCAAAATTACAAACAAAAAAGAAAACAAAAAAATTCTCATTAAATTAAAATCAATTAACAAAATTCCTCATCTTTCAAAATTTCTCATTTATAAATTAATTTAAATCACGATTAATTTTTCTCCAAAACGAGAGGCTATTGAGAAAATAGCGTTAATTAGCGAGAAAACAAGAACAACAGAAATTAAATGAAAAGTAAAACCGCACAATTAAAGAGTCGTCGTGAAAAGAACCAGTCGAGAGATGAGACTCTCGATTTTTCAAGCTATTTCACTGATGTATCGTAGCTCGGGTGAAATCCTGATCAGGGTTACAAACCCCAGGTCTCCTCGAGATCGTAATTGAGTTGACAATAATTGCGTGTCCCTTCTTTCAATGGCTGTCTTATCGTATATCAACGCACGTATACGTCTCTACATATATGTATATATAGAAAAGAAAAGAAAGAAAAAAAATATATATACATATATATATATACGTATATAAAGTTGGTTATACAGTTAGGTCTTGATAGAAGTGGTAAAAATAGGAGACATATGGAGCGGTTAGAAAGTTTTACTCGGTTCCCGCAGCGGGACACACGCGGTTCGCGATACCTGTGCGCGAGTATTAAAACGCGACGGGTTCGGGACAGCCGAGGCTTCGATATCGCTTTCATCGTGTGAGGTAATTCCCCCCCCCCCCCCCCCCCCCGGCTCGTTTGATGTCCCGAGTCGCGAACCACGAAAATCCGGTTGTACGTGTAAAAAGGGCGTATTCGTAACTTAAGAAAAATTTATATTTTATTTTTTTATTGTTGTTGTTATCTAAAGATTATGATCTTTTATTTGAGATTTTTTTCTTCTTATCGGGACAGGAAATGAAACGAACGATATTTGTTTGAGATTTGATTTTTGTTTTATCGGTCAGTGATCGTTTTAGTTATTTAACGTGATTTTTTTTTTGGGGGGAGAAGGAAATCGTTGGTTGGAGATCATTCGAGATAAAATAATGGAGGAATAGAAATTTTGGTTTGAAAATAGTTTAAAAGCGAGTTTGAGGGACTTTCGTTCGGTTTTCTTTCACCTTTCTCTCTTTCTCTCTCTTGCTTTATCCGCTGTTTCTGTGGGAAAGCAAAGGAGGAATCGAGGAGTGTTCGAGCAACGACGACGAAAAAAAAATCAGGAAGGACGGTTAAGGAATCGACCAAGAGTGTAAAAGTCGTAAAAATTTAACTGAACAATTTTGTTGTCGTTTCTGTTTGTTTTTTTTTTTTTAGTCAACTTTCCCTAAGAGGAAGCGACGAGGCTATCAACGAGTCTAAACACATCTTTTACAATCGTAAAATAGATAATTTTTTTTCTCTCAAACGACATCTCATAATTTACCGGATTTTGTGAATGCGAATATATAATTGGGCTGTAATTATTAATTGTCTAATTATCGAGTCGCAGCAATTTCTAACCAAAACGAGCGAACAAAAATATACACAGGATACAATTTGCTTTAGATTTAATTGTCTCGTGATGAAAAATCGAGTCTGATAAAGACCGTAATTATTAATTCCTGTAATTATCGACTTGTGAGAATCTTCGATCGATTAAAAACAACAATTCCGAGATACAATTTTTTCGAACCACATCGATACCTACGTGATAAATTATTACTATTTTCTTAAATACAAACGCTCTCACGACGAACAAAATATTCCAAAAATAAGGAAAATTACAAAAAAAGAAAAAAAATTCGCACGATAATATTTTTCTCAATTTTATTGATCCACGATCGAGAATCAAAATCGAGTCGGATCGTTGTTCGCGAGAGACCCAAAGCGATCACGAAACTCGCGCCTCGGTTACTACACACAAACACACACACAAACACACACACACACACACACATACACATATATAGAATTTATGGTATTACTATGCGAGAAGAGAAGGAAACTGTCTCGGCCCTCGGGAGAGTCGATCGAGGACCAAGCGGAAAGCTCCATAGCTCGGTTGTGTATGAGAGAGAGAGAGAGATACAGACAGAGAGAGATAGAGAGAGAGAGAAAGATATCACAACGACGCTGTGGTGGGAGTCAACAGGCGAGCAAGTACGGATGGGATATACCTCCTACTTCACTTGGATATTTCATTACGTTCACTCAATCCGTGTAGCGAGCACCGGTCCCAGAGAGCTCACTCGCGGTGTATTACGGACTCGCGAACTATTTATTAAAAAAAAAAGAAGAAAAAAAAGAAGAAAAAAAAAAGAATCATTTTTTTTACACATATATAGACGTATCACGATATACTTGTTGCACGCGAACGATCTCGATCCTTTCGCGCCATATTTAACACTCCGCGACGCGTCGCCGAGTCAAACGATGGATTTCGGAAAATTGTGCAAAAATTAATTTGAATAAATACAAAAAAAATAGATTTTTTTTTGTTTTTTTTTCGAATCGATCGATATTCGTAAATAACGATTTACAAATATCGATTCTCGATCGAGTGACAACATTATCGAGTGTTCGAAAGTATCGATCAAAGGGATTTATCCGGCGACACTCAGAGGACACGTGACAATAAAAGGTGAGTTTTTTTCTTACAGAAAAATTTAAAAAAAAAAATTCTTTTTTTTTAAATATTATTTTTGTTCTCAATTTTTTAATTCGATGCGTTTATCCATCGATCGCCTTTGTCACGTATCGCGCGGATCGTACAGTCGAGAAAAGATGGAAATTACTCTGGGAGTAAGACAATTCTAATAATCTTGACAATAGGAAGAAACTGCTGTCTGTCCTTTCCACGTGTTGGCCTATACGTGTACGTGTGTAATTAGGCCGCTTGCATCACCTAATAATAGACCCGAGGGACACCTGATACATAATAACTATTCTTTCTTTGGGCACGTTACATTCTTGCCGAGTCGCGTTAACGCGCAGCTCCTTCTTTTTTTTTTAATTGAAAACTCCATTATCGTCATTTCCTGAAAAAAAAAATTTTCCCGAATTTTTTTTCTTTTAGAATTAATATTTTTTTTTCAATTATTGCTTCGATTTTATGTCGGCAGCGTTTCGTTATTATTCCTACGTCAGCATACGCGGGAACCGGGCCGAGATTGCGATCCGAGTATTCTCAAGTACGATGGGAAATCGAAGGGACGATTAATGGGAAACGAGAGCCGGACTAATATCAATTTTCTTTCTCGGGTCTGAAAACTGTAATTACACTTTTTTTCGATCCTTAGAATTTTAATTAATAAAAAATGTCTGAAAAGAAACTAGGATAAAATAATAATAAAAATAAATGAAAATAAAGGAACGAGGAAGAAAAATGTTTCGATTTTTCTATCGATTTATAAAAATTCGATTATTTTTCTACCGTTTCGAATTATCGTCATATAAAATTGATTAATCGAAATACGTCGGTTCGAGCCTGGCAAAGTCTCGATCGGACAAACGATCGGACGATTAAACGAAGCGCCAATAATCGTAACCCCGTGATCTCTAATCCGCCCAATTCAATTAATCCAATTGTCCCCGACTTCCGCGTATAAACGCACGATGATCGTTATGAGCCGCGTTTCGTTTAATCGATCGAATAACCTTCTATTCTAAAAACAACGATTACAAAAAAATATTCGATTCGAAACGAACGAATTTTATTTCAAATTATCGCGAGGGATCGAATTAATAAAAAAAAATAAAGTAATTTTTCTTTCTAATAAAATTATACTAAAAATTTTCATTAACGATATTTTTTTTCATATTTAAAAAACAAAAACCAAACCAATTTCATAATGACAATTTTTAACATTATTTCGAAAAATATTACATAAATAAAAACAAATAAATATTAATAAATAAAAGAATAATATTTTTTTAAAGTAGAATTGCATCAGTTTCACAAACGACGATAAAAAAATGGTCGTTATCGAGTTATTTGCGGCATTCGAGAGCCAAACACAAATAATCTCACGAACGCCGAAATATTTGTTCTTAATAAACAATAATAATCGTTGTATTTAAAACGTAATTTCCTCGAAGCGCACGTATTGTTTTTCATTAAACGAAAAAAAAACTCAATCCCGGATTCGTTCAAGACTAAAAAAAAATCCTATCGTCATGTTTTTGATTCGATACGCGTGCCGATAATTTAGCCTCCGAACGAATCGTGGGCGAGCTATCGCGCGCATGCGCCTTCCAACGTTCGCGAATTTTCATCGCGCTAATCGTCCAAAATGGAGACGTCAAAGAAAACTCGCGTGCAATTTCTTTCATTATACCTCGACGTATTTTTCGCTCTTTGTTATTGTTTTTTTTTCTCTCGAACGTTTTTTTCTTCTTCTTTTATTTTCTTTTTGCGCAACGAGGAAGTACAATAGTGAGATCGAGGCGAGGGAAGCGACCAGACGCGTGTGTATACGGGAATGAAAAATTTGTGCGCGAACCAGAAACGAAGAGAATCGAGCGTAGTAAAAAAGAGGAACGAGGGGTGGGGGGAGAAAACCCCCGTACGTCGTTGGGAGAAAATCGTGAAATCGCGTTACCGTTTCGTAACGCTTGTAAAAAGTATGTATAGTTATCGTCGGTGATGAGGTTTGCCCTATATTTAGAATTTTAGGGTATCTGGTCAATTTTTAATCGAAATTTGGAAAAAAACGTGTTTTACGAAAATAATTCAATTTTGTAAATTTTGAAATATATATATATTTTTTTTATTCCACGAAAGTCATTCCACGGGTTTTTATTTCGTTGTATTTTATTGTACGTTTGATTAGGATTTTTTATTTTTTTGAGTTTTCATTTAATTTACGATTTCATTTCAATCGGTAAAATTTTGTATTAAAAAAAATTGCCAACTAACGCGAGATATCGAAGTTCGTTATAGAATGTAGTTTCCCTCTTTTCTCCTTCGCTTAGAATTCGTTTAAAAAAAATTTTTTTTTTACGAATTTTTTGAAATTTTTTTTCCCATTTTTTGTTATTTCATTTTATTTATTTATTTATTTTTTGCCGAAGCGTCCTTGAACGTCCCACAAATAATTCGAACGATTTTTATCGATGTCTCGAGGCGTTTCTCCTTACGACGTCTCGGCGTCTCGGAGACGTCTTTCGTAGGTGGGAAATAGGAGGATAGCTCGAACGGCGTCGAGGTCATCGATCAACTCGTGTAATAGGAATAAAGGAAACCCAATTAATGACGGACGAGTGATATAACACGGGTGTCCGTGTCGTTCGTTTACTTGCGTTACATTACGATCCACAGTGTAATAAAACGAGTAACGATAATAAATTTCGTTTCCTTATGCAACGAGCATTAATTATCGCAAACGTTAAATCTTTCGTCGTTATTTAATTAACCCCCGCATGTCGTTAAAAATTATTTACCCCCTTTCATTGATAAACAAACAATAAAATCCAATAATAAATAAAATATATAATCGTGAATTTATTGTATAAAAAAAAATTAAATTAAATTAAATTAAAAAAATAAAATAAAAACTATCGATTAATTTTACGATTATTCGGGCTTTTAGCGAAAGCGTTTTTTCACGCTATAATTTTGTTAATCGGATAACGGCGAGTTTCTACGGTTATACGCACACGTGGATGTAAGTTTCGCATGTGCTCGGACGAGCTCGACTCGACTCGACTCGATTCCACGACGACGATAATATTACGTTTTATCGTTTGGAGACGTCTAATGATAATTTATACTGTTCTAACGAGGAAAGAGGAGCAAGAGGAGGCTCGTTTGCCCATGCGACATAAATGGTCCTATAAATATATATACATATATATATACAAGTCGTATATGCAGTTTAGAGGAAAGAAGACGAACCGGACGAGAAACTGACCAGCGACCATGCGCAACACGATAATTTATATATATATATATAAATAACGGGAACTCACGAGCCTTGACCACTCTCACTTTCGTTGCACGCGCTTTTGCTCTTTTTATCATCGTGTTCATGCCGACACGATAAAAATCGAAATACTTATTTTTTTTTTTCAGTGAAAAAAGAAAAAAAATAATTTTCGTAGAAAAAACACTTTTACTAACATTCTTTCTTGCTTTTAATCGAACCAGAGAACTTTCATTATAATGTAAAAATTAAAAAATTGAATTCCCGATCGACGTATTTACATTTATTATTTATTCTATATTATTCGCTTTCCAAGAGGATAATGACTCTTGGCAGACCGCACGGAATTTCAATTATATTCTTCATCGTCTCTCTCTCTCTCTTACTTTTTTTTTTCTTTCTTGGTAATATTATGTATATAGAATCGAGCATCTTTCCAACTTTCCCGGAAACGAAGATTTTACCCCGTCGTAACTTGGGGAGCAACCAAGCCTCGCGATTATTTTCTAAACAACGATAACGCTATCGATAAATATATTTGTCATATTCGTAAATAATATGAAGGTAAATATGTTCGGGGTATTAATTTACTCACGGTGTGAACGCGAATTGGCGGTTTAGATGATTGCGGGGGTGGAAGAAGCGAAATCTCTCCGGGAAATAAACAACGAGGCACTGATCGTTGTAATTTGATATCTCGATAAGAAATAATCTTTCGTGAAAGTCTCGAGTTAATTAAAGCGAACGCGTTTGCGGAAATTCAAGATTTTCTTTTTCGATTTTTCATTTTTTCATTGGTCGATACGAATTTTAATAAAACGTATCGATTTATTCATTTTTACGTGCACGAAAATAAAGAATAATATTATATAAGTATTTATTTATCGAAATTATTGAATTATTTGTTGTCTCGATAAATAAATCTACGATAATATTATTTTTTTAACAATAATCATAATAATAATATTTTTTTAAATGAATTTCAATTAAAAAAAGATATTATTTTTATTATTATGTAAAAAAAATATTTTCATCATTATTTGGACAAAAGAAATTTAATATTTTCGTTGAATCGATGAAAAAAAAGAAGAAAAAAATAATAATGCCCAGACACAATACCAATAGCGTCCACGAGGCCATTAGCGTCGAGAATTCATCCCACCTGTAAATACGGCGCTTGTGTCTACCTTCGTACAATGCCCGTAATACATATCGGCCCCGTGTAACCAGCACCCGTAAGATTTTCCTCGTTGAATAGTGCGCGCCACGTGGGAAGGGGGACAAGAGAGAGAGGGAGAGAGAGACCGAGTAGACGTTTTAAAGAGACTCTTTGATACCTTCACTCGAGCGCATTCGCCCGGTGAACTCTCCGTGCGCTTAAAGAACAAAAAAAAAAAAAAAAAAAAAGAAAAAAAACCCACATTCGCCCGTGAGCAACCGCGCGAACGCCGATCGACACAAACGAACCCGCGCCACTTGGTGTACACTCGACTTCGTGTTTCTTACTTTTTTCTTTTTTTTTCTCATTTCTTCTTTTACTCCCTTTTTCATATTTCATTTTTTTTTTCATTTTTCTCACTCTCAAAAGAAAAAAAAACCTGTTAGTATAAACGAGGTGATACAGTCCTCTAACGTCTAACGTCCTATCGACGTTTGCACTGCACACATTTCGCTCTTTCGCTCGCTCGCGAGAGAGAGAGAGAGAGAGAGAGAGTAACCATCGAGAGGCGAAATTGCTCGGTCTGAGAACCACACCCACACTCTCTTGCCTACCCTCTCTACCACCCCCCACTACCCCTCGTCGTCCTCTACCACCATTTACCGACCCTCGCGATTCTCTTACCGTACGCGTACGTATGGACGTTCTATCGGGAAACGATAATCAAAACGTACAGTTTCACATACGAGAGAGAGCCAGTTCGCTTATATGAGCCGAGACTAAAGTGAGAGAGAGCCTCGCCGGTCGTTATTAACGTTCATCACGTATATCTATATATATATGTATGTATGAGTTCGTATCTCCCGCGTTTTTCGCGTTGAGTGTGTCTCTCTCGCGCTCGCTCGCTCGCTCGCACGCTGGCGCGCGCGCGTGCGCGCTCGGCTGGTTCTCTTCCGCAACGCCCGCGAACTCGATAGTCGGCGCGCATGCGCAAACTGGAATAGATTTTTTTTTCTTTTTTTTTCTTCCTGTCGTTATAGGGTTTACGATATTATAATAGATAATTCATTATTTTATTATTTTTGACTTTTTGTTATTGTCGTTACGAGATGGAAGAGATATTTTTTTTTAATGACAAAATTGTGTTTTTTATTAGTGGACGAAGTTTACTTAAAATCGTGACTAATGTCGAGGGATGATAATTGTCTTTGGAGAATCGAATGGAATTTCCGATGATTCTGTTCGATTCGAGATAATCGAAGTAATAAAGTTTTTTTTTTAAATTTTTTATTTGTTGAAAAAAAAATTGCAAATTAATAATCGTGCAGATTTATTAGAATTATTATTGTTTTTATTTCTTGTGCTCATAGTTTCTAAAATAATAGCAATAATAATAATAATAATAATAATAATAATAATAATAATAATAATAACCATGATTATTATTATTATATTTTATAGTTTAATCTTTTTAAATTTATGTCCGTTTAATATTTTTTCAATTCTAGGATAATAATAATAATAATAATAATAATGATAAAAATAGAAAACAAAACAAAAACTATAAAATATTGCAATAATAATAACTATTATTAATATTATTATTATTATTATTGTTGTTGGTATATTTTATAGTTAGATTAGCCCACTTTTCACAGAGGCATTAAATTATGCTATTTTATGCGCGTTCTATATCGAGCATGATGAAATATTTATTATAGTAATATAAGCCTCCTCCAAACTATATATATATATATATATATATATATATATATATATATATATATATACCGACATATATATATGTAGGTATGAAGAATATACGCTATAAGATAAATCGTCACGGCCTCGCCCTACGATTTACCAGTCGAGCATAATAAGGCCCTCGATAACTTAAAGTACGTCCCACCTACGAAATATCCGTTATTCAACACGAAACGGATCTTGTATAATTCCCTCCGCGATGAGGAGAAACAAAAAAAATTGAAAAAAAAACAACGAACCAGACAACCGCGTATCCCGCGGGGCAAACGCGCGAGATATCTCGGACATCGAGAGGGCATTAAAAGGACGGAGAAAGTGCACGAGATTTATTTCGACCCGTGGATACCAAATTTGGTGATATAATTTCGTAATCGAGCTCGATCGAGAATAATCGTGTTCGAGACGGACGCAACTTGTTTTTCTTTTTTTTTCTCCTTTTTTTATTCTTTATTTATATATTTAATTTTTCGTTTCAAGATTTCGAAATTGTTTTAAAAAAAATGTTTTCCCCCCTTCTCCCTTTATCGCAAAATTATTTATACAACGAATGATTTTTAATCGACGAATTATTTATAATATTTCGTCACGTACCGGTCTCGATGTTTTCACCTGTCGACTTCCGGTTGTGAAGAGAAGACAAAAAAAACGAGAGCGTAATGACGATGATAAAAAAAAAGAAAAGAAAAAAAATTTAAAAAAAAAAATTAAAAAGAAAACACATCATAATGCCAAGCTCGCGTCCTCGAACGGGGCGAGCCTCGTTCTCCTCGTGCACACGGGAGGGAAGTGCTCGAGTTACGCAAGCGAAATGCGCGAGAGAGAGAAATTTGTATCATTTCGCGGTGCTCGGACCTCGCGTGGCCCTCCGAAGTTTAATACGCCGTGCGCGGTTATACCGCGGGCTATAAACTTTCACCGGGACTTTAATAACTCGTTGTTGTTTCCCGTGAGGCAGATAGAAAGAGAGAGAGAGAGAGAGGAAGAGAGAGAAAGAGAGAGAAAACACGAAACACACGTGCATTAGTTTGTCGACTCGAGATTTCCCTGATGTATGCGTGACTTGACCATCGGCTACGTCGTTAACGCCCCGTTTAACGAGCCCGAGCTTACCTCTCAATGTTAGAACGATGAAATTTCAAGCGTGGTAAATAAAAATAAGATCCCCTTATTATTAAGCGAGCCGAGTCTAATTACGTATGACATTTCTCGAGCGATTAAAAGCGATTTTTTAATTATTCTTTTTTAATTCTTATTCTTTTCGCATATTGTAGAAATGGAAATAGAACGAAGACTTTCATTTTTCATCAGGAAAGAAAATTTTCATAAGATTTGGAAATAATTTTATATAATTTCGAAATTATTTCTGTTTTGATTATTTATCGTTATTGAAACGGGTATTTTCTTAATAATTGATGAAAATTATGAAAATTATATTTAATTTTGATCGTATAAATTTAAGGAATTAATTGTTATCGTTTGATTGATTTTACAGATAAAAAAAATGTCCGTCAAACTCGGCTGCGGTTTAATAGCTTTCCGATTGCTCACACTGTGCGAGCTAACTCTCACGGCGATGGTTCTCCCTCGACCACCCTCGTCGCCGAACGACATTCCCCACGAAACGATACGAGATACTCGAGGAAAATTTCGTAACGACAAGGCTCTCTACAGTCTAGTTTCGTTAAATACCAACGTCGAGAAACCAAACACCGATGGTTACAGGTAAAAAATTATTTTCGTTGTTTACACAACGTAAAAATAATTCTCAATTTTTCCATTAAAAAAATTTTCGTTCTACGATAATTCCCATTAATTTTAGACTATTGGAAATCGAGCTTCGCGGCGACGACGTCGACGAGACGAATCTCCAAGGTATCGTACGAGCTATGCTTGGCGGCGAGGAAGAACAACAACAACATCCAGAATTGAGCAACGAACGTGAAATTATTCCACAACCCGAGGTAATTCCTCACTCGATCTTGGGAGTTCGAGACATCGGTCTCTCCCCGAACTATCGAATTCATCCGTTTCTCGGTGACGACAAGAGAACCCTTCTTAGACCACCGAACGACAAAAATCCCGACGAGAAGCTTTATTACTTGAAAAATTCACGACCAAAAGTCGACGTGAACGTTCGCGGTCACAGTGGAAGTTTCACCGGTGATAAATTTTTCTCCAAGACCGTGAACGATCAAAATTCGATAATTCGTCCCTCGGAGTCCAATCGTAATACGAAGAGTCTCCTGGACAAGAGAATTCGTCGTCCAAAAAAATATTTATCATTCGAGAGTCGTGAAAATTGGAACGCAAGTGAGATTAAAAATTATTCGTCGAGTGGACGAAGTTACGCGACTGGGGAATACGAGCCAAGACCGGACAGAGGAAACGAGGAACCAACGACGGAAAATATGGCAGTGACTTCGAGCGAACTTCCGAAACAGATACCTCCACCACCGAGTCGCGTACCGAGTCGAGTTCTCGTCGCTCAAACGACACCGATTCAAAAATACGCCCTTCGAAGGACCGATATTCTTCCTGGATACAGTTACAGCGAGGCCTGAGAATTTCCATCGTTCAAACGAGCGAGAAACTCTCTCGCTCGTTATAAATACGATTTATCGTAAAAGAAAATCACGTGTACATAGAATATTAACAAAAATTCCTTTTCCATCGATTTCCCGAAAGTATTTCATAGATTTTCATATATTTATGTTACTAATTTCTTCTTCTCGAATCTTTCCTGCGATTAGCACGATCCCTATCTGTTTTTTTTAGTATTTATATCGAGTAATATATATATTTGTTGTTTTAACGTCGTTGTAAAAAAAAAGAGGAAGAAATTAAACGCTAGCCTCTCGGGCTTTGTCCCATCGCTGTCGATTTAACGTTGTTGTAATATATTAGCGAAAAAAAAACATAAAAATGCGAAATTTTGTGTTTAATCCTTACGAGAAATTGTAATTTTTCGTTCTCTTACCTGTTCGGCTTTCAGAGTTAACTCGATGAATATTTGTTGAAGCTTTTCGTTCACGAAATTTATGCAGAATTGCTCGAAACCGTTTCTGTCGAAGATCTCGAAACCGTAGATGTCGAGGATTCCGATCTCGTATCCCTCGACGCTCGTTTCCATCGCGATATTGACTCTCTGTGAAATAAATGATTTTTTTTAAATTTACATTTTGTATGAAAAATGTGATTTTTTCTTTGACAAATTTTGCCGAGACTCACCTTAACCAAATAATCGAACAACCTGGCATAAATGTCTTTTACCAAAGCGTCTCTCGTGTACAACGCTTGTGCCACGTTCAGAGTAACGTCCAGACTCTCCGACTGACTTCCCCATTTAGATTCGAATTCTCGCGAGGTCAACTTGTGCGACAGTTGATCTGCCGAGATCTCGAAAAGAAAGGCCGGAAAATCGAGAGCTACGGACAATAAAAAATATTCGATTAATTTTTCCCGAAGTAAATTAAATATTTGTGTAATTTATTTTTCGCACGAAATTTTCTCGTCTCGATTATTTTGACAAAAATGCAAGGATAGATTAATTTTAATGAGATTGTACCTTGCTTATCGGCAACCTGAGAATAATTTCCATTCTCTTGAAATTGTATGTTTCCAATATGAAGAATACCGGCGACCAGTCTGAAAATATCGGTAACTTCCGAGTCCTTGATTCCCATGACGCTGAGCGCTAAAAAAAAAAGAAAAAAGAAAAATAAGGACAAAGAGTTCGATGGTAACTTCCTCGTTGTATTTTACGATCCAGGAAATTATCGACGAAGAAAAGAGCATGAATCTCACCTTTCAGGGTCTCTTGAAAGTCTCTCGCGTCGTTCGTGCCTTCGACTTTGTGGCTACCGCCGTAACTCAGGTAGTTATAGTAATCGAGATCCGTAAGGCCGAAATCATCTTGAAAATAATAATAAAATACACGAGATATAAACAGAAGTTAAAGAAATCATAAAAAAATAACGATAATTCGATTAAAACGATATAAAACAATTTAATTTGACAAATTGAACACAGACTGATGTATAAAACATCCGAAAGACTGTCGATGAGTCAGACTTCTCGTCATTCTCGTCGACACAGCGTGAATTCATTCGTCGTTAAAATAGTAATAAAAATAAAAATAAAAAAAAGAATGAAAGAAAAGGAAAAAAAAATCCACTCACTTTTCATCTGTTGATTCGCTCCGGTCGCGAGTTGATAAAAAATATGAAAGTTTCTTTCTCCAGGATTGTGACACGTCACACGTGACTTCTCCAGTAAAAAATTCGATATCTTTCCACCGTTCGGTTGGCCTCCAGGACCGAATTGCATCTCGACATACTTTCCCTGCGAACAAAAGATCGTGCAATTATTATTCCATTTTTTTTTCTCGTCTCTATCTTTCTCTTTGTTTTTACGTCAGAGACGAGATATCCATTTCTGGTTTGCATTTTTTGCCGGAGCGTCATTGACTCGTCGGTTGCAAAAGTCGAACGAGTACGACGCTACGAAAGCGAGACGTTGGAATTTAAAACGCGCGTCGCATACGAATTAGTATTAACTTTTCTCGACTACGGAGAAGAGGACACTTCTCGCTTCTCTCGTTCGTTCGCCCCCACGAACGGAAGACGAATTTAGGCCGTACCCTCTCTCCGTAGTTCTCTCTCGCGATTTTTTCTGCTTTTTTTTCTTTTCTTTTCTTTTTTTTTCTTTACTACGTCAATTGGACATCTTGTCTCGTTATCGCTGGACTACCCACGGATCTTGTCCGCGGGACGTTCAGCAATTTGCGTTACGAGATCCTCAGACCACAGAGCTAAGCTGAGACTAATCTGCACTGGACTGTGACAAATATTTTCTAATCTTGCAATTTTTTCGGATTTTTATTTCTGATAAAAATTTGAATAATATCGTTTTGATCATTATTTTGTAATTAGAAATTTGTTAATAATTATATCGGCATTGATATGAATTATTTTTATTAGAAATTAAAATAATTAGGAAAATTCGAGATTTTTTTTTTAATTAAATTCGTTTTAATTTGAAAAAATTTGATAATAATTTTTTGACTTACGAATCTACTGCTGTTGTTGTTCCTGACGGTTTTCGCGTTACCGAATGCCTCGAGAAGGGGATTCGACTCCAGTATGACGTCTTTTACTCTCTGGACTCGTTCGCCACCTCCGCTCACTCTCGCCACGTAAGACATTATGTACTTCGCCGCGACCGTTTTCCCCGCTCCTGATTCACCGCTGTGTGGAAGATTGTTTATTTTTTTTTGTTTTTTTTTTCATTATTAATAAGCAATTTTCTCTGTAGCTGTATCACGAACCGAGCAAATCGATTTAAAACGAATGATTACCTGATAATGACGCACTGGCTCTCGTTGTCGATCAGCATGTTGCGATACATGTCGTCCGCCAGGCCGTAAATGTGCGGTGGATTCTCATAAGGCGCCTGAATAAAATTTAATAATTAACGATTAAAATAATTTCAACAATTTTAATAATTTTATAAATTCTTAATAATTAATAAATTAATAAATTTACAAAATTTATTAAATTAATGAATTTACAAAATTTAATAATTTTATAAATTTACAAAATTTTATAATTCTAATAACACGACAATTAGCAAATTATTAGTTAAATTTTTATTTTTACTTTCGTTATAAAAATCGACTGAATTTATTTCTGTCAAATTAATTCTGCTTTTGATAGAAATTTTTTTCAAAACTTTAATTTCCTGTTTCCATTAAATGTAATAAAGATGATTCGTGCTCACCGCGCCCTGATAAATCTCGACCTCCTTGTCGCTGAAGTACGGCATCTGTTTGAAGGGGTTGATGGAAACGAGAACGGGACCGATGCATGTCTGGATATCGTTAAGGAACGTATTCTTCGACGAGTCATTTCCGGTTGTTACAATGGATCAAAAAACAAAATGGCTATTCCATTAGGCTAATGGGATAAGTGCGATGAATACGCGATAAGAATTTAACGCGCGCCACGACCTGGTGAACCTTTTCGGTAATTCGAGTTCGAGGTCGACCCGACGATCTTCTTCTTTTTTTTTTTTTTTTTTTTTTTTCTTTAGACCAAAAAAGGATACGAATATATAATCGTCCATGTATCTCTTTCGAAGATTCTCCATAATGGCGTCCTCGGTGACTTTTGGCAACAGGACCATATCGTCCACCCCCGAGACCCGAACATTTTGACTCTGCCAGTGATAAACCTGAAATTAAAAAGAAAATTAAATTATTCGAAGTAAAAAAAAAAATTGAAAATTCATAAATTCAAAAGAAATAGAAGAATTTTTGGAAAAATCGATAAAATTATTATTTCACGATAAATCGAAGAAAAATGATTTTATAAATGACTAATTTCGTCGATAGGATGTAATAATCTTCGGGGAACGAAGAGTCGTACGAATATGATTGGGTAAGCGGAGATTGTCGAGTGACCTCATGTACGAATGATGATGATGATGAGAGAGAGAGAGAGAGAGAGAGAGAGAGAGAGAGAGAGAGAGAGAGAGAGAGACATTTCCACGGATCGCTGGCCTCCCCCCTGGGCACGCAGCGCGACGGCCAGAGAAACAATTCGCAACGAGGTGGACGCGACACGATGGACAAAACCAAGAGAAAATAAGGAGCAACGAACTTTTTACTCGAGCGCCGATCGCTCGGCCGAGTTTCCGTTTTTTTTTTTTTTTAGAACGCAAACGTCGTTCTTAAACTCTTAGACGAACGAAAATTTTCTTTTTCATTCGATTTCAACAATCGTTGAAAAAAATTGAAAGCAAATTTCATCGAGAACTAATTTCGAAAAAAAAAAAAAATTTATTCACCAAAAAAAATTGCAGACGTGAAATAATATTTTTTAGTAAATAATTCTTTTTTGTGATTTCAATTAACTTTCTTCTTTGATCGAGATTTTATTATTCAATTACTCGTGCTCGAAAGATTATTCAAAAAAAAAATCGAAAAACAAAAAAAAAATTGTATTTTTCTCAAAACTCGTTAAAAAGGAAAAATTAATGCACGAATATTTTAACGAAATACGTATAATTGTTCGTATCCTCGAGAGAATGCTTTGTCTCGCGATACTCGTAAAAGTCGAGTGAAAACTTCGAAGCTAGAAAATAAAGACGATTTCAATTTTTTGTTTTTCGAGTCAGCTGCAACATCGACTGTTTTCTCCTTCCTCCAATAAAATAACGGAAGTGAGTCCTCTCGAGTTTCCAAGACGAGGTTATAAAAATAGAAAATAATCGTGGACAATATCTTTACAACCGTGATAAATTCCTAACGATCGAAAGTAACACAAATTAAACGACAGAAAAAAAACAAAAACAAATTTCACGTTTTAAAGGAAGAAATAATTTTTTTTAAATATTTTTTCAGGATTTGGACCGAAAGATTTTGTCGTTTTGTGGTTAATTCCAGAGTCGTTGAAGAGCCACGTAAATCCACCGGATGTCAGTGAGAATGTTATAACGCCGGTGGCGAGCAACGAACCGAAGAATTTCTGTCGGCGTTCTGTGCTGTTGCAAAGAGCCCTCGGGGGGGGGGGGGGGGGGGGGGGGGCACGTGCGTACCGAAACGTCAGGCGCCAGCTGATGCACTTTCGAGCATCGCGGTACGAGAGGCAAAATTTCGTCGTTCGCATAGAGTAGGCGACAAAATATTTCCCGTTAGCTTTGGACCGGCGCAGCGGATTTTACGGGGAGGAAACAAGAGAGCTGGAAATAAGCTCTAGTTCCCCGTTTATGGATATACAAGGATTTTTTTTATTTTCTTCCTCGATGGTACGACTTCCGGTTCATTCGAGCGTACCGAAAGGGGTGAAAATAAATAAGAAAAATATGAGGTAACGAATGAATTTTGTTTCGTCCGATGAATAAATAATTGATAAATTGTTTAATGAATAATGAATGAATAATAAATAAATAATAAATTAATAATGAATAAATAATAAATGAATAGTAAATAAATAGTAAATAAATAATAAATAAATAATAAATTAATAGTAAATAAATAATAAATGAATAATAAATTAATAGTAAATAAATAATAAATAAATAATTAACAAATAATAAAATAAATAATAAAATATATATATATCGAATAATCAAAATTGTCGAATGAAGACCGGTCGCACATAAGTACGTATTATCATACATGCCAGTCCGTTAAAAAAAATTTGATGACACCAGTGACGGATAATCTAATCTGCGTACGCGCATGTAGCCTTATCTCTTATCAACCGAGAGGACCAGATAGTGAAAAGGTGAGGAGGAGGTTATTTCGCTTTTTTGCGATTTATTTACACCCATGGCCTTTTAAACAAATCCGCGACACACTTATCCATTTTCAAATACGATGCGTCATACCAAATATTTGCTCGATGACCGAGTTTCACTTTTTTTTTAATTTAAAAATTTTTTAATTTAATTATCGCTCGTGTAAATAAAGAAAAAAAATAAAAAAATTACGATAGTGCGGTAGGTCGCGTATGGATCGAAAAAAAAATTGTTCAATGAAATATGCGAGTTTAAGCGATTCGAACGTTTATTTCTCGTCGAGATTTGTCATTTCCGGAATTGTACTTTATGAAACACGAGCTCGACTCGCAACGAGAGCAATGAAAACGTCCGCTCGTTTACCGAAGTTCCGCCGTGACCGAATCGCTATAATGCACGCGTATACGAGCCGTTCCACGTCGCTTGGACTCGAACGAATAAATATTTTCCTCGAAAAAAAAAATTAAAAAATCAACGGATTCTAAAAATTCTAGAAATCGCACAAAAATATAATCCTTCGAATTTTAGAAAATTCTAAAAATCCGTCGATTTCTAAATACTCGAGTGATTATACAAAAAAAATCTAAAAATCTAAAAACATTATCGAAATTTTAGAAATTCTAAAAAAAAAATATCAATTTTTTTAAGAAAATGTGAACATTTCTTGGATTCTAAAAAAAGGATACGAGTGCAACAAGTGCACACAATTATAATTCTGTTATTTTGAAAAAAAAGTCTAAAAGCCTTCCATAAATTTTCGAAATTCTTTAGAAAAAAAAACAGAAAATTTTATTTTCATTTTTCGAGACATTTTTTCAAGAAATATTTTTTTTTCGAATGGCTAAAGTGGACTCGAGGTAAGAAGTGAGTCGTCGGTACTCGAGACGAGACGCACGCTCCCGGGCTTGTCTCTTCCTCTTTCTTCGACTCGGCACGAAAGATTTTTCACACGACGAGAAAGAACGACGTTGTCTCTCTGATGTCTCCGACTATATATCTCCTTTCTCGTTTCTTTTCATTTCCTCTTTTTTTTCTTTCCTTTTTTAATCTCCGGGCATGTGCGAGAGCTTTTGCTACCATGCCCGGCTGCTTCTATTTGTGACAAAAAAAATAGGGCGAGCGTCGTTCGACAGTCTCGAGTGGCACTACGTGCGCCAAGAATCATGAAAAAAATTCCCTTTACAAATCTCACAAAAATATTTCCAAAAAAATTCTAATTACAAAAATTGAAAAAAAAAATTGCTCGCATAAAAAATATTCTAAATACTCGACCGTTAAAAATTCTAATTCACGAACCATTATGAAAAAATTCCGCTTTATCTCGAGAAATAATTTTCTCGTTGTACGAAAAAATAAAAATAAACATTACAAAATTAAAAAAAAAACTAATTGAATAATTAAAATAAATTCAATAAAATAAAAATAAAAAAAACCCTAATTGAATAATTAAAATAAATTCAACAAAATTAATAACACATACAAAACAGTAAAATAAATAATATTAAATATTTCTTTCCGATAGAAAAAATTACATTTTCATCACCACTAAATAATTATCTCTCCCCCAATCCGAAATAATTTTTTTCCCATCGAACAATCCTCGTCCAGTTATCAAAAATGAATAAAAACCCGTAAATACGATTACGACCAACGTCCTCGTAACTTCGCACGAGGATCGATCGACTTCCCTCTTCCTCCGTCTTCGTTAGTCACAGTCGACAATATTTTTTTTCCCCATCGCAATCCAAGATCGCAATCTTGCACCCTTACCTACATAGTTTTCTCTCAATGTTGCCATTTTCTCGCTTGGCAACCGACCAAACGACACAGAGATCCTCCAATGTCACAAATTCCCAAGAAAATTAAAAAAAAAGTGGAGAGATGCGTCTCACGGCATTAAAGCGAAGAGCGAGAGTCTTCGAGAGCAAAATGGAAACTTCGTAGAATCGCGTCGTACGTGGACGATCGATTTGATAGACCCAACGCGACGACGACGACGACGACGACGACGACGACGTCGACGACGTCGACAACAATGCCCGCACGTCGTCGTGTACCTCGAGGTCGAGAGTAGTACCCGACTTACGACTAATAGTACCACCCCCTCCCTCCCACCCCCGCCACCCTCTACTACCGGTGGTGTATAGTGAATGCCAGGCTCGTCGACTCTCGTCGACTCTCGTCGACTCTCGTCGACCCTCGTCGTCCTCTCGTCGCGTGCTCTTCGACCCCTCGTCCAAGAGTGTGTCGCGAGACTACTTTAGAGAGAGGCTTCTTCTGGATGTGACTTTGCGTCTCGTTTATTTCACGTAGGAATTTGCGTTTTTGATAAATCGTGTTTGACCCGTGAAAGGTTTTTTTTTTGGTATTTTTTTGTTAGGCGATTTTGTTAAGGATTTGATCGGGAAAACGAGGAGATGTTTTTGATTATTGGTCGTTGGGATAATTGTAATTATTGATTGATTGATTGGTAATCGATTAATCGATGGTTGATGGTAATTGTAATGAGGATGATGGGAAGAAATATAGAGTAATTTTTCGAAATAGAAATATAATGGCGAATTGAGATTAGAAATGATTTTTTGTTTGTTTTAATGATAATTTGCAAACATTTTTTTATAGCTCGATTGTGAATTATACGTATCGACAAATATTCGTGAGAAAGGGACAATCGATTAAAAAAATTGTCGATTTTAATGAGTTTTGATAGATTTAATAATTTTGGCAATTAAAAAAAAAGTATTTTTAAATTTATTTGGAAATTATTTTATTTGGTTATTATTTTATTTGATTTATTTTTTCAATAATATTTATTATGTGGAGAGTCGCGGCAAACGGGAGTAAGAGCCCGCAGTGATTCTCGAAGGGAACAACAGCCTCTTGAGATCTCTCTTGAGAGAGAGAGAGCGAGAGAGAGAGAGACAGGTTTTGTTTCTTCCTCTCTCGATCGAACAATGCCACGCTAGGAATCCGTGTGAAAAGTCACGAACCGTTCGTGTTGCACGCAAGTGTTATTACATGTTGCATGTGTATTCGACAATAGCTCAATGTTTATCGGTATTATGTTACCATCACTTACACTGCTACGAGACTTCAGCAATATATAAAAATTATCTCTCCGGTATATACAGGGTGAATTCTGTAAGGTTTCTCAAACGGGATTTTGGTGCAGATGGGATCATTACAAACAAAAGTTGCAAATATACATTAGGGATATTTTTAATAGTTTACGAGATATGAATATTTAAAGTTTATTCAATCACAGCGCGCCGAGAAGCGTTGGAGCCGCCCACTCTCCGCCCTATCCGTAGATATAGCACAGTTTAGGGCGCTACATTTGGGATGGCAAAATTCAGAGCGGTCAATTATTATTATTTTATTAGGCAGTCATTTTTATTTGTCGGGCATTGACTGCTCTGAATTTTGCCGAGCCCGCTAAATAAAAATGACTGCGTAATAAAATAATAATAATTGACTGCTCTGAATTTTGCGATCCCAAATGTAACGCTCTAAACTGTGCTATATGTACGGCTAGGGCGGAGAGTGGGCGGCTCCAACGCTTCTCGGCGCGCTCTGATTCGATCAACTTTAAATATTCATATCTCGTAAACTATTAAAAATATCCCTAATGTATATTTGCAACTTTTGTTTGTAATGATCCCATCTGCACCAAAATCCCGTTTGAGACACCTTACAGAATTCACCCTGTATATATATAAAATATTTCTCTGTTATATATATATATATATATATATATATAGCGGAGAGATAATTTCGCACAACGTACGATAAGTCACAACCCCGTTACCACGACCAAAAAAAATTATTTACAAATATACGTAAAAAACGATCATAATTGGCCGCAAGTATTAAAAAGTTTATTTAACGAAAAAAAAACAATTTTTTAAATTAATCTAACTTTAATTTAATTCTATGGATACAATGTAGAATTTTTTAATTATAAAAATTCAAATTGTATGAAAAAGTTAGAAATTTTTATGAATAAAAATTCAAATAAATTCCATGGGAATGTAAACCAAATTTTTTATGCATAAAAAATTTAAATAAATTCCGTGGGAAAGAAATAAAAGATTTTAATGAATAAATATTCAAATAAATTCTATGGGAAAGAAAAACAAATTTTTAATAATTAAATTTTTTTATAAATTCAGAAATTAAAATTTTTAATCAATAAATATTTAAATAAATTCCACGAACAAAATTAAAATGTCGAATGAATGAAAATTTACACAAATTCCATCGAATGAAAATTATTGTAAATTAATTAATACGCGTTGAATAAAATCTCGATGAAAAATGTTGTTTCGAAATGAAAAGTGTATTTTAAAAAGCATATCCTTCAGAATGTATTAGTCAGCCACGAGTAAATAATATATAATACACGATGAATCGAAGGCCGGAACGTAATTATTAACGAAACGTTAACGCGATCGAGTCCTCGAGGGTCGCTGTCTGTAGCGACGGCCAGAAGCCACACGAGGTAGACGGGCAAACCAAGATAATAATCAAAGATCGAAAACGACGAAAACCTTTTATGAACAAATCGATAGTCGAACCCGATCGATCAATCGCGTTTCTTATCTTATCTAATAACCGAAATAGACAAACAGAGAGAGAGAGAGAGAGAGAGAGAGAATATGAAATCGATCCTAAAAAATTAATATTGTTATCCCTAAAGTCAATTATCCGCGTCTCGAGAATTGAATTATTTATATTTATCAAACTACAAAAAAAATTTTGAAAAATAACTTAATTAAATTTTGTAATTTTCATTTTTCAGATAACAACCTATTTTTTAACAATTTATTCAATAATTTTACATATTATTTTCATTATTTTTAAATATTATTTTTAATATTATTTTTGCTATTTTAAAAATAGATTTATTTATATATATATAAGTCATGACGAAGATTGAAAGCGAGTGACCCTGAGAAATTGAGGAAAGCCGGTGCTCCTTCGCGAAACCATAAGAATTAGTCACGCGAGTTCCTCCGTTCGTCATCCATCTCTCGCTCTTATCCCGTATATAGGCATACAACGCACGCGTTTCCCGGCATAGAGTCATTGTCATCGTCGCGTCTTATCTCCCGCGTCAAAGAAGAAAAAAAAAGAATAAAGAAAAAAAAATCTTAGTTCACAACCGTATGGATCGGCAAACAGTGACGCGAAAACTATCAATCGGTATCTACACGTTATACAGCCTCGAGTATACACATTGCGCCATGCCGCAGTACAAATATATATATATATATAAACACACACAAAGCCTACGTAAGGTTATAACTGTAGGCGAAAATGGAGGCACCTGCATCTAGTAGGTTTCTCGGCAACGTAACATATAGCGAGTCTATCGCGCTTTGGTTAAACCAGTCCAACGACCCTATTATTAAAAGTCACTATAACTCCATCTTGCTCGCTCACCCACTCACTCACTCTCTCTCTCTCTCTCTCTGTCTCGCTCGAGACGCTCGTCGAACTCTCCCACTCGGTCGAATTCGTTCGAGAAGCTTCGAAAAATAAAAATAATATTTCGCACTGCCACGGTCTTGGAAACGAATCTCGTAAAAAAGGAAAAAATATGTTCCTATTGTAACTTTGTGTATATATATTTGTGTGTGTGTGTGTGTGTGTGTGTGAGAATGAAAATAAGTCGATAAATTTTTAAGTGTGGTCCCGCGAACGAGCGCATGCTTCAGTTTCCCGTCTCATTAAGAAATAATGTATGAAAATTATATCCACTCCGCGCGAGCGCTTCTGCAAGTGGTTATTATAATGTATGGGGATGTATATATGTATGTGTATACGTGTACAGGATCCTCGTCCCGGCGCGTCAATGATATGCCACGGAACCGGACGAGTATCTCTCGCCGGTAATTCCGGACGATGAACTCGTCCCCTGTGTGTGTGTGTGTGTGTGTGTGTGTTCGATGGAGGAACGAGGATAACCGGGCAAAACCCGAATTAAAATTATAAAAAATTCGGCGAATGTATAATTTTGATTGATTATAAAACAAAAAAGAAAGACAAAGAAACAAGGACTCGTTCGTATTTGATAGTTGTGTATAAAAGTAGTGCACGTGGTTCATGGACGAATAGATGAAAGTGCATAATCGTTTGCACAATAGTGTCAAGTGGCCTAACAAGATAAAAGAGCAAGCCGAATGAAAACCCATTAATCAATTATAACAGAGACGTGTGTATGTACGTAGGGAGAGAGAAAGAGAGAGAGGGAGATAATGGGGTAAATACAAGGTAGGAAAGTTATATCGTTCGATTTACTCACCATGGTGTCGCCGGTTCTCTACCGACTGTGACGGATTCGCGTATACACGCGGAGGGCAACGAGGACGAAAAATCGACGAGGGAAGTGTATAGAGCAGGTGTGTACCGTTGCCTCAGCAGACAAAGGTACTCTTAGAATTGAAAGAACTTATGCGTGTGCCGGGACGTACGAAATTCGTATTACGCTCGTTATTAAACACGATGACAACAGTACAGTTATCCCACTCCGTATCCATATCCGTGCCACGCCATGATTCACAAATCAACTTTTATACGAGCACTTTAGCACCACTTAATCCACGTATATGTATCGCGTTTATCGAAATTATCTCGATATATTGGACGTGCGACGATCGTTTAATCAATTATTCGCGCGATGTTGTTTATACGTGTCAGGATGCTGACAATTTTTGTGTATTTATCTCGAGAGATTAATACGCGCACGCGTTCACGTATGGGACTAGTTGTCAAAATGGCGCATGCGTCACACGCGACACACAAACGTCGAACCGACTCCCTCAAAGGTCCGTCGGACACTGAACAGTTGAAGCACGCGAGGCACATCGGCCGGGTTTTACAGTGCGGTGTGTTGGTGTTATATGTGTGAACACCAATACGTAGGAAACTATTGAATCGCTTTGTCGGTGAGTCATACATGTACGTGGAGAATCAGAGAACTGTGATACAATGTGGGTGAAAGAGAGAACGAGTATATCGTCGTGTGTCAACGCGCGCGAGGTTATGTGTGTCTCTCTCTCTCGGTCTCGCTCGTTCCCGCACGTCGCCCAGGGAGTTCCCTAACCACCGCGTTGGTCATGAACGCATTCGTACTCACACAGGTAACGATCTTATCCATATGTAGTACGTAATACCAGTGGCCGATGCATGACGCATCTCTCTTTCTCTCTCATTCTCATCATCGCCGAGAGTGGTAATAAATATATAGCGCCGATCAAAATCATCGACAATGCAGAATACTGACGCGGGTACATGCTCAATGGGTATAGCAGATAGCCGGTATTATACCGACGGTGAGACGATAGGTATAAGACCAGAGCTTAGTAGGGACATTAGCGACACTCGACGAAAGTTGAAACCTCGAGCGTCGATTGTGCGACATCTGAACGGCCAAACCGTGAACTTTTCCGTACCCACGTTAAGTTAGCCGCAAGCTGTCGTAGTCACGTATATATTTTCATAAATGACTCCGATTAGATAGTTTGCGGCCAACATAACGTGGGTACAAAAAAGTTCACCGTTTGGCCGCTCAGATGTCGCAGAGCTAACTCTCGAGGTTTCAACTTTTGTCGAGCGCTACTGATCTCCCCCCTAATATCTCATAAAACCGTGAGTAAGTATAATACCGACAACGGGCGTAGTAGTACAGTCCAGAGAAAACAGATGGCGCTAGTAGTAACTACGATATTCTGTACACACAGAATTACGATACACATGAAAACGAGAACGAACCTAGTCTTGTTTATCAGTGATAATTAACGTAACAAATACTTTCAGCGAAATAGAAACTTAGAAATTCTAAAAGATGCTTTATATTTCTTAAAATAACGTCATTTATTTTCAAGTCATATTTTTAGAAGGCTATGAAGATACTCGTGAGTCGCGATGGCCCTTCCTATTTACAATATTCACTCGCGTGCCAACTCAAGTAATAAATCAATTTGTAGTTTCGATTTTAAAATTAGAAGATAAATTATGAAAACAGGAGATTCAATTATTGGGACAGGTCCCTTAGTATATATAATTCTTTAATGTATATTCACTCTACGTTTATATATACATATAGTATATAGGTTGAAGGATTCGCGAACGCCATTAACCGGGGAGAGAGATTACGACGTGCTCGCACCTGGTTCACGAGGTCGTCGAGAGACGCAAGCAGCAGCAGTTTTATCGCTGAAAATACATCTTTATTGTGGGACGTGTCTCATGAAAAGAGAGAGGGAGAGAAAGAGAGACGATAGACGTATTTAAAACGTTAGAGTTACGATGAAACCGAGAGAGATGGGATAGGAAGAGGGAGAGAAATAGAGAGATTGGGAACTACAGCGAGCACGCAGGGAGTTCCCATCCGCGTAACCCGTGGAACAATGGGCCAGAGGAGCCATGCGTCGCCATTCCCTCCCGACAAAGAGGACTTTGCGCTTTCCTTTCTCAGAGGATATGCGAACACGACCGAAAGGCTTTTGCTCCATGAATCTTTTGACATCGCTCCCCGATTTCTCTTAATGTCCTTGCAGGCTTATATATGTATATATAAATAATTAAAGCTAAATTTATATTTAGCTTAAAACTTGACATTTTTTCATTTTTTTTCTATTTTATTACTGAAGCTTTGATATCGAAAAAATGCTAAGTTTTTCGTGTTGGCATATTTAAACAAATTTAGACAGCTGAATAATCGTATTTCAATATAAAGCTTGTTTGGTGCAAAACAAAATTTAAAACATTTTTTTTCTCGTCTTTTTAACTTTTGGTCCAAAATTGGGAAGAAATATAAAAGAATCATGTTATATACGCAATGGAGAGGACATTTTCGAATGATTAAGGAACGTGTGTAGTTATTTTGTGACGAAAACAAAATTTTACCTTCCTAGGGTGCAGAATTCTCAAACGCAAAAATCGACTTTTGGAGTTGGACGGGCTTAAGGGTTGAATTAATTTTTTTCATCGGAACTATACCTACAGGGTAGTCATAGAAAAGGAAATTTCTCATAGAATATGAATATAACGTCAAAAATATCGATTTTGCAAAAATCGAAAAATGTTGTTGCTTTTTTTTATATAAAACTGCAATATCGTGAAATGCCCCGAGGTGAGAAAATTAATGCGTTCAGGACGTAGGTCGTTCATCTGTCGTACCAAAAACAAACACACGCGAATTAATAATACAGTATGACCATTATTATATTTGTTTTGTATTCGACCTTAATTCCTTGCTCTCACGCGATTCGGAAGGTCGTTCGACCGAAGGCTGCGCTTCCCACGTTTTTGCTATAAATTTCACGAAAGAAACGCTCTTTTGCATTCAAATAAAAAAAAACAACAAAAATTTGATCAAATTAAAAAAAAATCAATAATAATTTCATTCGATGGATATAATTTTTTTTCTTAAATCAATAATTAATCGATTAGTTCATCGTTGCTAAAAATTGAATAAAAATATTTAAAAAAATTTAACAATCAACATAATTATATATTTATTTTTGTGATAAAACTGCCGACAATTCTTGGTACAAGCTTATCGTGTAACACGAGATTTGTCTTAGCAAGCGTTCGACTCGTCTCGTCGTCCTCGTCGTCGATTCGTCTCCGATTCCTCGGGAAAGAATTTTGTATTATAAATATATAATAACTCGTTTATTTTTATAAAATTTAAATACGCGACGTCGTCATCCACCGTTAACGTTGAAAAAAAAGAGAGAGAGAGCGAGGGAGATAGACGAGTGAGAATAAGAGTAGACGAGTATACACGGTGTGGGACTAGCGGTATCAACATCCTGCTGGTATTTTATTAAGTATGTACTGTAAGCCCTGAACGAGAGCTCTCGAATCACTCACGCATTCTTTCGCATTTGCTCGTCGTAATCTAAGATAATTTTTTTTATTTTTTATTTTATTTTTATGGCAATCAACCGTAATTTAACATTGTAAAAGAGTTAGAAATTCTCTGCAAGATCCTGAATTATTAAATAAGGCTTATCCGCCGAAATAAGAGAAAATGTCGAAATTCTTTGATTGGAAACAAAATTGCAATTTTTTATACAATACAAAAATTTGTAAAAAAAATTAATTTACGAACATTTTTTGAACGAGCAACGGTACAAAATTTTCTATATCGTTAAATTATCGTTATTTAATGAAAATTAAATTTTACACTCGTAATGGTATCCTCCTTCGATAATAATTAAAATTTTCATTTCGTTTATTGAATAATTATAATTATTTTACTGAAAACAAAAATCAGTTTCGTTTTTATTTATAGAAAACACATTATCGTGATGAGAATTTCAATTATTCCAAACAAATATTTTAATTAAGTGATAGTTGTACGATATTTTTTCGTTCTAATTAAACAAATGATTAATGTTACTTAATTAGGTGAGTGAAAATCATAAGATTTCTCCATTCGTCATCGATCGAAGACGAAACATTTCTTACGTGTTCTCGATTTGGATCTTTCGATCGAGAGATCGATCCGGTCACGATCGAGGAGTAAATCGATCGATGGGCGAGGCGCGTCTCGATTCGCCGGACACTTTTTTTTCCAATCGCTCTCTCCCCTCGTTTCGATACCATGTCCTTCTCTCTCTCTCTCTCTCTCGCTCTCCCCCCCCCCCCCCCCTCTCTCTCACACACTTTTTTCTCTCGCTCCTTTGAGATACACACGGTCACGCGCTACCGGCTTCGTGGTATGAATGACGAAATCACCTCCCGTCGAAACTGAAGCTGCAGCTCCTGTAAGGGCGTCGAGCAATCTCCCTTGTGCTACAAAGATTTATTATGAGATTGACGAACGGACGAGTTCATCTCGATCTTTATCGCACTCGTAACAAACAGGACATTCATCGATCGAAATAAAAAATGAAAAAATAAACTTTTAAAACTTGGAAAGAAATATCATAAATTTAGAAATAAAAAAAAATTAATTATTGTAGACAAATTTGTCTACTATTATTTGATTCAATTCAAATTATAAAACTATTTAATATTAACGAATAATAAAAATAAAAAAATAAAATTTTGTTATAATCGCGTTTTGCCATACCATAAATGAATTTTTCATCCACGGGCAAAGATGGAATGAGCCTCGAGTACAGGTACCCAAGGTACTCCGGTCGTAGACGAAAGATACTCGTGGTGGTCGCGCACCATGTGCTCGATCATTAGCAAGGAACGCGAGTTCCGAGACACGCGAATACAACTCCAGGAAACGTTGAATTAGACCAAACGAGAGGATGAAGAGAGAAAGATCGAGAGATCAATGAAAACGAAAGACGAACAAAAACGATATAAGAAAGTTAATAACACCCTCGACGTTGCTCAAATAAATTCGTCTCGTCTCCATCACTCGCTCCCACCCGATCATCACCACCAAATCATTAATTTCATTTAATCAAATTTCACTACGAAACAATATTTTTCTCTTCTATTTTTTATAACGACGATTATAATTATTATTTTTCCAAAAGAATTTACAATTTTTATAAATTTCTGTTTAATTGTCCAATTTTTATAAACAATTTTTTTTTTTAATTGCAAAGAAATATTCTTACAATGAAAATGTTTGATCCGTGTCAATAAAGCACGCAAAACGGGTGAAGGCATCTAGGATGAAAATTTCCTTCGTGAAAAAGCTCTCGTGTTTTCGTCCCGGTATCGGTTCTGTATCCGGAACGGAAATCGAGTGAAGGCGTCGCGTCGAGAGACTGGAAGGCACGAAGCTCTCGAGAACGGCGTATGTGACTGGGACTTAATATATATAAATATATAAACATATACGTCCATATATATATATATATATATGGACGTATATGTTTATATATTTATATATATTAAGTTCCAGTCACATACCATATATATATATATGGTATGATATGGTATGATCCATATATATATATATATATATATATATATATATATATATATATATATATATATGGACGTATATGTATATACATATATATCCTATATATATATAATATTATATGTACGTACGTGAACGTAATATTACGTTGTGACGAGCGACGAGGCGTCGGTCAGTCCGAGAGGAATGAGAAAGGAAAAGGCAGACACCCAGATGCGAATTCAAGTGAGAACGAAGTAACGAGAACAAAAGTACCGAGGGCGACAACCCGTATGTACGGGAAAATCTCCGAGCGTGAATAATTTTATGCCGTTGTGAAACAAATTTTTTTTATAATTTTTTTTCCTTTAATAAAACAAAAATGGCGTCAGTGTTGAAGTTGAATTGAGAAAAATACGAAATTTGAATGAAAAAGAGCAATGTCGGTGTTGAGGAGGAGGGCGGGGTAGGGGGTGGGAGACAACACCTGGCAGCTGTTGGCTCTTCTTCTTTATTTTTCTGGCCACTCTTCTCGTATTTCCGGTGACCGGAAGTGGCGCCAAAGTGGACGCGAGAGAATCTCGCAACGCGTCACTCGTTTTCTCAATTCTCTCTCTCTCTCTCTCTCTCTCTCTCTCTCTCTCTCTCGTTCTCTTACATCAGTCTCTCGGTCCAGGGAAGAACGCTCTTCTGGAATCTACCTCGAGGGATTTTCTCTCGCGTTTCCGGGTCTCGTGGGAGATGAGTTAATCGACATCCTCCGTTTCTCCTTCACGAAAGTCGCGACGATCGCAAGATCGAAATCTTCCCGCCCTCGGCGATTCTCTGTCGCGATCGTTTTCGCGAGAATACATAATGAAAAAAAAAAAAGCTAATTAATTTTTTATTACCCTCGACGATTTAACGAACAATACAAATCCTCATTTTTATTGTTTTTTTTTTATTCTTTCACCATTAATTTTCGTTCCGAAGAAAAAAAATATTTAGAAAAAAAGCAAAAAAGAAAAACAAGGATCGTTGGGCGTAGGCGACGCGAATGTCGACCGTGTTGTACGAGTTACGCGTGTAAAAATGCGTATGCGGTCGTGATACAACCACCGAGGTATTAAAGATCGCTACAACTGTAATACAAGTTGTGTGTGGTACCAGTATGCAACTTATACGGGAAGTCGAGACTCGGCATAATCTCACACACACACTCATACCCACACACATTTATACATATATACATATAATATATAATATCTTACACACATATATACATATATATATATATATATATATTCAGAAAATATATGTATATACACACACACACATATATATATATATATATATATATATATATGTGTGTGGGTGTGTGTGTATGTGTATGTGTGTGTGTAAGACGTTATAGTTACGTGTTATAAATGTACAGCACCGTGTATCTGTGAATATCTGCAGGGGAGTATAGGATACTCGACACCTGCTAACCAAGCAATTTAAATTCCAATGTACTCAGAGTTTAAGAAGGGGGCGGGGTGGAAGGGGTTTGGGAAGTAATATAGTCGTGATAGTTGGCAAGTGTGCGCGCGAGTGGCTAAGCCGGGACTTTTGGACGAAAAATAATATACTGTATAATGTTATTGCACCGACTCCGTGCCACGTGTGGGTTGTCCACCTCGAGAAACTATATCAATAAATAGCATGGAGTTATGACGTAGAAAATTTCCGAACGATTGCGCAATTCACCGGTAGATTTCAAAACGATCGATCCACGCGATTGATATAATCGATCACGGTGAGTAAAATAATCATTGGAGGAATCGCGTGAATTCTTTTTTTTTTTAATTCAGAGAATTCATGTTTTTTTTTTGTAAATAAATGATTGTTTGAGGGTTTTTGTTTTCGAACGAATAACGAAATTGAATGGAAATTTGGGGATGAAGGGTTAAATTTTGAAAAATCGATGGAAAATTTTAAAAAAATTAATGGATAGGGGAGAGTGGGGTAATTGCGGACACTTAAAGAAAACCTTCAATAAAAGTCAAAATATTAATACGAATCAGTTTCTTTTTATTAATCATTAAAATTTGGGCATTACCTAACGAGATTAACATCATTAATTATTTATAATTAATCAACAAACAATCGTATTTAAAAAAGAAAAAAATCTTACTGTCCGTAATTACCCAATGCCATTCGGGTAAATACGGACACGCTTTGGGGTAATTACGAACCATCACCATTTGGCTTACAAAAATCACAAACATAGCCGCTTGATGAGGATCCGCCTGTACAATTTTCATGTGCCCATTTTAAGCATTTCTTGCACATTATCCAATCTTCTGTAGGAGGTGAACAATACTTTTCATTACAAAAAATGCAAAAATACGCTTCGTCCTCCTTATCAGTGTTAAAATTTTAGATTTTTGACACTTTTTCGGGACTTTGTAATCTTGTTGTTCGGTTCCTTGTCATTTTTTGTTCTAGTCTCTACTTTTCTTCTTTTATTACCCATACCTATTTGTGTTCTTTCAAGGAGCTTCTTTTGCTTCTCCAATTTTTTATGATCTTTCTCTTCTAGCTCAGATTTTTCAGGAGTGCTGGTAAAAATTATCGAATGTTTCTTAGCTGAATGCAATAATATTTCATAAAGTATACGTTCAGTCGAAGGAGTAAAGATCTAGGGGTAATTGCGGACGTCCGGGATTACCCCACACCGCATGTCCGCAATTGACCCAAACTCACTTCGACAATTTAAAAAATCAAAGCTTATAGGTCAGGTTTACTTAAATTATTTCTTGATATAGGATTATACTGTTATTTATAATAACTGTTCATAACTAAAGAAAGTATTTCACTCGTACACATATAGCTCCATAAACACAACATTTCATATCATGAAAAATTATAACAAATATCATAGAAATCTTTAATAAGACTTACCTTGAAACATGCGGTCGGCGTGCCGTTCTGTCAGGTTTCCGTGCACTATTGGTGGCTAATACAATCGCATCACTGCATTAGCGGACTTGGAGGGGGGCTAGCCTACCAAATACCAAGGTGTCCGAAATTACCCAGCGTCCGTATTTACCCCACTCTCCCCTAATTATGATTGACCAATCGATCGATTATCAAGCTCGAATAATTACGAGGATAACGAGCACGAGCTCCAATCAAAAATGAGAAAATTATTTTTGAAATAGAAAAAAATATTTTTCTCAACGACAAAATGTTTTTTTTTTATTTTCCTGTAAAAACAAAAATTTGTGAAATATCAGCGGAAGCGAATTTATGGCTCAGGTCGTACGAGCATCGGTGTACAAAACACGGCGTTAATTCTCTCGGTTTCAGACTCAAATCATCTTGCCGGAAGTGTCCCCTCCCTCATCGCGTTTCTCATTCTCTTTCTCTCTCTCTCTCTCTCTCATACACACCGCGAGTCAAATCGAATCTCTATTGTTCGCCGGGCGAAATCGGGGGCGACCGCGAGCGCGTTCCGACCGGAAGTAGACCCAGGCTCTCTCTCTCTCTCTCTCTCTCTCTCTCTCTCTCTCTCTCTCTCTCAGCTCTGTGCTCTGCTCTCTCGCGTGATTCCGGAAATGCTACCGGGTGAAACTCGGCCGTGCGTTCTATTCGTACCTCGGGCTTGGAACACGGACGTAGTGGCGTTGGTAATCGTGCAATACGGGAAGAGACAAGGGTTCTCGATTCGAAACGCGTTCGACACACCGAGTCATCGAAAAAGGCAATGAACCGGCCAACTTATCGATCAATTAACCGATCAGGCTCCACCGGAAATAACGCGATTAAATCATTTCCTTTAATTTTTTTTTTCTATCTCTCTAATTACGTTCTTGCTCGCTCGTTTTTTTTACTCTCGTCGAGATCATTTCTTTTTTACGGATAATAAAATTTCACCTTTCACCGGGATTAATTCTTTTCTTACTTATAATATTCTCATTTACGAACCTGGATTAATTTTTTATCTTCTCTTATTTTTTCATGATTAAAATTTTTTTTTTTTTAATTACAATTGTATTTTTTTTATTGCTCGAACTTTTATTCGATCGATATTCGAGTTATCCGTCGATACATGGACGTTTTTGCGAATAATAATTATCACCTTTCATCCCGATTAATATTTTCTTACTCTCGATATTTTTTATTCACGATCGAGGGTTTTTTATTCACTTCTATCATCCCCTATTTTTTATACTTTTCTTAAATGCTCCAGTATTTATTTTACCGATAATTCGTCCCTCTCTTAATAATCTTATTCACGATCGAGGGTTAATTTCGTATCATCCCTTATTTTTTTCCAATCTCAACAATTTTTTTTCACAACGATATCATTTTTGTTTCTATGTAAATGCTCGTTTACTCTAACGATATTCGATTTATCCGCCTATAGTACATCAACCGCAATTAATGGCGTCTCGTTGTTTACACGCGTATCGTACGTGATACGGGGTTGAAGCTTCTCGTTCGCGAGAGTGCAATGGACGTTCTGTCCATTTATTCATATACACACACACACACACACATGTATACATATATATATATATTTGTCTGTGTCTCTATGTGCGTTTAGGTAATAGCTCAGAGTTCACGAGGACTCAAAGTAAGACCGCACCTCGCAGGGTGTGGCTCTTCAGGGTGTGCCTTTTCCCCTTCTATATGTATATAGAAGGAGGGGGGAAAAATATATATACATATAATACAGTCTAGGTGCACTTTGCCTCCGTATACAGGGCGATTTTCCTAAGGTATAGCACCATTTATTCTGGGGTAGATGGGACCATTACAAACAAAAGTTGCAAATAAACATTCGGGATATTTTTAAAAGTTTACGAGATATCAATTTTTGAAGTTTGTCCAATCAGCGCGGCGAGAAGCGTTGGAGCGACCCACTCTCCGCCCTATCCGTAGATATAGCACAGTGTAGGGCGTTACATTTGGGATCGCAAAATTCAGAGCAGTCAATTATTATTATTTTATTACGCAGTCATTTTTATTTGTCGGTCATTGACTGCTCTGAATTTTGCCGAGAAGCGTTGAAGCCGCCCACTCTCCGCCCTAGCCGTAGCCTAGCCAGTCAATGACACAAATAAAAATGACTGCCTAATAAAATAATAATAATTGATTGCTCTGAATTTTGCGATCCGAAATGTAATGCCCTACACTGTGCTATATCTACGGCTAGGGCGGGGAGTGGGTCGCTCCAACGCTTCTCGCCGCGCTGATTTGACAAACTTCAAAAATTCATATCTCGTAAACTATAAAAAATATCCCTAATGTTTATTTGCAACTTTTGTTTGTAATGATTCCATCTACCCCAGAATAAATGGTGCTATACCTTAGGAAAATCGCCCTGTATAATTCCCTAGGGCGAGCACGTGCTACACATCCGACGACTCGAGTCATTATTTTTCATCCCTTCGTCGCGATGTAAAACTTAACACGCTCGTCTCCCAAAGGGTCTTGTACTTCGGTCTCACCCCTCCCTTCCACCCCCTTCTTTTCCCCTTTTTGTAATTTTGCGCACGACGGACCGAGGGTACGGTGCAACGTCCGTTGTTAGGTAATCAAAGGGCGACTGTAACAGAGGGTTGGCCCAATAGCTCGAAAACACGCGAGAGAATAATGAAGGAAAATATTTTCGGGCTTAGCTTTTTATTCGAGAGACTGCGCGACGAATTTCTCGCGAACGACAAAAATACAAGGTTTTTATTTTTCTATAGAAAAAAAATTACCCAAATTCTCGATTAACGAACGAATAAAAATTATCGATTTTCATTTTTAATTGATTTGTCTAATTCTTTTTTTTTCGCGTGGATTAAAATTTTTGTTTCGATCGAGTTTAATTACGCGATTGATTGAGATTTTGTTTATGAATTTTTTGATCGATCGATCGATTATTTTTATTCGTTTATTGAGATATCGATGGAAAAATCCGCGAAATGTTTATTCGTCCCCTTTTCTATATATTCTTATTATAAAAAATTGTTTCCTCCTACGAAACATCGAGCCAGATTTACCTACTCGATATTAATAAATTATAGATTTGATGAATATCGTCGGATTAAAATTATTCACTCGTCGACAACTTCGTATAAAAACACACAAACACAAACACAAACACACACACACACGCACACACACACACACATGCATGTATATACAAATAGGGATAATGAAAAAAAATAACAATACCACGTGTACCTTCTCTCAGCACGACGTTTATCAACCCCGTACGCGTCTCAAGTACGCACACAAATCGTAAATTGTGATGTCTATTGTTCGAAGATGTTTGATCTCGGGTTGGACGACTGTGGGCGAATGAGGAATGTTACAGTCGTGTGCGCTAGAACTCTCGTTGAATATTGCGGTCGTTTCGTTCCTCGGTCATAACTCGTACGTCACTCGATACCCCACAACGTGTGTTTATATATATATATATATATATATATATATATATATATATATATATTGTTGGGTATATATATATGTATATATGTATAGATATTAAAATATATATAGCGATAGATATAGGAACGTATATAAAATTATCGTGTGTCCTATCGCTCGAGTATAGTACTACGTTTTATACAACGTACGAAGATTAGCCGGACCGTGCTCCCGATCCGTCGAACCCGAGCCAGAGATACGAGAAGTATCTCTCGTTATTTTAATCCAACTCTCCGGCGAGACACTCGATTCTCTTCAGTTCGTTAGGTACAAGTGTGGTCTAATTGGAGAGACGAAACTCGAGTATATATATATATATATATATATATATATATATATATATATATATATACGACGAGATAACGACGATAACGAGAATAACAATAAGTTCACCATTTGATTTTTATTTATTTTTCTTTTCTACCCCGAGACAAATATCAGATTTCGCGAACGAGGGACGAACTCTCGAATGTTCTTTTTGTATTTAATATGTTTATTTCTATTTTGATATTTTATCTTCGTTTTTATTTTTATTTGTATATTTATGTTTATTTTTATTTTTATATTTATTTTTATTTTTATCTTCTTTTTTATATCGTACGCGTGTTATAGGTCTAGCTTCGTTCGCAGGCGGATGAAGTTCCGTCCTCGAACTCGTAGCCGGGAAGAGGAAGTGGTCGATTAATCACGTAGTCCCTTCGACCCTTTATCGTTATATACATATACGTTTACAACGAGCCCTATATCGTAATACGCCCTTGTGTTTACAACGAGTTCCGGACCTTTTTCACACCTTCCATCCCTCTCCCTCTTCCCCCTCACCCCTCTTTTTCTTTCTCTCTCACTCTTCAAAATTAACATAGGCCAAAAATTAGGCTTATCAACTTTGATGATTGACTTTTCTTCCCAGATTTTTTTTTTATCATCGACCCATCGAATATTTCTCTCAGGTAAAAATCCTTGGGAAATTCTCACGAATACCCTGAAATCTGTTGAAAAAAACGTAACAGGATAAAATGCCATGAGACTGCAAAACAAATAACAAAAAAAACATGAATTTAACAAAAAAAAAGAAAAATTAACCATTCACCCTCGTTAATATTTTATTTTATACGTTCTCGATGCAACTCGATAAATTTATTCACTCGCTCTCGTATACGATCGATTTCATTGTCTTTGATTTTTTTCATTCGACCAATGATAATATTATTTTTCCATGGCGTAATCGCGAAAACTGTGCCAGGCGAAGAGTGAAAACGATCGTATCCGCTGTTGCAAATCCTTTTGTACAAATGGTACTTGATTATTTCGTAAATCCAACGTATGTATACCTACATTGAAGACTGACCGAGTAAGAGAGAAAGATGGAAAGAGAAAGAGGAAGAATTGGCGGTACGAGTGTCGGCATATTTTTCTCGACGAAGCTTTACGTCCCAGAGCACGAAGAATTCTCGCGAACAGGAAAGTCTCTGTTCTCGTCAGTTTACATACATACATACATACATACATACATATACATATATATATATAAGTAAATAAGTATATATATATATTTACTTATTTATATATATACATATATATTGTATAAAGGCTTTAGGGCTCCGTTACAGCTTAACCCTTGCTGTTGCCTCGTGCTTTATGTACTACACTCATATATATCGTATATATATATGTACGATCTTTATTACCGTACTCTCCCTCACTAGTATATACAGGGTGAATCTCTTAAAGTATAGCACAATTTATTCTGGGGTAGATGGGACCATTACAAACAAAAGTTGCAAATATACATTAGGGATATGTCTAATAGTTTACGAGATATGAATTTTTTAAGTTCGTCAAATTAGAGCGCGACAAGAAGCGTTGGAGCCGCCCACTCTCCACCCTATCCGTAGATATAGCACAGTGTAGGTCGCTATATTTGGAATCGCAAAATTCAGAGCAGTCAAAATGACTGCCTAATAAAATAATAATAATTGACTGCTCTGAATTTTGCGATCCCAAATGTAACGCCCTACACTGTGCTATATCTACGGATAGGGCGGGGAGTGGGTCGCTCTAACGCTTCTCGCCGCGCTGATTGGATAAACTTGAAAAATTGATATCTTGTAAACTATTAAAAATATCCCTAATGTTTATTTGCAACTTTTGTTTGTAATGGTCCCGTCTACCCCAGAATAAAGGGTGCTATACTTTAAGAGATTCACCCTGTATATATATGTATATATACAAGTCCCTTATATTAAATCGTTTCGTTGGCTTTTTTTTATTGGACGCCTGTTTACTCGGTCTCGGGTTATCTGTCCCTTCGACCGTATTATCTGCGAGTCTTGCATTACGAATCGTGCGTTTGGTACGCACCGACAAGAGGTCGCCAGTGCTCGAGGGGCGAGAGTGAGAGAGAGAGGGAGGGAGGGGGAGAGAGACGATGAAGTGATATACTACACGTACCGAGAAGGAAAAAAAACAAGGGTGGTGAAGGGAGAAGGGTGGGAGAGGGGGACAAATAAAAGTTCTTCGTAGTTTCGCGGGCGTCTTTATCGCGATCCTCGTTTCGAACGAGGGTTGGTCGCGACAATACATTGCGTCGTTTTTTTTTCTTCTTCTTCTTCTTTTTACTCCTTTCGTGGATATAATTTTGTACGAGGTGGAACAAACGCAACGAAAGAATATTCGATTATTAACATTGGTAAAAAAAAAATTTATTCGCGTGAAAAACAGATGAAAAATTAGAGTCTCGATTTTTTTAATGTAATTTCGATGTTTTATCGTGATTTGTTTTTTTTTTTAATTAGATGAGAAATAAATGATAATTGCTGTAAATCTTTATCACCATAGTTATAATAAATGAACATAATAATAATAATAATAATAATTAATAATAATAATTAATAATCTCTTGTGGAGATCTTTGCTTTATTATTATTGTTTTTTTTTTTTTATAAAATATTGTTGAAACACCGCGACGATTTTTGTTCAAGGGTGATAAATAATAAAGCCCGTGTGTGCGTGGGTCTATGTGTACAAGAGAAGGCGTGTATATTATGATAGGGCTGATATTAAAATGTGTCAGGACCGATGGCGAAACGACACTCATGGGAATTTACCGACGTTCATGGAACGAACTCTCTCCGCGCGAGTTTTTCTCGTCGCTCGTCTATAATATAATTCAGAGCGAACCGCGAGATACTCCGTTTTATTCATCGATTTTTCGAGCATCTGGCCAAAGGACGAGGCGAGACCTGTCTCTCTCTCTCTCTCTCTCTCTCTCTCTCTCTCTCTCTCTCTCTCTCTCTCTCTCTCTCTCTCCTGTTTGAACACGTACGATTCTCTCATACGCGTTGTTGGGTCAACGAACGTACGCGTTACGAGCCTCTACGTAAATACACGTAAATTGCCTCGACTTATCGATGATAAAAAAGAAAAAATAATTTTATTAAAAAAAATATATTCGTTCGAAAAATTTCGAAAAAATTGTCTCTCACAGAAAAATCGATAAAAAAACGTGTAATAACGATTTAAAGCATAGAAACGTACACGATCTCGTTAATTAATCGTCGATTAATCAAAATTAATCAAATGATCGATTAATTTGATTTTTTTAAAAATATTCATCACGATTTATTTTCGATAATTTTTATTTACAAAATTCCTATCAAATTTCTCTCGACTAAATTATTCTCCAGTCAGAACCGTTGCTCGAGACGTCTACGTTCGAAAGTTTACATAACTCTCGCCTCGCTACGTAGATAAAAAAAGAATCATCACAACGACAACGAAAGGAAAAAAAAGAAAACTTTATTCTTCCTGCATAGTGAGAAACGTGTAGACACGATAAATCTCGAAAGGGTGGTAGAGCTTGGGTCGTTTTTTTTTCTTTAATAGAAATGTGCTGCAACGTCGATGCTCCGGTGCTGCGCTTTTTTTTTCATTCGCGCGGCAGTAGCCTCGTACGCGTTTGAAATTTAAAGAGCCTGTAGATCACAGAAGGGTGAAGGAGTGGGGGTGGGGGGAGTTGTTCGTACAACATTGTCGTCGTAACTGTGCAACGTCGATTCTTTCCTTTCTCGGCACCATGGGCTCTCTCGACAGGTTCGCCTTGCAAGGTGAGATGCGTCGCGTCCCTCGTACTCTCTCCTTCTTCCTCCTCCTCCTCCTCTTCTTCTTCTTCTGCTTCTTTAACGCCCATTCCCCCACTCCCTGTGGCAAACCAGCTTGGCGAAGGGTCCTTGGTACGTGAATTCTCATGGGCCTGTCTTCTTCCTCACCTCGTCTGTGTTGGTACAATCCTTCACGTACACAAATGCGTATATGTATATCGCAGCAGTGAGAAGAATTAGCACGGTGATTGGCCACGAGAAACGTTGGCATGGCGTCGATTTTCTAAATTGTCAATTTTCTTTTACATTTTAATTTGTATAATAATTTAACGAGAATAAGGAGAAAATAATTAACTTTAGTATAGAAATAATTAATTCGTAGATATTGATAAAAATTAGATGAAATTAATGGAATTCGATAAAAAGAGATGAAGAATTAATTTAAAAACATAAATACAAAAATTAATGCGTTCCGTTTGTTGAATACGACAAATAAATTATAAAAAAAAAAATTCGAGTTATTTTCAATTTTTTATTTAGAAACGACGAATTATAATTACCTTAAAAATGAATAATCGTTTTTTTTAAATTATTTATATAATTATGAAAATTATTGATTGTTTTTTTTTCTCATTAAATTGTTGAATTTGATGAAAATCGAATGGCCAACGACTGTATTTATTTACTCGTACTCGTACTACACGAGTATGCGGATGCAGCGTGTCGACGAACAGCGTCAGGTCGCACATTCGCGTTTTGTGTGCAAGTGTGCGTGTATGTCCGTGTACCAGTACATTTGACTGTGGGAAAGTAACGCAACACCATGGGACCGACTGGCTGCTGGACCGCGACTCCCGAACTCCCATGCATGCTTTGACCGTGTCTACCGACTGTATCGCATGTACGCACGCTCTGCATTATACTGTGTGTATACCTGTATGAAAAAAAAATATATATGTATGTACAGCGAAATACATATATATATATATATGTGTATATATATATATATATATATATATATATATATATATATATATATATATATATATATATAGGTATTTTGTTGTATAGACTTGTACCTGTCGAGGTAACCAGTTCGCCTCTCAGTCCTGGGTGAAACCACGCGCAAGTGCATCGAGGCTTTTATGCGTACGTATATGCATTTTGTGGCGACCGACCACCGTGTTTCCGCACGGAGAGAGAGAAAGAGAGAGAGGGGGAGGGAGATTTTTGAACGACGTGCCACGATTACAAATCGAATCACGCAAATGCAATAAAATTTTCACGAATATTTATCATCGAGCTAATGTTTATCATCGTTGAACAATTTTTTTTATACTGCAAATTTTCTAAAAGGAAAATAAAAAATGATTTTCTATCGTTTTCAAGTTATCGGAAATACGAACAAATCGATAATAGTTGGGGCGAGAGATAAATTGTAACAAACATAAAAATGTAAAAAAAAAATTGATTTCTTCATTTATCGAAAAAATTTGCATTAGTAAAAACAAAAAAAAAAAAAAAATACTCGTTCGTTAGAAAAAAATTCGCGTTTCTTTCTACGTCATTCATCCGATTTTTTTAAATACCAACAACTCGAACGTTTGTTCCTCGCGCCACGGTGAGTATAATATCGTTCTCCCTGGAATTAATGAAATTTTAATTATCACGCGGGAACGAGGTCTGCGAGATAACGAGTAAATCCTGAATCGAGCACACTGTTCGAATGACTCATGAAATATGTTAATTCATTTTACGAGCAATTTTTTTATATTTATTTTTTATTTTTTTCATTCTAGCCGCAAAACCTCTTCGTAATTTTCATACGACCGTATTATTATTATAATCGAAATTTCGTAATTGATTGGAATTACAAATTTCATTCGACTGAATTAAAAACAACAAAAAAATCCATTTTTCATTCATCAATTTGCCGTCCTACATATGAAGGATTTTCCGTTAGACGAGTTCGCTATCGATTCGAAATGAGTGAGTGGCACAATAGTGATAAATGTATCGTGTTATGAGTATTGCAATGGCTTCGACCTGCACCCCTCTCCCTCCCTCCCTCCCTCTCTTTCTCTCTCTCTCTCATAATTTTTCTCTTTCTCTTTCTACTCGAGGCTCACTATCGTCATGCAGTAACTCATACAGTACGGTACATAGAGTATAAACATCATTGTTTTTTTTCTTTCTCTACCTACATTTATATCCCTCTCTCTCTCTCTCCCTCTTTCGCTTATTCATCGTCATACTACACCGCTTATAGTGCTCGGTACGCACATGGTGTGTACTATTATATTATCCGCCACAGTCGTCGCGACTTATATATATAAATATATATTTATATGTATGAAACGCAGCTGCGAGTCGCGACGGACCGGCGATCTTTCTTTGTCGTAATTGAATTTTCTCCTCGATATACCTCGTACTGTACGGTACACAGTAGCTCGTACGGTCTACCGAGGAAAGAGATACGTAATGTATACGTATTTATATATATATATATATATATATGTAGATAAAGGATGAGAGAGAGAGAGAGGGAGGGAGAGAGGATTAAGGGAAATGCACAGAAACGGACTTGAGCTCGCCATGCACAGGGGGTCTCGTTGTTCGTCGTTCGAGCTTAAAAATGGCGCCAGGTTCATGCGATTATTTTTCCAATTTTTTTTACAGTTTTTAATGTCTAAAACATTTTTTTCTTTTCGAGAAAATTGACAAATTGTTTGAAAACAAGACCGAGCATTTTATATTCGTGTTTTACGGTAAATTTGCGATTTTATGATATAAATATAAAGCCCGTTCGGATAGAAAAAATGAAACGATATAAAAGAATAAAAAATAAAAGTAAAAAGAATGAAAATTAGAAATTTAAAAAAATTCCAGTTTTTTTAAATTCCATACGGATAACATAACGGCGAGGCTATGAAAAGGAACTATCAATTAAAAGTAAATAAAGAGCCCCGAAAGGTTGAACATCCGAGTCGGAAAATCATCTTTCAATGGCGAAAGAAGCATCGTATACCGAGAAGCGTATAATTTTCATTCCTCGGTTCAAACCTCCAGGGACAAATTTAAACGTGGGCGTAGCGTCGTTTTTCTCTCGCACTACCAATACAACGAGTATCCTTCGAAAAATTCGCCTCGTATCGGGTCGAGAGATTTTTCCCTTGGGTGAAACGGACACCGGGACGTGAGAAGGGCCTCGAGGCTGTTCCGATTTTTTCCGGTCGTGAAGGACGCCAAGAGGGCCACCCCAGGTGCGCCATTAATAGCGGGTTTCGGCTCTTCCCAATCCTCTTCGATACGTTTTTACAGAAATTCTCTCTCTCTCTCTCTCTCTCCCACTCATAGCAAAGCCTGAGATTCACCGAGATTGCCTTTAGGTGATCCTCATCATTGTGAAGGGTCCAGCGAGGGTTCAACGTTGAAAAAGATCCGAAAGAAAGATGGAAGTGACAAGTGTTTCCCGTAGGAACTGCAGATTTTCCGAAATTCAACAATGAAAAATTTCCCCCCTTGCTCAATGAGAACGGAAGACCGGTTTTCTTTGGATCGATTCGAAAGACTTCATCTTTAGAGAGTCTTTCCTTCGTCGTTTTATTTCATCGACGCGCGTGTATATCGTTATACCCACACGTATTATGTTCACGAGAAGAGCACGATGGGATCGATCACGGGGCCGTAGATTCAGCGTGGATGCTCCTTAGACGCTGTGAAATATCCTACATTTCGCGTGGGAGACTTTCCTCACCTGTGACAGAGTACTCGCACGGCGACTGCACGGTTAATTCTCGTATAGTTCCACCTTGGCTAGTATTTTATCGCTTTGCGCGAGAAATTTTTTGAAAAACGCTCGACGCGACACACATAAATATACACAGGGTGTTGGAAAACTGCGATGACGCGGGAAGTGACCGGATAGCCGGTGACGGTAGGAGTACGGCGGTTTTTTCAGAATTGTCCTACGATGAAAATTGGCCGAGATATTAATTCGCAAAGTTTGAAAATTTGAAAGATAACCTCAAAATGCGATCGGACGCCACGTCGATAAACGGGGTCGACGGTTCGAGTCCCGCTTGGGACATTCTTTTTTTTTTACAGATAGTTGCTTTTTTTGGTAGATCTTGACGAAATAATAATTAATGAACGGACGACGAGTCAACACAGTGAAAGAAAATAATTTTGTTTATCGCTCAAACAAAGGAAGCTCGATGGCGTTTTTTAAACTGTAAAACTTTGCGAATTAATATCTCGGCCAATTTTCATCGCAGAACGATTCTAAAAAAACCTTTTTGCTCGTTACGACGCCAGCTATCTAAGTTATTTTTCCGTGTCTGCATAGTTTTCTAACACCCTGTACAAACGCGCGTACGTTTGATTTTATTACACGCGATACATTCAACTTCGATGCGTGCGACTCGTTTCTTTTTCGTTCGAGAACCTCATCGGAATTGCTCGTCTACTCTCTCGTTCCACTTCCAAGACACGACGACGTTTCCGGGTTATTCGGAGCCGCGTGGTCTCGTTTCGTTATTGTTTTTCTTTTTTGTTTGTTTACATACTTATTTTTCCATTCATTTCGTTCATGAGAAATTGTTACGACGCGTGGTTCTACTTCGTTGATGAATGGAAATATCCGTCGCTCATTAAGAACGAGTTAATTCAACATATATTTCCGTCTCGTAAATTACAAATTCGTTCGATTTTTGGATTTCGAGGTCGACGAATTATTTCAGCAATTTTTTCTTCCAACGATACGTCGCTCGTATCGCATTTTCTTAGCTCGAAGCTTCGAGAATTCCTAATCTTCGATACGTGAAGAAAAGAATGAAAGAAAAAAAGAAAAAAAAAGAAACAGTCGGAGAGAGTTTATTTTTCTCTCATCATCTCGGCGAAGACCTTGCTCAGCCCTTTTATTATTCGAGGCTCGGCTCTCATCTCGTTTTCTCGTACGAAAATCAACGGGACGGTGCACACGACACCCACGCCTCTGCCTCGTGAAGCAACTTATCCTCTCGTGGTGAAGAAATAAAAAAAAACCATAAAAAAAAATTAACGAAAAAAAAAGAAAACAACGTCGAAGAGAGTTTCTATTTTCATCTCTTTTCTTCTCGTGGGTGTCTATCTCGTGTTTCTTTCATTCGGTATATTACGAATCTTGCTTGCAACGCGAACCCTCGACATCCCCAGTGGACTCTCTCTTCCCTCTTCCTTCTCACTCTCTCCTCCTCTCTTCTCTCTCTTTCTCTCTCATTCTCTTCTTCTCTCCCTCTTTCTTTCCGTCCTCTTTTTCGCCTCCTCGTAGAATGCATAAGTTACAATAAGTTACAATGCATTCGGTTCCTTGGGCATTCGCCAACACGTGAGGACAAAGTCGAGTCTCTCAAGGTGGCAATAACGAGCAAAGCAGGGTATAAGGTGTATCTACGTTACTATATCGTCCTATCGAGATGTACACTATCATATCCGTAATTTTTTCCCAAAAGTAACTTCGTTTTATACCTATATATTTAATACGAACCTGACTCATGTTGGCAACAATGATACGACCCCGAGCTCTAACGAACCGAGTAACACAGTTTAGCAAACGATCTGACGAATTCACTCGGGTGCGACTATGCTCGATACGGTCCAAAGGTGAATTATGCACTTTGGACGTGAACTCTGGATATTTGCAAGATTTTGAGCGTTTGCATGAAAAAATAATAATCTACGAATACGAGAATTTAAATTAATTATTAAATTATTTTTTACCGGACGAATAAATTGTTTTAATTATAATTATAATTATAGAGAGAGAAAAAATAGTTGTAATTAAATTATTACTAACTATAATTAAATATTTTAATTAATCTTGATAATATAAAATTTTTTTATTTTTGTTGTTATGTTGGTAATATTTGGCAATGTTTGTGTACACGTTTTGTAAATAAATTTCATAACGAATTATAGTTACGAAATTTGTAATGTGTCTCTCGTATTTATCTCGACCCATTCACCGTAGGCTTTAACGCGAATCGCTTTCGTTCCGGCTAGTTCTCCAGCTTCCACCCTCGCGTTTACCTCGTCTATACCGCCTCGTCGAATCTCCTATACGACGCCCTCGCGTTCATGCATATCGTCGTCGTTGGAAGGCCGTATTCCTTCCTTCGTTGCCGTAAGAAATAAAATAAAAAAGTCGACTGTGTACCCAAGCATACGCGGCTCTTATACGTACGGCGAAGGAGTGAGAGCGAGAGAGAGAGTTGACGGAGAGCGTGCGCACTAGCTCGCTAGCGCGTCCATAATACGAGAGGCGCTCTAGCGGCTACTATAACGTACTACAACCTCGCGCGCGCGTCAGGCAGTCTTACGACGGCGTGTCACCAGTCAGTAGCGGCTTGGCGCTCGTGTCGTCCGTACATACGTCGCGAGTTACGAACGTACACCAACAAAACATATCCAAAATCAAATCGTAACAACGACGCGACTAACGTCTTCGTTTTGTTTACATCAACAAATTCCCCTCGATGCTTAACGTACGATAATACAAAAATAATTAAAAAATCAAATAAACGTTTCATTTTTTTTCAAAAAGTGTTTACGTAAACGTCGTAACGATTTACGAATTGTTTAATAAAATTGGTGATAAAGTGTTTCTTTGGTTGAATGAATTTTGTAATCAGCCAGGATTTGAAGTGTCGTGGGGAAATTTAAACGTAAAAATACGAATTTTCGTATTTGTGTAAAACGTGGAATTTTTTTGGGAATTGTCAAGTGGTGGATTTTAATCGAGTAATAGGGTAGTCGATGCCGCGTGTTTGCGAGTCAAACATGATTCACGTGCATTGACGGGGGAGCGAGATCTGTTGAAGGGGAATCCGGAGCGTAGCTGCTGCGGTCGACCAGACCAGTCTACGTCCGGCGCACAGAGTGAGTAAAGTCGCGTCGTCTCTCTCTCTCTCGCGCGCGGGTGCGCACGCGCACTTAACCCTTCCCCCACTCTCTCGCACTTATTCCTCCAGTTTCTTGCGTCGATTCGCGAGATTCTCCGCAGCCTCTCGGGGATCGTCGTCAGCGATACATGTGCGCATTCTAGCGCAGTGCAGGTGTAGCTCGATATATACATATATATATATAAAAGGATTGAGAAACGAGGAAAAAAATTTCTCGTTCTTCTTCATTCCTACGTATGTCCTCCGCTTGACAAGGTCAGCCTATTTAACAACGAGTGACCGTACGTCTCGTAGAATCACGAACTAATCTATTTTTCATCCGTTACTCGAACGATTTAAAAAATATAAAATTAAATTGCAATTGATAAATAAAAATAAATAATTAAATGTAAATTTTGCGATATTAATTTTGATTAATAAATTTATAAATAATTGTGTAAGCGAAGAGGGGATAATTTACTTGGGATAATTATTGTTTTTATACGATGAATAAAAATAATAATAATATAATATGAAATTGATAAACTGATTAAGATTATTTATCGAGTAATAAAAATGTTTCGAGTCGATTAATGAGAAAATTAAATTTTTTTTTTCTATAATTGAGATAGAATAATTTTTATCGAACTTTTTGTATTACTCGGAAGCGAATGCAGAAGGGTTTGTAAGATCGAGCAAAGGTACGGGGACAACCTCCAGTGTTTTGTACGTTCGTAACGCACGTGTACACTCGTGCCTCCACTTTGCACGTACAGCATCACCGAGATATCGCGACGTACTCCACTCGAGTGAATTATCATACGACGGTCCATCTGGCTGTCTCTGAATACACACACACGCGTATACATAATTTATAAATAAATTTTGAAATAAAGTTATTAAAAATAAATCGAAAAATAACATTGATATTAAATAAAAAAATCGAAAAATAACATTAATATTCAAAAATAAATCGAGAAATAATATTAATATTCAAAAATAAAAGCAAAAATAACGTTAACATTATAAATAAATGTAAAATTAATTTTAATATTCAAAAATAAAACCAATAATAACATTAACATTAAAAATAAATTAAAAAATAACATCAAAATTGAAAAATAAATCCAAAAATAACATTGATATCAGAATTTTTTTTTTAATAATATTAATATTAAAAAAAACCAAAGATAACATTAAAATTAAAAATGAATATAAAAATAACATTAATATTCAAAAATAAAACCAATAATAACATTAAAATTAAAAATAAATTCAAAAATAACATTAATATTAAGAAAATAAATATAAAAATAACATTAACATTGAAAAATAAAATAAAAATAATAATAACTATAGAATTCAGGCGCAAGTACGTTATACTCGCGACGATAAAGCGTCCCTTCGGAAATTGTCGTATAGGCGAAGGGTACATTTATGTACGAGACGTCCCGAGCTCCGAGTGAAAGCGAATTATTGTTTTCTTACGCGAAAGAATGTCGCGTGGACAATGCATCCTCTCGTCACTCTCTTATAACGATATAAATGTATCTACGTTTATTTGTCCTTTGTACGTACACGTACGAGTATATACACGCGTATATTTACACAAGCCGAACGGACTTTTCTCCCTTCGCACTTTGTTCGCCGTCGAACGTCCGCCGTTCTTTCTTATCCCGATCTTATCGCGAAAGTAAATTATGCATGCGACGATAATGCTGTAATTAAATCGAAATATCATTTTTTTTCAATCGCAACGTAATTGTTCGAATAATTTTTGTAACGAGGGAACGAGACTCGAAATGATTTATAATAAAAAATATTTAAAAAAATGATAACTTTATAATTATAAAATTATCATTTTTTTAAATATTTTTTATCATTGATTAATTGACCCGATTGATTAATTAAAAACGCGATAGCGTTGACGGGCATTAAATTATATCGAACAAATTTTTGATAAATCGAAAAGAAACGTATTTTTTTAGGGATGAACATTTTTGAAAAAAAAAAAATTTCAAAATTTTTTGTTTCTAGGGGTGAGTTCGTTTTGAGGGATGCTGAAGCACGTGTCGATCTCGCCGTGGAGAGGGCGAGCGGACAGCGTGAGTCTAGCGTCGAGCGGTGGTGCGAGTAGCTGCGGAAGCGGAAGTCCAACCCCCGGTCACACGCCTCCACCCTCGAGGGCGTCTTCTTGCGCCTCGCTCGCACCCCTCACAGCCCTGTCCAGTTTCTCACCAGCGGACGCAGCGCCGCAACAGGTGAGTCGCTCGAAAATTACACATTCGTAAATCTCAAAACCCAAGAAATTTCCAATTTTTCTGTGTTTTTTGAAAATTTTTTAGTTTAACTTTAAAATCGTCGAGTAGTAAATTTATTCATAAAAAATTTATTTCTCACGGTTAGACTCGCGGTGGTATTAAAAACGAGAGTTAGGGATGAACTTTTTCTCACTCAATTTTCTCTCTCTCTCACTCGTTTGCTCCAAACACAGATGTCGACATTTTTTTTATCATCGCCCTGTAAAGTTTTTCGCTCCCTCCCCCCTCCTCCCAACAACCCGATCTTCGCGAATATAAACGTTTCTTTTTTTTTGTTTTTTGTTTTTTTGGTTTTTTGGTTCACTCCCTCTCACGAGCAGCTTGCGAAATAATGCCTCGCTGCTCTCGTCGTCCTCTTTTCATGCCGTGTGTCGCGATCCGGGAGACGATGACGATAAAAAGTTTACTGCGGATGACGCACGGCGGTTTTAATAAAACGCGATGAGACAGAGATGTACAAATAAAAGTATCGCTATGACGAGCGCGTTTGATATGCAAACTCCGGTAGTTGATGAAACTTGAGTCGATTGAAACAATCGTATCATATATAAAAAAAAAATTTATTGTCTTTGATCAACATTCTTGTAAATTGGGAAAAAATATCGATTTATTCGATTTTTATCAATTTTTTCCTTTCGTTGAAACGAGTTTCTTTGGGACCAAATAATATTTGATAAAAAGTCTAAAAATTATTGAAAAGAAAGTAAAAATGTTAAATAGATTTTGGAATTTTTTTTGGGTAAAAAATCGGAGGGGAATTTTTGTTTTTTTTCCCAAACGTTCTAATTATCTCGCTGGTTTGATTGTTAATTCGTGTGCGAATCTCTAATCCCTCGCATTCCGCAAAATAGGGTCAGAAGTTCGTTTTTAAAGGAAACTTTTTTAGTTCTCGTTCCTCGCTACCTTTGTATCCCAGCGTTGGATCAGTTTGGAGGTAACGACTTAATTAACGAGACGCCCGAAGAAAAAAAATAAACTGTTCTTAATGTTTGTTCGCCAGGTTGGCGAGTCGATAAATTTGCCTGTCGTTCGGCGCGAACGGTCGATTTTTTTTCGTGTTTTCAAGATTCTCTATAAAGATTTCTCCTCCCTCCTTCTTTGCATACAATTCTCTCTTGGACCGCGATATTTTCTTTTCTTTTTTTCACTCTTTTCGTCAAAACGTTATAAACATTATAAAAAAATAATTAAAAAAATACAAAAATACAAAATTTGAACTTTTTTATTTTTGTTAAATTCAATAATTAAGAAAATAATTTCTTTCCATCACGGAAAAAAATATATTCTTATACTTCGATGGGTTTAAAAATACGTGCGACTCGTTTTAGTCGTTCGCTTTTCGAGGGTTTGCGTCAACATGTGTTTTTCTCCTCTCGGTTTTTCCGACCGATCTTTGCTTTTCTAAGCCTCCCCCCCTTTTCTCTCGCTCCCTCTTTCTCTTTTTTTCTGTACCACGACCCCGGAACTCTCGAGTGTCACTAAACCATGTAGAATTTTTCGTAAATCGTGTATGCGGGCTCGTACTTACAAATTGTTACGAACAAAATTGTGCCGCATGACGTTCGTTGGCGCTGTCCGTCCATTTCCAAGGTATCGAGAAAGAGAAATAGAAAGGGACAAAAAGAGCGTCATACCCGCCAGCAGAAAAGCGATTCGTGAGACTTCCTCGAAGTCGTGATTGAGACACAATTCAACTCGTGACTCTTGATTCAATGTATAAAATGAAAAAAAATTAATTTGGATGAAAATCAAAAAAATATTTTCCTAAAAAAAAAATGAAAAATTCAATTTACAAAAATATCGACACCTTTTTTAATTCGAAGAATAATTATTTATTCATTACGTAGAGAAAAATTATCGAAAAAATTATAAATTTTTTCGTTTTTTTTCGAAATGATTTTTTTCGTTTTTTTTTTTCGTTTCCAAACTGACCGGCAGAAATTCGTTGGACATCTGTCTTTGGAAAGTTTGGTCTTGTTTATACCTCGGTAAAGTCTCGCAAGCTTCTGCTTCCGTTTGTTTAGGTTCGAACTTGGGTTTCGGAATTATTTTCGTCCGCCTGGGAGAATTAAATTCGGTCAAATTTTTGCCGAGAATTTCTCTCTGTCTCTCTTTCTTTCTCTCGTTCTCTTTCTCGTCGTACGTGCGTGCCGTACTTCACTTATGGACGAGAATCCGCCTTCCTTCTCCTCCGCGTTCTCCCGGTTTGGCTTTTTGTCCCTTTGCGGGCAAAAAAAAGATGGCGCGGATTCCATTCTGTGAGAACCCCGTTGGTACGAAGAGAAGATGCGTTTCTCTTCCCCGGCAACATATTGCGCTCTCGTGAACTCGTATACTCGTACAACTCAGTTCTTTTTTTTTTTTAATTCTTTTCGTTTGTTTTTCTTTCTACTTCCCCGCACTTTTATACGCGTTGGATGATACGCCGAACGAGCCAATGGGTGGAAAAACTTCTTCGATACGTGGCTCTCTCGTTACGGAATGGTTTAATCGTTCTTCCTACGATTACGGTTCGTCCATTCGAATTATCTATCAACATGCACATAAACACATGTTTATGTGGATGCAATAAAAAATTTTTTTTTTTAATTGTTCGAGGGGAAAAATCATGAGAGTGGAATTTCAAAAAACTGTTTTACAACGTTCTCTCATAAATCAGAGTAATTATCACTATATAGGAACATTTTAGACACAGGAATTTAAATAGAAATTTAAATTTTTAAATATTTCCGATTTTTTCGATTTGGTGAAAAAGAATAATTCAAAATATAATTTTCGTGAATTATAATTGTCACGATTTTCAATTTTATTCGATTGATAAATTTCGAGTGATTAAGGAGTCTTTTTTAAATATAAATATTTAGTAAAATAATGTATTAATCAAAAGTATCAAACGTCGAGATGTTTTTCCTCATGGCGATGCCAGCGCCGTATCGCGCCCTGTGGGAGAAAACAGAACAGAACAGTGGTGTCCGTACCAAGACACTCAGCTCGATGCGCTCGCGTCGCTTCCTTCAGACGATTCGTTCCAGCACTCCTTTTAATTTACGATAAGAACCGCGAGACTTCCTCTTGAATTAATTAAGCTCACCTGCGCTATGTTCAGCAAGAAAAATCATCGTTCTGGAAGCAAAAGTATTAATATCGACGATCCGTTAGTCTTTCGTTTAATTGAGAAAAATCTTTTCCCACGTAACAATCGGCTTATCGTTATCGCTTATCGATAACGATATAACATTAAAAGAAATTGTCGGAAAATTTTCGCACCTCGTTCGAATTTCTTGATTACGTCTTTGCGATTTTCGCGATAAGAGATAAGCTGATAAACTCTTTGTTTATTGATATTTTTATCGTTATTATTATTATTATTTTATCATATTTTTCTCATCATTATTATTATTATTATTATTATTATTGTATGTATATGAGGCAATCGTGGATTCAAAGTGAATTCGTTCCGGTTCTGATCGCTCTCGACCTGTCCGTCGCGTTTCTTTCCAACTTGTGGTATACATAGGTGCAGCTCCTATTACAAGCCCATCGAGATCCCTGCAGTTCTCACATATACGTGCAGCTACACGTGTATATATATATATATGCCTGTAATATGCTGCAGTCCAGAACGCTCGTGACATCCGGCGCATCGGCCCGTGCTTCCGGTTTTTCTCGTCCCGAGGACCCCGCGTGTCCTTGAGGCATCCTCGCTCGCTGGATAATGAGAGAGACGTATACGGGGCAATGAAATATTTAATTTTTCACTTTTTACGGGAGACACGCAAGTCGAATTCTCTGCTCGCTTATAAATCCCTCTCTCTTGGCTCTCTCTCTCTCTCTCTTATGTGCGATATGTGGAGATTTTTCAATTCTATTGTTGCACAAAAAAACGAAAAATCGATTTTTTTCAATATTTGTTGAGCGAGTAAATTTTCATTCGATAAATCACAACAAATATTATTCTTTAAATAATAATTACGTTAAAGAACTTTCTTTATCGCTTAAATCAAACGAGATTTTCTGAGATAATTCGATTGTCATTAAACAATTTACACCAGGATGAAGATAAATTACCATTTACGTTTTTTTTTCTTCTTTATTTTTTCGTTATTTATCGAATTAAATTTCATCCAAGTGTGCATCATGGATATTTCGATTAAACGGATTAAAGGGATGACGTTTAATTCCGCGGTTTCTCGAAATTGTCGCTTATTCGCCGTTTCCGGTGATATTACGAGGGACACACACACATACACACAGAGACACACAAAAGCGTCAACGAGAGATATCGCCGTCACCGTGTTCTTTATCTCTTCTCCGACGCGCGTCCTCCGGTGTTTCTCGTCTCTCTCCGTCTTTTTTGTCTCTCTTTATTCTCCGCGTTCGAGAATTTCGTACGGGATGAACCAGGAAGCGGAGTGGAAAACGTCGGCGTCGTTTTAATTGCGAACGCGCCGACGGCTCGACGACATCGGACATGTCGACTGTATTATTTTCGTATCTGTATATATATATATTTCGACATGCCCGCATGATTCGTACATCGCGAACGAGACAACGAGGTCGTTCTCGTCGCGCCGACGACGGGCGCGTTATCGTCCGGACGGAATTTTATACAGGCGGGTACGTCCTCGGCAACCTCGTCGGGAAGATCGTCGTTTCTCTTCTCTTTTTTTCGTTTTTTTTTGTCTTCAAAGATTCTATTTTATCCGTTTCTATTTAGCCGCGAGACGGCAGATTAGCGAGATATCTATCGTGGCCTGACTAAACCGAAAATCTTCCTCATGGGCTGATAGGGGATTATAGAAAACTGGCCTGACTAAACATTCCGTTCTCCTGCGGAGTGTTATATTGTCTAATGTATACATAGAACAGATCCGCGAAAACTATATATATATATACATCTATGTATAAGGGGGGTGGGGGAGGGTTTGTATGGCTGTGTGTGTGTGTGTATTAGTAATGAAGCACTCGTGAAAAAACGATAACATGATTTTTTTTAGCGCCACTTTATTAGGAGATATCTAAGTCTGTAGAAAGTTTAGATTTTTATCTTGAACTCTGTCTAATCGGTTTATGATGGAACGGAAGTCGTAATGAAGGAAATGGCAATAAAATAATTTTCTCGCTGTTTATATCGAAAATTTTCACTTTTTTCGCACTTTTTCAGTGAAAAATAGTGATTTTTGAAAGATTTTTTCATACAAATGTGCGATACTTGAGGGTTTTGGTTGTTTTCTTTTATTTTTGGCTATTGCCCAAATACATGTAGCGGCAAATTTATTTTGCACGACTTTTCGACCTACAAATCTCATTTTTAAGACGTTTTTTTAGTAAAAATGCGTATTTTTCGAAGTTTTTAGTCCAAAATTGTATTTTTTCGGGTCGTCCAGAGAAAAAGAAATGCACTCTTTACATTCTTACATCGAACCTCGGGATCTTTAATAAATTTGCTCAACTTTTGAAAAAAAAATTATTTTATTAATTTCGCATATCGAAGTCAACGACTCGATCCAATCGAGCTACCGTTGATCCCGTTTCGTCTTGCCGTCGGCAAAGTTTAACGCGGCCTCGTGGTGGCAAACGCGGTTTCTCGCGTTTTTTTTTACTACGTCCGGCTCGTAATTCGCGTTCTCTCGAAGGTCGATGCGAAAACGCGAGGGGAATGCAACACTCTCTCTCTCTTTCTCTCTCTCCCTCTTTCTCTCTCGGACTACGATCGTGGATACGAAACTTGGCGAGTCCGAGCGTACGTCATTCCAATTTTTATCGCGAGAATGAATCCGCTTCTAGGACTCGTCTCTCTTACGGACGGCGCATCGCATTTATAAACTTCTTCGTCCTCGGAATCGATCGAGGAAAAATTGCATAACTCGCACGATTACGAATAAATTTCGAAAAAGAATTCGGAAATTATGTAAAACGAGAATGTTTTTTTTGTTTTTTTTTGAGGAGGCGGGACACGAGACTCACTTCTTCGTATGGCGAGTGAGAGAAGATCTCGATCGAATTCCTGTCTCGCGAGAGCGAACGCCGTATGCATAGGCGTTACTTGCGATACAGGACGGCGGTGAAAGCTGCGCGTTAGATCGATTCTGACGTGTAATTGCGCGCGCACGTGGTCACCGCTACGCTCCCCCCACCACGCGTCTTATAGTCCGTCGCGAAAGTGTTATCCGCGATTATTAGTCACCTTTTACGGGGAATATCTACCGGTCTTGCGCACCGCGGTCGAAGCGCGGTGGGGGGAACGTTACAAGTTATGTGTATGTGCGTAAATATGAAACATTCTTTACCAATCCCACTTTTTCGTACAACACGCAAAATTTTCTGAAACTTTATTGGTTTTTAGTAAAGATCGAAAAGACTTTCTGTGAATTATCTTCACTTTTTTGATGCGACCGTTTCGAAAATATTGCAATTTTTTGAAGCGACGTATTTAGAGAAATACAATTCGGAGGAAAAACATATCTTTGAAGAAAAGGCTTCGGTTCTTTAATAATTTTTCTATCGCGATTTTTGTATTCTTTTTCACTATTCGGCAAATGCTATTTTTTAATATAAAAAAACGTTTTATAATGGAAAACATTTTTCATTATCAAATTTACAACAATAATAAAACTTGAGGATATTTGCAGACGTGAAAAAATCACCAGAATCATGTCGTCGGTGATTTTTACCAAAACAAAACAAACAAAAAAACCCAAAAAATGAATTTTCATAGAAAAGATTCGTCAGTTTTGTCAATTTCTCTGTCGTCAAACTCGTTCCTCGCTCATCGATCTAACGATCAAAAGTGAAACCAGACCTTGACACCCGAATAATATTAAAATCGAAATCGTGCGTGACGTATACGCCGGGCGAGGTTCAAAATTTTGATGAACGATTAACGAGTCAAGGCGATAGGAGGGATCTCGAGTCGTTTCGTTCGCGTTATTATGGAAGATATGCGAGGATGACGCGTCGGACGAGCGCCTCGAACCGATCGACGATCGAATTGCACGACGTCGAGGCGCCTCTGTGGTATTTTTGTACTTTGCACGACGAGTACAACGCGACGTGCTGATGCGACAAGCTGAATTATAAACTCACTATGTCATCGCTCTTTGGGTGCTACTGTCGGGTCGCGAGACCGATGACGAGATATATACACATGTACGCGATCGGCTCGTCGTGTTCGCGATCGGCTCGTCATGTTCGTGATCGGCTCGTCGTGTTCGCGATCGTCTCGTCGCGTTCGCGATCGGCTCGTTGTGTTCGCGTTTGGCACGTCGTGTTCGCGATCAGCACGTCGTGTTCGCGATCGGCTCGTCGTGTTCGCGATCGGCTCGTCGTGTTCGTGATCGGCTCGTCGTGTTTGCGATCGACTCGTCGTGTTCGCGATCGGCTCGTCGCGTTTGCGATCGGCTCGTCGTGTTCGCGATCGTCTCGTCGCGTTCGCGATCGGCTCGTCGTTTTCGCGATCGGCTTGTTGTGTTCGCGATCGGCACGTCGTGTTCGCGATCGGCTCGTCGTGTTCGTGATCGGCTCGTCGTGTTTGCGATCGACTCGTCGTGTTCGCGATCGGCTCGCCGTGTTCGTGATCGGCTCGTCGTGTTTGCGATCTACTCGTCGTGTTCGCGATCGGCTCGTCGTGTTCGCGATCGGCTCGTCGTTTTCGCGATCGGCTTGTTGTGTTCGCGATCGGCACGTCGTGTTCGCGATCGGCTCGTCGTGTTCGCGATCGGCTCGTCGTGTTCGTGATCGGCTCGTCGTGTTTGCGATCGACTCGTCGTGTTCGCGATCGGCTCGTCGCGTTTGCGATCGGCTCGTCGTGTTCGCGATCGGCTCGTCGCGCTCGCGATCGGCTTGTCGTGTTCACGATCGTCTCGTCGTATTCGCGATCGGCTCGTCGTGTTCGCGATCGGCTCGTCGTGTTCGCGATCGTCTCGTCGTGTTCGCGATCGCCTCGTCGTGTTCGCGATCGCCTCGTCGCGTTCGCGATCGTCTCGTCGTGTTCGCGATCGCCTCGTCGCGTTCGCGATCGACGAGACAAAGTGTCGGAGAAACCACGACGACCTCCCGTGGATATTTTACTGAATCCGACGAGATATTGCTATATACGTGTGTACGATCGAACATTCGTGTGCGAGTATCATTGAGCGTGGGCCGAGGCAAATGCATTCTCGGAATTCGAATTAGCCATCGAGGTCGTCACACCGCGATATCGACGTAATAATTATCATTATGAATATCGATACCCGAGAATACGTTCTCCTTATTCTTCACTTCTCATCCTTATTTTCTCCGTATCCTTCGGGTAATTTCGTCACCGAGGTTATCACGTGATATTGCGCAAACGCGGAATTAAGAATTCGGAGGTAAAAACAGATTTTCGATTTTTGAAAAGAAATTTTTTGTTAAAAATTTGTAATTACAATAAAAGCTAATGAGAAAATCGTCGTTGATTATTGAATTATTGACAAATAATGATTAATTTCGATAATCGAAAATTTACAAATATTCTTCTTCAAAAGAAATCGTGTGAGAAAATAATCATTACTTATTGTTCAGAATAATTAATTCAATTATTACAGAATAAAATAATTGATTTATTGTAATCTCTATTTTTGTTTTGATTTCTCGGTATCGTAAATGTTATTCCTAAATTCCAAAATTCCATCGTTTCAATTGCCTGACTTGTAATTTATTTTTCGTATACGAAGAGGCCCCCCGAGACAGCCCTTTCGCTCGTCGCGTGGTCGAACGTCGGACGATACGGGGAGGGTGGGAGGAACATCTGGCCAGAAGGTTTCTCCGTTGCTAACAAAATTGCGGTAAAGTTCTCTCCGCAGATGGCTTTTGCACGTCGTACAACAATGAAGCTCGAACGCCTCTCTTCTTTCTCTCGATTTCTTCCTCCCTCTCCCTCCCTCTCTCACTCTCCCATTTCCTCTCTTTCTCACTCTCATGCATATTGTATAATATCGCGAATATTTCTCGCTGTACTCGCCAACCGCGAGAGAATAAGAGACAGAGAGAGAAAAAGAGAGAAAGAAAGAGAGAGTCGAAGGTTTCCTTTATGGTGCTTTGAATAATGATACGTTATGACGGATGGTCGGATATGCAGCGAGAGATCGACCGGACAGTTTCATTCTTACTCTCCCCCTCCCCTCCGCACTCCTCCACCATTCACTCTTTGCTCGTTGTTATCCCTCCCTCGAAGCCCTTTGCACCACACAAAGTATATATATATATATAATTCATATATTTCTATCGTTGCGTGGGTTCTAATTCGTTACTTCCGATCGTCGAACATCAAACTCTCATCTCGACCATTTTCATTCAAATCGACCATCGTTTTTATTCTTTTTTTATTGATTTTTTTGTGTTCAAACCTTTTTTTCGCATCTTTCAAATCGCTTTCGTATTTTCCAAGAATTCTTTCTCAATGTACCCCCCACCCCCTCCCCCGTAGCTTGATGCATTTATGTGCGTGTATACGTGTGTGGTAAGTTTTCTCTTTTTTCTTCCTTTTGTCGAGACGTCATCGCCTTTTCGCTCCTCTGCGTGTCTCTGCGGTCGTATACTTTGCGGTTTTTCGGTAGCCGGTGTTGTACTCCGGCGATGACTGTATTTTTTTGTTTTGTTTCCTCTTGAAAATCGAGTAGGTACTTGGAAACATCGGTAATACTATATTTCGATGAAGTTGGAATCGTAATAATAATAAAGCGACGATAATAATAAGAATTATAATGTGTAAATGTTGATTTAAAACAAATTATTATTGATAGTAATTAGAGAATTAATTAGGGCTAAGTGAAACGAAGACCACACACGTGTTATCGCAATGTAAGTATGAAATTCCTTTTACGCGAATATCAACGGATATACGTATACGTTATAGCATTTCGAACGTCCTTTTAAACGAGAGCGAGGGAGAGAGATAGAAATATATATATACGGGTCCGTCTTCATCGTCGCGTCATTAGACTAGCGAGATCGAGGCAATAATAACGATCTCGGAAACATCTGGCATACAGTGGTTTCATTCAGTATTGCACTTAATCATATTCAATATTATTATTATTATTATTGTTATTATTTATTTATTTATTTATTATTGTAATATTATTATTATTAATTTAAATCGACCAGTATCCGGTGAATCGTCGAACGAAACGAGAGGTCACGGAATTATTGACTCGGGATAAGCGTCGAAATAAATCGACGAAGAGAACGATCGCGCGTAGTAGGCACGAACGACAACGCGCTCTGTCGAGGATTACGTGGACTAGCGCTAGTACCACCGGAAGAACGAGAGGTGGCCGCGCGATCACGTCCGTGTCGCAGCGGAGCGGTGTTTCTCGAAAGCGAAACATCGCGCCCGACAGTTTATAGTGAGTGTCCGTTTGGTATAGCGGAGCACGCTGGGTGACAACGTTATAGTCGCTGTGCGTGCGTGCGACACTGACGAGTAGAATCGACCGGAAGGTCTCCCTCTATGTCGTTCTCCTCTTTCTCCTCCCCTCCTCCCATGACACCAGCTAGCTCGCGTTGTCCATCGTTGTCCAGTGGAAATAAATAGCCATTCGCGAACGTTTGGATCCAGACGAATCGAGCACTTGGTATAAAACGCTCGTTGTAGGCGCGGCGATCGATCTAACTCCGTAACGCACGAGTTCGTTAGCCTATCGATCGTTCGATATTTCTCCAACATCAGTTTTCAACGATTTCTTAATTAACTTTTTCATTACTCTCCCATACTTTGCCTCCTATTAGCGTCTAACTGCTCGTAATATTCTCACCGTAAAAGAAGAAAAAGAGAAAAATAAAATCGACGAGAAAAGACCCGGGTCTTTTCTCACGAATCGTAAAAGCTCGTGCGTAAAGATCGAAGAAAAATGGTTAAACGCGTCAGTCGACGCCGCAAGCTCGAAAGTTACGACGCGTGGCAAGTAAGCGATGGAATATCGTAGTTAGAGAGTGTCGAGAGGGGAAAGAAAGAAGAGAGAAAAAAGAAGAGGAGGAAAAAAAACAAGAGCGAGTCAACCGCGAGAGGAGCAGTTGCGTTACACGATGTGTATTACGAGTTCAAACAACGTAATGATAGGCACGGCGCCAGAGAGTGCCACCGTGCTCGTACACATACACGAGCATATCTGCATACACATTATCCCAGCAGCTCCTCCCTCAGGCTCCGTGGTAACGGGTGTCCGTCTCGGCTCGACGATAAAAGAAATGGGCGTTATCTGCTCTCCCGGCCGGCTACCGTGTACCATTGAAAAAAGAGGAGCACACCCACACAGACTCACGCCTAATCTTATCCAAAGCAGAATTCCGTTGAAAACGTCGCGCCGTTTCTTCGTTCCTGTTTCGTGTCGTCGTCGCCTAAATAGAAATTTATCAAAAAACGAAAATAGAACGCGGTTGAATTATTCGGTTTCCGATTCGCGATTTCGGCCCATGGTCGTCCCATCATTGTCGATACGAATTTCGAAGGCGAGGAATAAAGAAAAAAGAAGACAGAGTGGGACACGATGGGGAATGAGAAAGAGGAGGAGGAATCGGGCGAACACGAAACATCCGGCGCAACGAACCCGTCCGGTCCACGCACAGAGAACCTCGATGGTTTTCCGTCTCTCTTCGGCTCTTGTATTCGCTCAACGTACAAATAAAGAACTCACCACTGCCTCCTCGCACTTTAGAAGGTCCCGCAGGTTTTGTGCCCCGTGTATATCCGTTGTACACCCCCGCGTTACGTTATAAACGTCGCGTTACGTTACGGTCTGTATAAGACCTTTTTTTTTGTTTTTTGTTTTACGACGATCGACGAAAATAGTCGAGACCGATGTGGTCCATTGGTATCGAGAGGATCGTTTCTACACTCGCTGGACCATTTTGTGGTCGATGCGCAGGTCTATCGACAAAAATCGATCCGTGTTGTACGAATTTATACGAACAAAATGAAAAAAAGCGAGGAATTACTTAAAAAAACGTTACTTTTGCATTTTTAACTTAAGTAGATTTGTTAAATACTTCAATTGGCGGAGTTTACGTCGATTTTAAACTCCCGTCTACGAAGGCGATGACGTCTATCGTATCTACAACGATAAATTGATTCTCGCGCTCTCCCGGTCGAAAGTACACACGGTTTACGGTGCAGTGGTGACTGGCAGGACTCTCAACGGGGAATCCCGGCAATTGAGAGCTCGTCGACATATTCGTGATACATACATACGTATCCGTATATTCGTAAGTGCGAGTGTGTCTGGCGGAATTGAATTTCTTCATCGTAATAATTGGAAGTTGCCGAGCGTCGTGGCAGCGCGACACAACGTCGTGATTGCGGTTAAATAGATTTCTCAGGAGTTTTCGCTATGATCGAGTCATCCGAGCGTCTATCCGTCGCTTAATGATATTCTCTGGCTCGATCGAGGGAAAACAAAATGGGAACGGACACGGCGCCGTCGAGACCGCGGACGTTGCGAGAACGCGCGCGAGGAAACAAATAAGACGGGCTTTGAATTACGTCTCGATATACGGGGGTCGTTGAACAATAAAGTACTCCAATTATAAAATATTCATCGCGTGCGAGCGATTAAAGTCGAACTCGAGCGAATATCCCCCACCAGCTTGGCGGAAAATTATTTATATCGTGCAACGTTATTTTTCACTCGCGATATCGCACGTGAGAGGCAAATGATTGATTATTCGTATTTGCGGCGCGCGAACCTCGTCATTGTTTATCGTATCGTTATGATATTGTCGTTATTTTGGCGTTATACGCGTATTGCCAATTGCAAATTGAAGAAATTCCACCGGGGGAGGTAATTTAAAACTTCAAGGCCGACAATCGCAGACGATGCTTTTTTTTAACTCGGCGCCTCCGACTTATTCTTGGGTGCCCTCCGCCGTTTCTTACAAAGAGAGCGAGTGAGAGACTTATTGACACTTGGTCAAGTGAAGTCAAGAGGTAGGGTCAAGCGTGTATAACGTCGCTCGCGCGCGTCATCAACTCTAATCTCGCTTCGCTCGAACGCACTTTTTAGTTCCATTTTTTTGTAAGTTAATTATTGAGTATTAAGGGCAGTATCAATTTTTGTGCAATTTTGCATAAGGAATTTATCGTGGAATATGAATACAATGTTCTCGTTTCTAGTTCGTGGCAATTTCCTGCTGGACAGATTAAAAATCGTAAAAAGTCGCGGTTTTTTTCAATTTTTGACGGATAAATTTATGTAAGGTAGAAGTAAATCTTACTCGTTCGTTTTGTACGGATAAATTAGCATTTAATAAGCATGTTTGAAAACTAATCTGGACGAAATAAAAATTTAACCCTCTGGAGAATGAAACTTCCGAAAATTCCAAGGGAACATGTCACCTCCAATAGAGGGTCCATTTTTTTTTTATCTTAATGACATTATGCGTGTATGTTTAGAACGGAAATTTCTCGTAGATTACGAATATAATATTCTTATTTCCGTTTTTTAATAATTTGCCAGTCAAAAATCGATAAATCGTGAAAATTATCCGATTTATCAAATTTTCACCGATAAACTGCTGAGTACCAGGAACAAAAATATGATATTCGTATCCTACGGGAAATTTCCCATCGAAATATATACCCACAGTGTAATTTTTGTAAAAAAAAAATCGTCCTCTCGCCCCACCACAAAATTTATAATTTCATAAAAATTCATATAACACGAATTGTCTCTCGACTTTGAGTTCAGAAATGATTCTAAAAATAAAGTTGCATCCATTTTAATGAAACGATAAGACTCAAAGCCAAAAACTTTTTATCACGGTCATTAAATTTGTACTTAAATTTCGCACAAGCGTCAAAAAATTTACCGTCGTCTCGAGCTTTTCGAGCTCGCTCGTTGTTTCGAGTAACGCACAGGCGTTGGGCACATTACGCGCTAAATTACGCTCGAGTGAACATTTGAATAATTTATGATAAGGCACGCTGCAGCGTGTTTTGCCTCGCGGCCTTTCCGCAGTTGCAACGAGCGCGGGTCAGATAACGCGCCCTTGTGCTCCGCAACCTTATCTCTCTCTCTCTGTTTCATGGGCTTCGCGAAGCCTTCCGTTGGTGTACCATAAACCAAAGCCTTCTTTAAGAATTAGCTAGTCAAAAGCCAATCCAGTCACGCAAGTCGTAACGACAAAACAGGTGCGATTTTCTCGTTTCGAATCGGCACTTTGTGAATTTCTTCGATGCCTCGTTCTCCGGTGAAGAATGCGTTCCGTTCTGCATGTGTGTCAAGCACCTTCGTTTGTCACAGTGCGTACACAACTGTCTCGCAATTATTAATTTTTTTCTTCTTCTTCTTCTTCTCGACCATAATTACAACGATACGATTTTCAAAACACTATTAAACCGGGAAAGTATCGTATAAAAATAATTTTTTTACACGAATTTTTATTCCTTTCTCTAACCCAGTGTTATGTATAGAAAAATTATGAATAACGATTGTAACAAAAACGAATAATTTCAATAGTTTCATTAACAATAATTTCTATTATTAAAAATAGTAATAAGAAGAAACTTACTAAAATATAATTATCATTTCTCAAACAATCACTCGATAATAATTCTCATTCTCATTATCGTCTAAATATTTTCATGATTTACCTACAATTATTAAATTTTCCTAAAATTATTTTTATAATTCGCTTAAAAAGGAAAAACAAAATACCAGAGTGTTTAATTCGTCTAATGAAAGTCTGTCAATTCCGCGCTTCATTACTAAAAGAGTGCCCGCATTGTAGGCTCCTTCCTCGATTCTTCTTCGGTCCTTCGGTCTTCAACGTCTACAAAGACGTCTTGGTCGCGCGACCAAAGCCGGATGCGAGCCCTTCCACACTTATATAACTATACATATATATATATACAACTATACATATATACATACAACTATACATATATATATACAACTATACATATATATATAACAATGTACAAGTCCGTAATGCGTACATGGTGTAGTACGTAAGCTAATAATCGCGCGCGCGCCTCTCTCTCATTCGTAGTACGACATAGGTCCTCCCGTTCCTCTCTACGCGTATCGCCTGGACCGCATACGAAGTATATGCACGTAATGCTCTCGTCGCTCGAGTTGTTCTCGTTTAAAACAATCAGCGGCGAGGAGGAAGGACCAATTATACCGATCTCTCGTGCTATAACGCCGTATGTTTGTATTTCACCGTATCTATTTATATTTATCATCGTTATTATTATTGTCGTTACGGTAAATCGTAGCGCGCGCGTAAATTCTTCGCTCGTACATTAAATTCGTGACAATAGCTATTTAGCTATGCCCCATTACTTTTACGTACGTACCGATTAAACGCCGTTCGAGGGACAATAAAAAGAAGAAGAAAAAATAAAGAACGTTCTGAATATTAAGCCGTGTACGGTACGTATCCGGTTCTCTCGACTGGAAAAATGAATCGACTTGGCGCTCGTTATGGGTAAATGCGGCTTCTTTTTTTTTTCTTTCTTTCTTTTTGCGTTTTATTATGACCGATCGTTGCGTAATCGTGTACGAGAAACGAGAGATCGAGCTTATCGTCGATTTCAACGAATTTCATTAGCATGAAATTAAATTTGATTCTATTAACGCTGGAAACGTTTAATCGCAATTTTTAATCATCGAATACGAATCTTTATTAATTGAATGAAAAAATCGTTATTATTATTATTTTTGTATCGTTTGATGATTTTATTTCGATCGTTTGTTTCGTTTTAACGTTATCTCATCGTTAGCCGAGATATAAAAGCTTGTATTCGTAATCGGGTACAAAAAAAACATTATTTTTACAAGTATCGTAACGTTATCTCGACCGCGTGTCTTCGTGGAACTCGGAGAAAGTCTCGGTCGAAACGATTTATCGTTGAGAGTCCAGCCCTCTTGTTTCCAAATTTATCGAATTATCGTTTCTCTGAAAAGCCTCCTCGGTCCTATCCACTCGGTAGATGAAAATTTACGCGTTATCGAATGAACCGGAAGTGAGATAAACGAACAACAACAAAAACACGAAAAAATCGACGAAATTCGCTCATCTGGACGATTCTTGTGGCAACGTTGTTACGAAGCATAATAGGGGAGGAAAATTGCACTCGGAAGTGCGATACACAGAATTTGGTTTATGCGAGAAAAAAAAAGTGACAGCTTCGACCCGGGTTGACCATCTGGCGTTTCCTTAGGAGACCGTGCAAGGCACGCGCCATATTGTCTATACGTATATAGATGCGTTATTATCCAAGAAAGATATATCCGTGTCGAGAGCACTCTCGGCTCGCTTATATTCGCTTCGGCTTCTTCACATACACGAACCATCTATATACATATTATATTATATATATGTATATATGATATATTATATTATATATATATATACAATATATAAAAGGGAAGATATATATCTTCCCTTTTCTCAACAGGATGCAAACGCTTCAGGCTTCGAGCTCTCACCTCGCACGTAGCAAAAAAAGCATTGTTTCACACTCCAAGGGAAGAAACTCGTGGCCATTACGAAATTGCATATATATATATATATTTATGTCGAGATTTTTCGCAGCTCATCTGCGTATTTATTGCTCATTAGGACAAAATACCCTGTGAAACATGTACGAAAATTGTATCCTGAATGAAAATGTCGATGGTAAAACACAGTTAATCTCACACAGCGAGTAAGAAAGGAGAAAGAAACATTCTCGCATGGTCCTCGCGATTATCCTGAAATTCAGCGTGCGATTCTCCTCGTCCCTCGTTACGACAAATTGATCCGGGAAATTTGTTTAATAAGCGAACAATTTTCTAGAAAATTGTTATATCAAAATTGCAAATATTTTTTAAATAATTTTAATTAATTTATATAATTTTTAATTAATATTTTTAATAATTTGTGTCACGTGACTAGTTCTCGGTGAAACGATTTAAAAACAAATTTGAAGCCCCGTGGCTGTCGCCATATGGTCCTGGAATATCGATTTCCCTATTTTAACGACACACGTCTCCGGAGAGAGGAAGCAGCACGTGTACACAAAACGCAGCATCCTGTTAAAATTCGTCTCGCATCACTGGGTTTATATATCTTGTAATAAATATACGTATTTTCACATAGGACGTTAGAAAATTTTATGTAAATACTAAAAGTTTAGAAAGGAATAACGTGAAACTGCTTTGATTATAACGCGACCTTGAAAAATGAGAAGGGGAAGAAAAAAACTCTAGTTGGGTGTAAGGGCACGTGCCCTTTTTTCCTTTTATTCGCGTTTTATAATTTTCTATGGATATAGAACGTTCGTGACAGACCGGAAACGAGACTCGATCGTCGGTCTGGGCTCGAGCCTCTTCACGTGATGGCCCTTCGGTCCTTCGACCGAGTAAGAGAGAACCGCGTCTTCTCGAGGACGTATATATGTATATATATATATATATGTATACGGGTACGAGTATACGGGGGATGGGAAAAGGTGAGGGCGGTGGCGAACTCGAGACCACCGCCTGCACACTCTGTGTGGTCCTCTCTCGCGAATAATAATCATGCCAATAACGATTATTATATCTCATGGTGTGGGCATCGAGTGTCTTCGGGGTTTTTCAACCTGGACTATATCGACAAGAGACAGCTTTTTATCTCTTACAATGATGATGGCAGAGGTCTATGGTAACTATTCTTGTGGAAAAAACTAGAAGATTCCTTGGGAATCCTGCTGGATGCTTGCAATTTTTCTCAGAAGCAACGTCTAATGATATTTTTAGAGTGTTAGTGAAATTGATCAATTTTCTATTTTTTCTTAAATTTTTATTGGTAAATTCCTCTAGGACTCGAACGGACACCGCCATATTTTGGTGGTGTAGGAAATTAGTATTTACAGTTTTTTGCCTTTTTCTCCTAGAATTTTTGAGATATCGGGGAAAATAACGTCATAATCTTCATCAGCGGGAAATTTACGATTCCATAACCTCCAATTGAAGCCTGCTTGGACGAAAAAAATGTTGACCCTCTCCAGGTGGCGATAGTCGATATTCGTGATTTGATTTTCAGACTTTGGGGGGTCTGGAAGAAGTCAAAATTTTTATTTCACGAAAAACACTTTGTTGGGTCATTCCGGAATCGGAAATTTCCCGCGTAACACGAATATGATGGTTTAAAGACGATTTGGAGCAAAACAAAATTTGGTCCCATTCTAGGCCATTTTTTCACGTACGACCCTATGAGTCCTGAAAATCACAATTTTTGAAGTGTCGCCACGGCCACAAAAATTGAGCTATCCGGATCTTCCTTGGCTGGTTCTCGAGTGCTCGGCGAGTTCTTCAAAAAGTTACTCGTGAAATTTTTTGTAGGACGAACGAGAACGGCGATACACCCCTGCGAAAAGTCCATTTTTCGACCTTTCGCTACACCCATCCAAATATGCCACATATTTTATTCCGATGAATTTTCATTGTTTCAAAAGCTGCAAGAACTTATATCGATCTAAAATTTGTCACTATTAACAAATGCATGGGTCGCTTTTCGCTGGCACTCGAATTTATTGGTGAAACCCCCGAAAAACTAAATATTTTCAAAAATTGCAACAAATCGCGATTATAATGATGATATTCGTGCTGTACGGGAAATTTTCAATTCCCTAACCACCCTATGAAGTCTGTATTGACGAAAAAAAAAATTTCTCCCATCCGACCTACCCAAAATCTCGGAATTAAATTACGAATCTCAACTATCGACACCTGGAGGGGTTCGAATTTTTATTTTTTTTTGGAAATTATATAAAACGATGAATTATATAAACCGTATCGTGCGACGTTATTCGCGAATCCCCACGGTTGATGAAAAATATCGCTCGACGAAAACACGCAACGTACGAAATTATTGTTTTGAAACAAAAGAGTTGAATGAAAGCTATCTCCCCTCCCCCTCCTCACCGCAACCCCCGTCATCTTCCGTTCGTTCGTAGAATTAAAAATTCACACGACGAACTCTCGTGGTGCTTCGGTGAAATATCAAGCGAGAGAGACAACAGGAAAAGGTGCTTATGTATTAATAATATTTCTCTTCTCTCTCTCTCTCTCTCTCCCTCTCTCTCGTTCGTCTCATTCTCGAGAATCTCTTCCCAGCTACGCGACATACTTTTTCCAAACTCGTGCGAAGTGTCTCCTAAATAACACGAAGAGATTAAAAGTACATCGGATTTTCTGTTGTACTGAGCTCGAGAAACGTTCCACGTCCGTCTCACTAGGTGCTAGTCTCTCTCTCTCCCTCTCTTTCTCTCACCTATTTTCCATACAGTCCCCACGGGAAAGTGGCGAGCACGGGAGAGAGATTCGCGCGAAAGTAACCAAGAAATCCGTCTCTCGCGCCGGAAGTCTGTGACGAAAAATTCGCACGCCTTTCCCAATTGTCTACGAATCTCTCGTTACATATAAACACACAGACACACAGACACACAGACACACACACATGGTCCGTATGGCCCGTAGGTCCATCAAGAAACGTTCCAGTACCTCGTGTAACACGCGTATATGCATAATCACCTGCTTGGGAACCGATTATTTCTTCTTTTCTTTTTTTTTTCGTTCAAACGTCGTGAAAAAGAAGAAAGAATGAAAGAAAAAAAAATAGTAAAAATATTTTTACCGCTTCTACGAATTATCCACGTCCCCTTATTAACGGCGTTATCTCTAATTGCCTGTACTCTCGTTAATTGAGAAACTCGCCTGATGATGATAATGACGATGCGGCTGCGGGAAAGTTGGGCAAATTTTGCACTCGTGTGTATGTAGAAGGGGGGTTGGGGGGTGGGGGGGGGAGCATACTGTATTTTATCATTATTCATCTCTTCTCTTAGCCTTGCCTTTTTAATTTTCTTTCTTTATTCCAACATTAATCGTCTAATTACATATTCGCTCGAAGACACGCGAGGAACGATAAATTTTCTATTAATTAATGGATGATCGACAACGATGACGACGACGACGACGACGACGACGATAACAAAATAAAAATATAATAGCGTTAACGAAATACGAGAATGGCTCGAATTACCGTGGCGAGTTTAGTGGAACTGGCGCGGGGATATATGACAAGCATGAAAACAGAGACTTTTATGCCGTTCTATCTATATATATATAGCGCATATTCTTCATGCGCTTGTTTCGTTGTTGCTGAACGTCATTCGACACCCTTTTCGAAAAGTTGTATATTCAAGCCGGGCACATAACACCCGTTCGCTCGGTGCTGTTGCAGCGAATACAAGCGGAGAACACATTCTTGTCGTACGGTATATACACACATATATACATGTATACAAATATATATATATTTACACGAGCAAGTCGACGACAGTCGAGACTCCATCGTCGTATATTGTAGGATGCGCTAACACGTTTTCTTACAGACTCGTGAGTACACTAATAATAGTATTATAAAGTGAGGCATGCATATATATATATATATATATTTAAAATAAAATGTACGTATATATATATATATATACAGGGTGAATTCCGTAAGGTTTCTCAAACGGGAGTTTGGTGCAGATGGGATCATTACAAACAAAAGTTGCAAATATACATTAGGGATATTTTTAATAGTTTACGAGATATGAATATTTAAAGTTGATCCAATCAGAGCGCGCCGCGAAGCGTTGGAGCCGACCACTCTCCGTCCTAGCCGTAGATATAGTACAGTTTAGAGCGTTAAATTTGGGATCGCAAAATTCAGAGCAGTCAATTATTATCATTTTATTACGCAGTCATTTTTATTTGGCGTGCGCGGCAAAATTCAGAGCAGTCAAGGCCCGACTAATGAAAAGGATTGCGTAATAAAATAATAATAATTGACTGCTCTGAATTTTGCAATCCCAAATGTAACGCCCTAAACTGTGCTATATCTACGGCTAGAGCGGAGAGTGGGCGGCTCCAACGCTTCTCGGCGCGCTCTGATTGGAACAACTTTAAATATTCATATCTCGTAAACTATTAAAAATATCCCTAATGTATATTTGCAACTTTTGTTTGTAATGATCCCATCTGCACCAAAATCCCGTTTGAGAAACCTTACGGAATTCACCCTGTATATATACTCATACGTACAATTTAAATATATATATATATATATATATATATATATGTATGTATGTAAGTTTGAAAGTGTGTTGTGCATGCAGTTGTATGCGCTCGCGTCGTTCCTCTCTCACCTCTCGAGTTTCGTATTCCTACTTGCCTCAGCAGCTCGTTCTTTTATCTACGCAGCGTACTTTGACTCCGTCCGTCTCGTTTTAAGCAAAGATTATCCTCGGGCTACGGTTTACTTTTTCTCTCTCGTCTGCTATGGTGATATAGGCAACGCGAGAACCCCGTGAAAACGGAGACCCAGGAGAAAAAAATTGCTCCCGTGTCACACATCCAACGTTAGCATCTTCTCTCGGGTATCCGAGTGACCGAGACACCGATCGTTTTCTTCTTCTGTCTTCTCTCTTCTTTTCTTTTTTTCTATTTTTTTATTCGCGGAATTTCGTCCGCAAATTGATACGAGAGAATTCATCGCATTGTGGCGTTACCGAGAATCGCTCGGGCAAGACCATTTAGCCGAGAGAACGCCGAGCGGAATTCCATCCTGACGGTAGACTCGTTCGTTGCGATAATTCCCAAAGATCGACGATCAATTTTTACTACTCGAGCTATTTCTTCACTCGTTTTTTCTAGTGTCACGGAGAAAAATAAAATAAAAATAAACATTTCTCCGTGACATTAGATAATTGTCTAAAATCACGGAGAAAAATACGACTCTTTTTTTGTTTCCTTCCTCCGTGACATTAGCCAATTTCGTTACAGTCACGGAGAAATCATTTCCAGCTCGATATTGATGTCCGTGACTTTAGCCAAGTGTCTAAAGTCACGGACAAATAAAAATTTATCGCCCCTCCGCAATCTTTAGCCATTTGACCAAAGTGGTAGGAGCGCCCGCGTGTGTTTGTCCGCTCCCTCTGATAAAACTTTGCATCGAAATACATATACGAGAAATTGGAAAAAAGAAAAAGATCTTCACGCGTTGAAGAAAAATTGTACTCTAAAAATACTACGAACACACCGGAGTAATTCGGCACGGTCCCTCGGCGTATAATCGAAACTGGTCGTGGAGCGGAGCGAAACTCCCCGCGTACGTCTCACCAAGACTTCTCTCCCTCTCCCTCTGTCTCTCTCTTTCGGTTCCGTGTCGTTCCAACGACGAAGTAGCCTCCCCGAGTTTCTTGTTCCTTCGTGCTGCAGGGCACCATCGTCTTTTTCCACTCCGTTCTTGTACGCTACCGCACTTACCGGAAGCCGCGATCGACCAAGAAGAAAGAGCCCGCTTGTAAAGTGACGAAGGTAGGGCATCGCGTTGGGCGTCGGAGGGCAAGGGCTAAGGAGAAAGGGAGGAAGAAAAAAAAGGGAAGAACGCGCGTGCTAGCGCTAGTAAAAATCTTTACCGACGAAGGGGAACGGGGCTCTGGTTGCGTCGTTGGCGCGGAACGGGGATAGCGCGATTCCTTCACCGCGTGGGGAACGACTACGATGACGACTGAAAGCCGGTCGCGCAGCTGGAGACCCCGAGAGGGAACTTGGTAGCGCGTGCCCTCGACGACGTGAAAACCGCGAGTTTCACACAAGCGGAGATCCTGTTACACAAGAATTATTCAAGACTCGTGCGGACGCATTATGTTTTCCATACTTACCGTAGGGCGCGGCCTGGCAAACCTTGATTCGAACTTTTGATTTTTTTTTCAGCTTCGTTCGACCCTCTTTTCTCTACTTTTTTTATTTTTCGTGACGAAGATTTTTTTTAGCATATTTTTTTAAATTAAGGTACGGCGTATAATAATCATGATAAAAATTTAATAACGTTAATCGATCGAAACTAGAGACTGAGATTTTTTTTCAAGAAATAAAAACATTTTAAAAAATTTTTATTTTAAATTGTCATTTTACATTTTGTCGAATCTCGATCGCGTGTCATCGAGCAATAATAATGCGTTTGAGTCAACGCTGAAATAGAAACACAAAACAACTGTTTCAGCCTGGAGAACTCGAACGAAACGCCGTTAGCGTTTCTTCATTTTTCCACTCGAACGGTCCTCTCGTGGAATCGCGCGTGTGCGCTCTTTCGTATTATTTATGATAATGAGGCGAGAGGAATGAGAGGGGAAGACCGGGGCGGGCCGCGAGGGAAGATTATAATTGATCATGCGAGTGAGGTCGGGCGTAACGTTCGTTAAAACGCTCGAGTTACGGTAGCGTTTGTTTCACGCGAGCGCGAAAAAAGGCCTTGCCCGAGGGCCGTTCGGAGCATCCACGACAATTCGCGCGCAAGGCCGCGCTACTGGCTTAATCTATGCGATATCAGCCACAGGCCATACATATTTATACCTACGTATATATATACTTATATACATATACATACACTTATATACAGGGTGAATCTCTTAAAGTATAGCACCCGTTATTCTGGGGTAGATGGGACCATTACAAACAAAAGTTGCAAATAAACATTAGAGATATTTTTAATAGTTTACGAGATATCAATTTTTGAAGTTTATCCAATCAGCGCGGCGAGAAGCGTTGGAGCGACCCACTCCCCGCCCTATCCGTAGATATAGCACAGTGTAGGGCGTTACATTTGAGATCGCAAAATTCAGAGCAGTCAATTATTATTATTTTATTGGGCAGTCATTTTTATTTGTCGGGCATTGACTGGCTAGGCTACGGTTAGGGCGGAGAGTGGGCGGCTCCAACGCTTCTCTGCAAAATTCAGAGCAGTCAATGACCGACAAATAACAATGACTGCCTAATAAAATAATAATAATTGACTGCTCTGAATTTTGCGATTCCAAATATAACGACCTACACTGTGCTATATCTACGGATAGGGCGGGGAGTGGGCGGCTCCAACGCTTCTTGTCGCGTTCTAATTTGACGAACTTTAAAAATTCATATCTCGTAAACTATTGAAAATATCCCTAATGTATATTTGCAACTTTTGTTTGTAATGATCCCATCTACCCCAGAATAAATGGTGCTATACTTTAAGAGATTCACCCTGTATATAGTATTTATATATACTTGTATGTATATGTGTGTGTGTGTATATACATTTGCCGGGAGTTTAAATGCCTCAAAGCCGGCACAATTGTTAACCGGGAGAACCAGAACGAATGATAGAATGAGAAATGGAGAGAAAAAAAGGAACGCGAACGTCACGGTTAATTTTATGCGAAACGGTGAACGTTTTGTGTTTACGTTATTGGCGTGAGAGATGACACTGCGATGAGTCCGCGTGCGCTCCTGTGAAGAATTCGTCATTCTCGTTAAATTCTTATCGCTGGAAACCGAAAAAAAATGAAATTTTGTTTGTTTATATTAATTAATATTTTATTTATCCAGCGGAAAATTATCCGCGAGATTAAAAATTAATTAATTTTATGCAAGAAAATTTGTGAATAGAATTAATGTTTGATCAATTAATGGTTTTTTTTTTGAGATCCGAGAATTTTGAGATTCGTTTCTAATCTCGTTTAGTCCCTTAATCCATGCACATCCGGACCGCGAACGAACCGAGCGACGATTTATATATTCACTTTTTTTTTTTTTTTTTCCTTACGTTTTCGTGAATCAACGCTCTCGTTAAGAAATTCCACGACACGAAATTCCCGAGAAAATTATCCTCGCCAGAGTCATCGAGAAATTGATCGGTCGGACGGTGAAAGCTCAAAAGTGCGGGTAATTTTTTTTTTCGTTTTTTTACTTTTATTCTCGTTATTTTTCTACTCGAGCGTAAACGAGCGCTCGAGCACAAGAGATCTCCCGAAGTGGCCCTCGAACCGTCCCGGTTGGAAATCAGACGAGCCACAAGAAAAGCTCGGCATTATTTTTCAGGGGTTTCGATCCCCCCTCCCCTAAACGGAGAAACCCTCTCGACGTCTCATTAAAGGGCCCAAGAATCATCGAGGCATGTGGGCCCCCTGTTACATTTTACTTCGTTCCACGACACGTTCTTCCCTTTTTTTTCAATCTACGAGCCGCAGTCTCTGCCACATTACCGGATATTCGCTCCGGAGAAGAAAAAAAAATCTTCGCCCTTCCAAATATTGCGAGACAATTTTTGTTCCAAAAAAAAAAACAATATTTAAAAAATATCACTCAAACCTATAAATGATTTTATTACAATTCTCGTCAGTCGACAAATTTTTTCCAAAACGTCAAATTTTCGTATAAAAAAATCTCGCAATTTATCGTCACCTCGCGTCGATCCTCTCGGTTTCGATAATTCGTCGAACGCGTCGCGACGTACGGTCGAGACGTTGGAAAAATTAATTCAAACTCGATCGCGATCGAGTGTGTCGCCCGAGTCAAAGGTCGCGGCCGCGGTTGAACGAGGGCCGACGATAGAATAAAAGCGCATAAGCGATCGCGTACTTATGCGCTTCGTCCTCGTCGACGTCGTCCCGTTCCTCGACTTTGTGCTTCTCTTCGCTCCAAAGATAGATCGCTCTTATAGGCAAATGCGCTTTAAGACGCGTATATGCCTCTCGGAACGAGATATTATTGCTTTTAACCCCAAAAAACTCACCTCTTTAACTCGAAATAGATTACAGAGCAAACATACATATAACGTCCATACACACGCATTTATATATATATATATATATATATATATATATATATATATATATATATATATATATATATATATATATATATATATATATACACGACGATATATATAAATATATATATATATATATCGTCTTACACGGCTGGTAAGATATTAGTGCTGTAAAGCCCTCTCGTCAACCCGAGACTTTCTCTCCGGTTCCTCTCGGTGTTAGATTCTCAATCGGGTCTCTTTGGTGAAAAATATATGTAACGAGCCTCTGCCCCTTCCTCCCCTTGGACCTTCCTGGTTGAGCCCGAGATCGTGAAGTCGATGGACGAGTCCCAGCCTTACAAACTTCGAGACGCACTTGGGAGATTTTTTTTTGTTTAATGCAAACCCAGAAAAGTTTTCATCCCTGACGCACTCGTTAAGTTGGGAATTTTTGTAATTGTAATTGATTAAAATAATGATTAATTATATTTATATTATGATTGTGATTGTATTGATCTAATAATAATAATAGAAAATCGAGGTTAATAAAAATTTGTAAATTAATCGACGAATGATCAAATAATGTTTCGTGATTGTTTGAAATTGTGGCAATTTTTCGACAACAAACGGAGAACAATCGTCGATAGTAACGCCTACGATAATCAGGTGCACGTGTGAGCAAGTTCGCGGTGCATTTGATTAGCGAGACTAAGAGCTCAGGCATTTTGCCATTCGATGAATCAGAGAAATCTCCGCGAGATTTGTGACTGTGCCACGAGTACCGAACAGCCCACGCATATTTCTCCCGGCACACACGGATCGTTAATAACAATCGTTCGAACGAGCTACGGAGCGTTTCGCAAACTACTCGCAAAGTTCCACGTAACTCCATGATCGTCGTCACGTGTTTAGGAATAAATTAGAAAAGACTTCGAGTGTGGGGATTGAGATAAACGCGATGACTAAAATTCTCGTGCAGGAAATATACTGACGTCGATGTCGATTGATCTCTGAGGGAAATTGCAACGAGGACTTTGATGCGATTTTTCGATCGGGATAATTTACGACTCGGGAACTTTTGGGACTTGTGAAACGTGTCCGTGAGGACGACTCGAGGATCAAGGGACAAAGTTTTCGACCACGTGCAAATTTTTCTCCCGACCCTGGACAATAAATTGTTTTGTTGGGATTCGTTGCTGGATCTTGGTCGAGATGAAAATCCTGGTTTCTTGTCGTTTGACACGTACGAAGGATTTTCAGGATTTTCAGGATTTTGTTGGGTCAACGTTCTAGTTTATAGTCCAATCGTCTCGCTAATAATCCGCTTTATCTAATTTATCGTTTGTCTTGAATTATTAAATTGACTTTGTTATAATTAATTACATTATGTAATTATTTATTTAATTTATCGTTTCTCTTGAATTATTAAATTGACTTTGTTATAATTAATTACGAAAATATTGTATTTTTCATATAAAAATTTAACAATCGATCGAGCATTTAGAAAAATCGACTTTTTATTTAATTAAAATTTACTCTAAATCTTCGTTTATTGTTAAATAAATCAAATTGCTCAACGTTAATTATTTAATTATTTTTCTATAAATTAGTTTTGTTTAAATCTCACAATCATTTTTTTTCTCCAGTATCACGTTCGTCACCGTCGAGTCGTTGGCGTAAATTTTCACGAAACGCGAAAGAAATTAATTTAATGACTTGTAAACACGACCAGCAAACACGAGTATTTTTCGAAGGGTGAATAATATAATTTCCTCGTCTCCCTCGTTCCTTTCAGAAAAAAACGCATGTACACCCGTGCGTGCACGTGTCTTTGGTTACCCGCTTTCTTTTTTATTTCTTTCTCTCCGAGCCACGAAAACACGTCTCGCGTGTGCCAGACTCTTTTTTATTCCTCTTCCGTACCAGAGATAAAGCGACAAAAAGAGCTCGCGGGAGAGAGAGAGAGGGAGGGAAGCCCGGTGTTCTGGCTCCTGTCGAAAAATTTATTTTCGTCCACCGAGAAGGTCCCAACAACACCCTCGAGCGTATACGCCACGTCGCGATATTACCGAAGGGTTGATACGAATTTTATGACCTCTCTGTCCCTCTCTCTCTCTCTTGTGCACACCCGCGGTCCTCTCCTTCCGTCGACCCTGGTCCACGAACTCTTTTTCCTCCCTACAAAAAAAACACCCCCCACCCTCGATTTTTTTCTCCCTAGGCTCAATTTTTTTATTTTTTCATAACTTCCACACAGGATATACGCATATAGGTATACAGGGCGCTGTTTACCTCTCACCCTTCGGTCCCTTAACACTTTTTTTCCAGTTCGAAGATTTTTTTTTTTGAGGGGTTGTTTTATTTCTTTTTCTCAAGTTTTCCTCGGAAGTTGTCACGTGCTCGACACTCCCGTATATATATGTTTTTTTTCTTCTTCTTTCACGTGTAAGCGACTCACGAATTTATTACTCACGTATGGAGGTAGCTGCATACGCGGCGCGAACGAGCGAGGGACGCGAGCGTTTTTCCTAACGGCGGGAGATGAATACCAAAGTACTTTTGGGATAGTTCATTGAATATCTATAGAGGACGTAGTCGTACGTGTGATATATCGTTATAACGATATTCCAGGAAGGTAGTCAAAGTCAATCGATGAGAGAGTTAAAGCGAGAGGGTGAATAAAGAGGTGATATATATTTATGCGTCGTTTTACAAGACGAACGCGACGATTTTTTTTTCTTTCTGTTCACTTCTTTTTCTTCTTCGTCTTCTTTTGACTATGACGTCGATTATTGTAGGAATTTCGAAAAATCATCATGCTGGAGGCGAAAATAATTACGATGAGAAAAAATTTAATCCAGATAATAAATATTTTATATGTGATAAATTATTATTGATAATAATATATGTATGTATTATTATTAATAATTATACGTCGATTATTGTAGGAATTTCGAAAAATCATCATAATGCTCAGTGGAACGAAAATAATTACGATGAGAAAAAATTTAATCCAAATAATAAATATTTTATATGTGATAAATTATTATTGATAATAATATATGTATGTATTATTATTGATAATTATACGTCGATTATTGTAGGAATTTCGAAAAATCATCATAATGCTCAATGGAACGAAAATAATTACGATGAGAAAAAATTTAATCCAAATAATAAATTTTTTATATGTGATAAATTATTATTGATAATAATATATGTATGTATTATTATTGATAATTATACATATTTATATATAATATATTATTGGATTAATTATTTTATCGCAGAATAAAATAAAATCGTATTGGGTAAATTTGTTTATTTCACCTTGGGGAAAATAAATCAATGTCGGTGGAATAAAGTGTCAGACACACCTTCTCGACACCCACACCGACAATCACGCAATCGACCAAGAGTTGGAATTTTTATTTCCTAGATTTATTCTTTTTTTTTCTTTTTTTTTCTCAGATTTTTTTATTCAAGGATTTTTATTTCTTGATATATTTTTATTTATTTGAATTTTTTGATGTTTTTGTTCACAGACGACGATAAAGGTGTACGCCAATTGTCTGAGACCCGATATCGAATACAAGACACTGTCCATCACCTACGAGACGACCTGTCGCGAAGTCGTGCAAAATTTATTGAACAAATTTCGCATGAGGCACAGAGATCCGAGATTGTTTTATCTGACGATGGAAGTCACTGTGAGAAGAGCCAATGTTCGCACCGTACTGTCCCTCGACGAGGACGCCAGACCTGCTGTACTGCAGTCTTGTCATCCACGAGGAGATTCGAGGTATTGTTAATATTTTTTTAAACATAATTCTACATTAATTGCGATAAAAAATAATAATCAAACAAAAAAATAATCAAACTTTTCTCAATGTCAGAAAAATAAAATTGTCCAATTGTTTATAAACAAGAATTTTCCATTACCCGTTTGAAGTTTTGTAACGTTGCTGAGAAGCGAGAACGATCTTTCGCACGATTTATTCCACCGAGAGGAAGTGTGATTCGTTTATTTTCACGTTACGTCTCTTGGGTTTGTTGCAGATTCTCATTGCAGACACGACGAGGAGGTCTTGTCAAAATATACGACAGTGCCCTCATGTCCGGGGTGAGAAAATTATCCCTTTGAACTCTCAAAATTCTACTCGTCGAATTCGACGAACGAGCCTCGAGTTAAAAAAAATAAAAAATATTCACTAAAACACGAAATAAATCAAACTCGTTTGTAATTGTTCGCAGTCAAAGTACAAGAGCCTTCTGGTCTCGGAACAGACGACGGTCGACGAGCTCATCCAGATGCTCCTTAGCTGCTACAGTTCCACCGAACGAGTCGAACAATTTTCACTTTACGAAGTCTCGGAGGGCGAGGAGTACCAGAGAAAATTGCATCCGGACGATTCGCCACTCAGAGTTACCCAAAGATGGACGAGCATCGATCGACACCTTCGTATAAGACGAAATCCCGATTATAATCCACACAGGAGAAAGGTGAGAACGAAAAACTATTATTCAAAAAATTATCAAACTTATTACAACACAATTTTTTTAAAAAACGTTGCTCCACTTAAAATTCTAAAAAAAAAGAATATTTACATTAAATTTTACAGAGCATGTGGGCCTCGGACTCGAGCATAACGATGGCGATGTCCAGACTTCATCTTCACAATACCCAGGTGCACCAACAATTGCAACAACAGCAACAGCAAAAGGCAAATCTGTCCTCGAGCCAAAACAACAACAATCACAATTCGCGCCATCTCTTGCTTCGCCAGTGTCCAAAAAATAACAATAACAACAACAACAACAACAACAACAGCCATAATCACAATCACAATCACAAATCGAGCCAGTCCCGTTTGCCGAATTGTCAACTGCCCGCTACGACGACATCCATGACGACGTCGACGAGCATGCTTCAATTACAGAATTCCGGAAGAAACGTCTCGTCTCACTCGAGCCAATTGCCAAAGCTATCCCAAAAAACGCCTCAGCAATTGGCCCAGAGTTTGCCGTCCACCCCTCTCACCACGAAGCATTTAACGACCTCTTCAGGTTTCGCGGATTACGAGAATTATCTCTTTATCTAAATCGACCTTTCGTTTTTCCCCAAAAATCTGAAATTCGGATTGTCGTATTTAAAATGAAAAACAAAAGAAAAGAAAATGGAAAAAAACGCAAAAAAATCCGAACAAGGGATTGTCATATTTAAAATGAAAAACAAAAGAAAAGAAAATGGAAAAAAACGCAAAAAAAAACCCGAAGAGAGTCAGAGATTCGTAATTTCGTCGCGCTCGCTTTCGTAGCTGTACCTATTATATATATATTTTGTTTTTTTGTTTTTTGTTGCTTTTCTTGCCTTTACGAGAAAAGAGAAAGAAACGACAAAGTTGAAAAAACGAATGAAAGAAACTACGATGATAGTCAGTAAGTATGAAAACCGTACCAAAGGTAGCCGTATTCGAATTTTTAAGTATACGTAACGACGAACACGAGAGAAAAAAAAAGAAGAAGAAAAAATTATATATAGATATAAATATATTATATTTGTCGCGCGTTTACGCCGTCGTCCCGTAAACACGTTGGATAAAACGTAATCGATATAAGTGTGTGCTAAAAAGCGCGGAAAAAAAAATTACGAATGTTTCGGACGAGACGCGAGTCGAAATAATTTCGACGACGCGTTTGCATTTGTTCAACGAGCGCCGAGCACAAAAAATGTGTATTTTTTATTTATTTATACGCCTGTCGCAAAGAGTCTCTAAATAAAAATGTGCTTCGACGCTGCGATCGAAGGTTAAATTATTACTTGTTCGTAAAAATAAAATTTCAGCGAGTTCTCCGCTTCGTTCAATTCTTCTTCGTGTATTTTCTTTTTTTTAATATGTATAACGTTCTCTTTCCTGGAGGAACGAGGGAAAACTTTCAAGACTTTTCTTCTCATCCACGGACGAAAAAGAAAGTACAACGTTCCTGCTCGCAGCTATGGGATTCGCCGTTTAATTAAGTCGCTTCTGTAACGCGCTGGAAATCGTTGACGTTCTTTTTTTTTTGTAAAACGTTTCCTCGTTGTGACGATTAAACGAACGAAAAATCACAAATTTTCAGAATACACACGAAGTTTCGACGATCCAATGAATTCCTCAAATTAATTAATGTCAACGTCTGAAATTCCGAGTTCGTCTCACTCGATGAAATCTTCATCGTTGTCGAGCGGGAAAATTTAAACTCCCAGGCCGGATGTGGATGTTTCGGAGAGGTTCTAGACGAATTTCTCTTGGATAAAAAATATTCGATGAAACGATGTTTGTTTTTTTTTACTTATGTGATGATAAAAATTTTATTTACAAATGCGACAAGTGTAGGAATTTGGGTCCAGTGGTTTTTCGGAAAGAAAACCGACCCGAGCACACAAACAAACAAAAAGTCGATTGATTTGATCGTCGTCGTCGTCGTCGGCGGCGGCGGCGGTTGTCTTGGGCTGCTGCGTCGATGCTCGCGCTTGCGTCCACCTTTGACAAAAAATGGTCGTGGTGTCGGAAGCGGCGCACTCTCCCTCTAATTAATTTTTTTCTTCATATATTCGTATCTTTTTTCTTTTCTTTCTAATTGCCCTCTCGCGTAATCTTCTTTCGCAGACCCTCTCTCTCTCTCTCTCTCGCTTCGTCTCAAAATTCTCGGGCAAATCTCTTTCGCGTGTTACTTCCCGAAAGGCCACGACTAACACGAGATTTTCGTTTCAAATCTTTGTTTCTTTTTGTTTTTTTTTTCAATCACCCGAGAGACGTAACAATAATAACTTCATAATGATAATCTTCGACATTAAATATATGATTAAAATCTAACTATGTGTGTTTTTGTTTTCATTTCTTTTTTTCGTTCTTTTCGTGGCTAATTGCGGATTACAGTAATAGAAATATTCATTTGACGGCGGTAGTTTCGTGACAACTTCCGGTTGCGCGAGCAACGCGCGGCGAGGGGGAAGGAGAGCAAACATGGCGGCGCGGGGTGACGGGGTTGAGACGCGACAGTTGCGATTTGCGAGTGAGGACGTGAGGGTTATATTTTCGTCGGAACATCGTGTTTTGTTTTTCTTTTTGTTTTCTTTTTTTTTCTTTGTTTTTTTTCATTTCGTTTTCTTCTTCTCCCTCGTTATCGTCATCAATGAAGATTCAAAGGATAACATCACAGCATTGACATATCAACATCGAAACGACCGTGGCGATAATTCGGTCATCCCACTCGTAATAAATCTTTGATCGTCTCTCGTCTCCGTAACAATCTCTCGTCGTTGCTGCGAATAAAGACAAACAATCTCGTAGAGAGTCAAGAACGAGGTTAACGATGCTCGAAAACAAATGAAAATCGACGCAACTCGGTCGATATCGTTCGAGATAACTTATTTTCCAACGGACAATACATCGAGGTAAAATCTCTCGCGAAAACGCTTCGTTTCCGAGCGCGAAGCTACATCCTAACCTCACTCTTTTCTCGCCCACCTGAGTTTGCTCTCGTTCACGACAGAGGGCGACGCTAACGCACTTTCTCGCCGATGAACCCAACAAAATAGCGTATTGAAGAAAAATACGTTTCAAACGTGTGACACGAGCCACGAGAGATAATCAAGGATTCCGATTTATCCACGGTCGCAGCACTTCTTTTTTGTTCATTCTCCTATAAATCGATATACAACAATTCTCATTAATTCAATTCTTCTTCCCTCAATCGTTTCAATTCCATCACTCGACATAACGCTTCAATATTTTCATCCCTCGATAATTATCGCGAGTTTCTTAAAACTCGGGTTACTGTTTTTGTTTGTTTTTTTGTTTGTTTGTTTTTTTTTCTTTACTTTTCTTCTCTTTTTTCCATTTTATACCATTTTCTTCATTCCTTCTTTCAACGTTTTCTTTCCCACCGTTACATGCACAAAAGTCACATAACTCTTAATAATCGCTACTATGATTAGATAATAATGATATTAGTAATAAATGAATTGATAATAATAATAATAATGATGTTGCAATAATAATAATAATAATAATAATAATCGTATGATCGATACAACTTATTCGTATAATAACCATTTTATATGTATGATTTTTTTCTCTGTACGATCGCGCTTTCTCTTTCTCTCATTCTCTCGTTCGTACACATAAACTTGATCATCCTTCGCAATAATAATAATAATAATATTAATAATAGTTTCACTCTCCGGAACACTTTCTAACCGCGCGTCGACAATCGATCGAATAATAACAATAATGCGAAATTATCGATTATCGAAAAAAAAAAGAAAGAAATAAGAAAGAACGTCGTTTTTTTGTTTTTTTTTCTTTTCTTTTCTTTTCGCGACGCATATATGTATATATCAATGACTCGGGAGAGTAAAGTAGTGGAAAAGGGGAGGGGGTTGGGGGTTAGAAGGTAAAAGGGTAGAGAGGTGCGCGAGACGGGCGCTCCTGCATCACAGCCGCGTGCACGAGCTCGTATCATCGCAATAGAAGATGCAAATTGATCCAATTAACCAGCCTAAAACCGAGGACCCTATAATTAATGACGCATACATTTTTTTTTATACTCTTTGATGCGCTTTAAACGTGACTGCTCCGTTAGCTCGTTTTTTTTTCTTCTCGTTATTTTATTTATTTTTTTATTTTTATTTTTTTCGAGTGATAAAAAAACGCTCACTCCTCTCGATCGTAACGTTTGCTTCGACCTCGAAGCATTTTTATTTTTGTTCTTCTCCAATCTCTTTCTTTCTCTCTCTTTCTCTCTCTCTCGTACTTTTTTTTCTTCTTCGTCAGCGCAATTCGTAAATTTCCAACGGATTCGAGTTACGTTCTCGACGTGTCGCGGATTAAGGAACGTCATTTTGTTTTCTTCTTTTTTCCTTTTTTTCTTTTCTTTTTGGAAAAAGAAGCGTAAATATTCTCGATCCTAAATGTTTAGTCGTAAGCCGCGCGCATGATAACAAAAGCTCTCATTCTCTCTCTCTCTCTCTCTCTCGCTCTCTATCTTTTTTGTTCGAGTCTCTTCGTTCGTCGAATAGTTTTTCGTTTCTCTGATTTTTTTTTTACGATAGCGAAAAACTTGATTTTCGTACGATCGCGTGATATTTATTTTCTCTCTCTCTTTATTTTCTTTCTTCATTAAATTATATACCCTAGGCATTAGAAAATTCGTATATGTTCCCAAATGGACTTTCGTGTTTCCTTTGTCCTTCGCTAGGTGGCGCGGCGTTTTCAAAAAATGGCGCGAAGCCGATCGCGCGCCAGTACTTTCGTATATATTTGCGCGCATGCGCGCCGGTGCGAGGATTCTCTCTCTCTCTCTCTCTCTCTTTCTCTCTTACTCTCTCTCTCTCTCTCTCTTATGTACACGCGCGCGCGAACGTACGAACAAATATAAACGAAATATACTCGGAAAAGTACTCGAACGCGCTCACGCAAGCTCAATAATTCTCACGCAATCGGAAAAGTCTTAAATTTTCTTTTTTTATTTTTTTTTATTTGTTTCTTTCCCCTATATCAGTCGCTCTCGATGATTTAATTTTTGTCTTTCGTTTATCTTCAAACTCGGCAAAGCTCGATACGCATTTTTCCCTCGTATTTTCCAACAATTTTATTTTTATTTTTTGTTTTTTGTTTTCCTCGTTCGTTCGACGATAATACCGGAACGAAAAAGGGCGTATATCGAAGCAATTAATTACCAAGGGAGCGATTTTTTGGAATTGAATTATTTACTCGTATTTCACGCTCTCTCTCTCTCTCTCTTTCTCTCTCTCTCTCTCTCTCTCTCTCTCTCTCTCTCTCTCTCTCTCGCTCGTTCTCTCGTTCTATTTTTTTTTCGTCTATTCGCACGACGTGTTAGAATTCGCGATACGCGATTAACATATAGCATCGTCGATTTATTACGCGGTAATTACTATTATCATTCCATTCTCGTTACGTCTAAGCGATCGTGGCGGAAAATTAATCGAATTAACGACCAAATCACTTTACTTTACTCGCACTCCCCTCTCTCGCCTCCGGTCGATCGTAAAGAGAGAGAATGTTAAGGGGAAACGGAAATACGAACGCGCGACAACAAGTGATAAAAAAAAAAAAAATTTTTTTTTTGTTTATTTCACCAAATGTGCAATTTGCTACGAAATTCTCGAGTTAATCCGGAGAATCGCGATATTCGCGGTTGTGAATGTCATTAAAAAAAAAAAAAAAAAAAAAATCTAAAAAACAAAACAAAACAAAAAATACGACGATTCTATATCTCATATCTCATATGTAATTCGCGTATGCGCGATCGACGAATATTTTCGACGACTATGTATAATATTATATATATATATATTTATATATATATACATATATATGTTTATATATATATACATATATATACATATATATACATACGTATATATTAATTAAAGAATCCGGATATTTATATACAAACGTGTACAATATACATACAATATACTTCCGAGTCCTGCCGTGCCCGACGGCGAACTATGTGTTTTTTTTTCTCATTTTTTTGTTATCTGTTTTTTTTTTCGACGGACATATATTTTCTCTCATCATCATCTTCATCATCATCATCATCGTTAACATGCTCTCTTTCTCTCTCTCTCTCATTGGCGCTTAAATCGCGTCAACTTTTTTCTCCTTCGCTACTTTGATATACGTTTTTTTCTCTTTCTTTGATATCTCGATACGAGCGAACGGCTCGTAGCAATTTTTCTCATCGTCTTTCATTAATTCCCGTCTCTATCTCTTCTTCCTCTCGCGATACGATTTTTGTGATTTTCCAGTTTTTTTTTCAAACGTCCCGTCGAATTTTGTTAAGTGTGTGTGTGTGTTTTTTTTTGTTCTTGTATTTAATCTTGTTCTTTCTTTTTTTGTGGTTGCTTTAACGTATATAAATCGCACGTCCGTGGCTCGTGTTTTAATTAATTAATTTTTTTACGTTCGTCCGTCTCTCTCTCTCGCTTTTTCTCGAGAGAAAATTTGCTCGTCTCGGACGCTAATCGAAACTCTACGATACGTTTCGCGATCGATTTTTAAAAACGATTTTCTACGATGTTTTGTCTTTTTTTTCTTTTTTTCTTTAAATTTTAATTTCTCGTTTATCCTCGCACGTTGGATTTTTATAAGCGAATTAATCTCGTAAGCGGGATGATATTTTTTTTTCTTTCTTCGTTCACCGAGAGAACGATTTTTTTTTCGTTTTTTTTTGTTGTTTTTCGAATAACGTTTCGTTCGCGACTGTTAGAACTATTGATCAGAGATTTCGTCGTAATGTTTTTTTATACGTATTAACTCGCATGGACTGAAATATATATATAAATATTTATATTTATACATATATTTTAATGAGCGATTTTCTTTTTTCGCGAAAATTCTTCGCATTTTTTGTTTTGTTTTTTTCTTTTCGTCTTTTACCCCCCTTTCTTTTCTTTCATTTTTCTTGGTACTTTTTTTTTTCTTACAGTATTTACAAGTACTTGTCGAATCACAAATCTCGGTGCTCCCAACAAATATATAAACGTCACGGATTATTTTCTTTTTATGTCTTTGTTTTTGTTTTCGTTTCTTTTTTTCTTGTTTTTTTTCCGACGTATCCGATAGAGATCACATTGGCCGAGCGTACAAATAATTTAATCGTTCATCGATTATTTCCAATCACGCTCAATTTTTTCTCCTTCCTCTCTCTATCTCCCTCGCTCTCTCTCTCTCTCTCTCACTCTCATAAACTATTTTATATGCATTGTCACTCGCCCTGTTTTTATGTTTCTCCTTTTTTATTTTTTTCAAGTAACCAACCGCGTCGCTCCGTACGAATCGCGTCAAAATACCGCGCAACAAGAGTCAGTAAGAAAAAAAAATAAAATCGAACGAAGGAAAACGGCTCGACAAAAAAGTAAAAAAGAAAAAACAACGGACCAATTCATTCGATTCGAGCGAAAGATCACAGAATTTCATTTAAAAAATACAATCTTAATGACAATTTTTTTACTCGTGTGTGTGTGTGTGTGTGTGTATTTGTCTTTTTTTTGTAATCGCTCGAGAATTTTCTCGCGATTCGACGGAAACGAGGGACAACAAAAATTCTCCTTCACGACTCGTCGCCTCAAACGCCGATTCCTCGCGTCGGCGTTATTTTCTCTCGCTCGTACGTTTTCCGTTGTTTTGTTCTTTTTTTTTGTTCTATCATTTTTTTTTCGTCGTCTTACAGCGAACTATTAAAACTATGATAAGATTACGAGTTTGTTTTTTTTCTCTCTTTTTTTTCGTATGTTCGTTCTCTTCTTCGCTTGAGGGGTTGTGCGAGGAGTGCGCGGGGGTGTTTTTGGGGCCGGACGGGAAATTATAGACTCGAAAACCAAGGCCCCAGGGCGTTTTTTTTTCTCGAGTGCAGCTCGTTCATATTTTCTTCTCTCGGCTCTCTCTCTTTCTCTCTCCTTCACTCTTTCTCACGTTTTTTTTCTTCTTCTCGCGGTCCTTTCGTCCTCTCTTTATATCTCGCGATTAATCCACGATTTGGAAAATCGCGGAAAACGATTTTTTTGTTTTTCTTACCTTATCGACCGAGCGCTCATCGCCGAATTTTTCGTTATCGGGCGAGGCCCTCGACGAGCAAAATACGATTTTACAATCCCTTGCGACTCGAAACAGACTCTCTTTATCTCTTCTTTATCAACCGACGACAGATTTCTTTCTTATCGACGGTCGATAATGCCGCCTGCGCGGCACACTTTTTTCTCTCATATTCGCTTCGTGTCGTCGGTCTTGTATTCGATTCAAAGGGCTGTGGTTTTCAATTTGGGACAGCGTCGTTGTAACGACAGGCCCCGGGGCCCCAGCTCCTAAATGGCGTTAAGCGCGCGCGAATCTTGCTGCTGGCGACGCCTCGAGACGCTCCCGTAATCCCCGACCCCGCCGAGATAAGACTCCTCCTCGGTCGCGTACTCGTGATCACCGCGATCGCCACGATCCCTCTCGAGTCTCTCCAGTCTCGATCTTCTCGCACCGCCGTGCCCACTGCCGTAAGAACCGGATCCTGAAGGAAAAATTACAGAGGCGATCAGATCTTCTGGAACTACATTACCGACGGTGGTAATTAATTTTCTTTTTTTTTCTTTCTATCAAGCTACGGATATTTAATTCTCAAAGGGTTTTTGGGGGACGAAAAATCGTCGAACTACGAAACTAGCCTCGAAAACTTTTGATCGCCACACGCCTATCACGATTCTCAACGTGATCTATTGGTTATTAATTATTATTTTGGGTTCTGCGGTGAGGGTATAGCCAGGATAACGAGAGTCCTTTTTTCGTTCCTTGACGAGGAGGTTGTTTTTTTGGGGGGGGGATTTTTGAGGTTTAAGAGTAAAAACAAAATGAAATCGAGGCAAAAGTGCAAAAACGTGCAAAATTGGACGTGCTAGAAAAAGCAAAATAAAAATTACATGCGGACAAATATATTGTTTTTTTCGAATGGCCATGCTGGCGAACGACGTCAACGAAGAAGAAAAAAGAAAGAGGAAAGAGAAACTCCGAAAACTTCGGGATACATTTTTTTTTTCGGCGACGAGTCGTCGACGATTTTTTTGGTTTTTCTTCAAGCCTACCTATAATAGTTTCTTCGTGTGGGAAAAAAATAAAATTATAACGGACAACTTCGCGTTATCGTTCGGGACCTTTCGAGTCTCCTTCTTCCTCTCGAGACCTTGCATTTGTTAAACGGAGGCAATGACGATGAAAAGAAAGAACGAAAAAAATATTCAAATTTTAAACGCCTTCGCGCGCTCCTGTCGCGTTATTTGCGTTTGTTCTCTCGAAGACGTTATAAAAATCCTCTACTAAAAAATCAAACCGGACAACTAGACTATGCGGGGGAGGTTCGATTAGCGTTTTCCTTTTTTTCTGTTTCATAAAAAAAAAAAAAAAAAAAAAAAAAAAAAAAACAGAAAACGATCTAATAAAAAATTCTAGGCGGGTTTGGGGGTAGAAATCTGCGAGCTCAGCTGGCTTATTACGGCGTGAGGGGTTTGTTTTTGCTTTTTGATGGATTCAAAAAATAAAAAAATAAAAACAGAGTTAAAACTCGAATATGACAAAAAAACTCAATGGACGAATATTTCGAGCGATGATTTTTTGACATCGTGGAATGAGCGAAAATTATACGAATTGGCAAATAGAGCGATTTTGTTTATTCACAATTTGCAATTGCAAATTATGAATATTTATGTGCTGTGACCCAGAATTTTGTATTTATTTTTCAGTAATATTGGCAGAATTTTCGTTTTTTTTAAGAAATTTCGTTTTTTTTCTCGTTTTCGAAATGAGATTTTAACGATTGAAAATGAATGAAGAAAATAATGAGAATGAATGGTATCTCACCCGAGCTCACATGCACCAAAGCCTTTACGTACTTACAACGCGATTTCTCAAAGGGTTCTCAATAACATCGTCCTTCGAAAATATATAAATATTTGTCTCTCTCGGTTTTTTTTTGGTTCGCATATATTTTCTCCCTCTCTCTCTCATTCTCTTTGGTTCAGGCATTGGACGATACAGGTCGATCCGGCCGAAAAGGACAACATAATGATTCGTTTTTCGTTGTAAATTGGTCCCGGAAGTATCTTTATATGTGTCTCGAGGAAAGAGTAAATCTTTGATTTTTCTGTCCCTCTCTCTTTCTCTCTCACACTATTTTCTCTCTCTCTCTCTCTCTCTCTCTCCCTTTCTGTCTCCGCATCAGCCTCGTCGCGCAGTAGAAGTAGCAGAAGTAGAAGAAGTACAAGAAGAAGAAGAAGTATTGGTAGTAGCATTTTGTAGTGGCAGTACGGAGAAAGAAGTTGCATAAAGCTAACTCGTATCTCCGCTCGTGGCTGGTCCAGCCTTTGCCTTAACACTGAACCTCGCCTCTTTTCGGATGATTCCCGTTGCAGCAACCGCCTCAATGGCTTTTCAACACGAAACAAAAAGAAAAACAGGAGAAACGAGGGTCAGCCAATTATTTTTTCTCAATTTTTGAAAAATATTCATAATTTTTTGATTATTTTTTCTGTTTTTTTTTGGGGTTTTATTTTTTCAAGGGCAATTAAACGAGGCCGATGACACTGCGTCGAGAGTTGAGATTCGAGCCTCCGTCAATCTTTCCTTCCTCCTTCTAAAATTTCTTTTTTTAATCGTAAAATATAATTGTAATTTAAAAACTGGTTTAGATAGAAAAAAAACAACGATATTTTTACTGAAAATGTTAGTCCTTGGCATGCCTGAAATAGATGGTCTCGCTTGGATCGTTTTTATTAATTGATAATGAATTTAATTATTATCAATTAAGCCATAAATATGGGAGTAATCATTAATTAAACGCGCTAAATTGGATTTTTGATTGAACTAGAGGGTGCTTTTTGATTCAAAAATAATTATCATTTAATTAACAATTAAGTGCAAGTAATGATTAATTAAGTTCGATAAATTGTGTTTTTTTCGATCCAGACGAGACCCGGTTTGTTGGTACAAATACAAGCTGTGAAGAGTAAAAACGTATTAACGAATAAGAAAATCCGAAGAGAGACGAAGAAAAATCAAAATTAAAAAAAAAACAACAAGCTCGCTCTCTCGCTCTCCTTTCACTGGTCAACATGTACAAAAAAAGGCGCGAATAATTAGGTAGTCAAAAAAAAAGAACAAAGAAAAATGATGCGAGCAAGATGCAGCGGAAAAAGTATCGTTTTTCAACGTATAAGACGAGACTAACTCGCGGAGAGTCGAAGTTCGAGGGTCAGTGCCCTCTTTCTTTCTCTCAAAAAAATGTTTCTGTCATTCTCTCTCGCTATCACTGCGGTGGATACAAGTGTTGCGATCCATACATTGCCGCTGAAAAGAAACATAAATTGAGGCATTCGCATAAAGAAAAGAAAGAAAATAAAAACGAAGAAATTTTTCGATTTTCTTCAGGCAATCAAAATACTGTAAAGAAAATGCACAGATTTTGTAGATTTTTCATTTCGTTTCTTGCGATTAACTAGATCATGCTGCGGTGTCTACGTGCATTTTTTCTATCAATCGAAAGTGGGCATTATCCAAAAAAAAAATAAAGAATCAAAAATAATTTTTGGAAAAACAAATTAGTTACGTACGATTTTCAAAAATTCAGAAATTTTTTGAATTTTTAACGATCGTTCGTAATCATGTTATGGACAAAATTATTTTTAATCCTTTTTGGTTGCAAACGCTATCGTTTCTCGAATTTTGAAAAGTAAAAGATCGTGTAAATTCATTCACTAATTATCAACGTTTCTGTCTACAAAATTTACGAATTATAATCCTAATAATGATAATAGTAATAAGAAACTACGTGAGTCCAGTAGACACACGTAATTAGGCTTTAAGGGCGGAAGGGCTAGGGGGAGGGGGTTACCTCTTGGCTCGTGAGCGTAGTACGACTCGTGGTGGCCACCTGAAGGTGCATAGAATAAGAAAGAAGAAACGAAGAAGAAGAAGACGAAACAATGTGTACATGTTTTTACTCGTTTTTTTTGTCTTTCTTTTTTTTTTAATTTCTTTGCGAGAAGATGAGTCGTGTGCGATTGTGAAAGTCTGTCGTAAAATTGGGGCTCGTCGAGAGGACGCGGAGGACTTTTAAAAAAAAGACGCTTAAAAAGTTCTGCCGAAGGGCGAAAGGTTCACACCAGTGACCTCGATAATTTTCATCTCTCATATTTCTCTTTTTTACTTTCAGCACCTTTTTTGAATTTGAAAAAATAAAATAAAATCATTCAACGAATAATCGCGATTATAATTAAAATTATTTTTGGAATATCAAGAAATAATGACGAACAACGGAATTACTTAGAAAAAGAAAAATATAAGATCGACAAATATTTTTCAATGATTTTTTTATCGAATCATTTACAATAGTTGTTTCTTTTTTTTCGTGAAAATCGTGATTAATTTTTCCGCTCGTCGTGACGACGATGATGAAGATGGAACGAAGAAATTGATAAAAAAAATATATATAAATAATGAAAAATAATTAAAAATTAAAAATATATAATTAATGAAATACCTGCTGAGACACGAGCAGCGAGAGCGTCCGCCGGTGCATCGGGAGCTGGCATTGCTCTCGGTACTGGCGCGACGACTGGCGGATGCGTCGCTCTCCAGTAAGCCTCGAGATATTCGGCAACGTGTTCGCAAGCCTCGTCCAGTTGATTCTCGTCGAGTATAACGTCGAACATTTCCGCAGGACATTGTGATAATTTTTCCGCCGCTACCATTTGTACGTTCAAATGACGCGTTTGCGATTTTCCACGGGATTTTATGAGCCTCTGGAGAACCTTCGGCGACGATATTTTTAAATAAACGATGGTAGGTGCTAGACTAGTTTTCGCTAGTTGCGAGGGATGATTTATCGTGTCGCAGTCCAGTACCACCAACTAAATTAACAAAAACACAAAGTTAATATACAAATTTATTTAACCAGTTGTTATAATTCATTAATAATTATCACTTTTGTCACGATTATAATTATTTATCGTATCGATAATATTGTCGCATAATTTTTAATATTTCTATAATCATTAAAAAAAAATTTAATTCCTGTCAGATTTTTTTAAATCTTGCTAAACTTGTGTAGATCTCAAAATGAATTCGCACGAGGATAAGAAATATCAGTTATGGTCAAAAATATTTTTTTTGGGCGGAAATTTGAGATTTATTTACCTGAAGAGTTCTGGCTAATTCGAAAATCCTCTCGATCTCAGCCTGTACCTCAGCGAGGCAGCCGCTTCTGCTAGTCGAACGTTCCATTATCGCTCGTTTCGTTGGATTGTTGAGTAATGATCTTTTGGCTAACGATATATCGGCCATTACCCTAGTTATGATAATTCTGAAAAATGAAAAAAAAATGTAGGTGAAAATTGATAATTTATTTTTTCCCCTATTATTATTATTATTATTTCTCTGAAATGCTCACCGGCCCTCGAACTTGTGCTTGAGAAAATCGAAGAGTGCCTTCTGCATCATATCCGTTACTTCGTAACCCTTGAGCGAAGGCCCGACCAGAACTACCGGCCTCATCGACGGCACGACGTCGTAAGGCGTTGCCATTTCCTGAAAACGTTTCATAATTCGTGTGCGACGTTAGAAACAACCCAAACTCACGTGTCCTACTCGATGAAAATTTGCCGATTATATTATAGACTAATTTATTATTATTATTAATAATAATGGATGTAATTTAACATACATCGACTATATCAATGACATATAATAATAATAAGAATAAGAATAATAATGGTAATAATAAATACGGCGCGCAAATCGCACTGACCAAGCTAAAGTCTCTCTCACTTACGTAGGACTTCGTGAGTAGCGCACGGCAATGCAAACATTGAAACATTGAAAACAGTTAATGGCCAAGTTGCAAATCTCTCTTAATTCTTGTTCTTTCGAAAAAAAAAAAAAAAAAAAAAAAACAATAATAAATAAAACGATAGTTTAAACGAGGGAAAAGAAAACAAGATTTCGTGCCGAACTACGTCAGAACCATCGACTCGTCGACGTCGCAAGGCGATTTTTTTTTCTCCAGAATTTTGAATTTTTCTCTCGTTCCATGGAACGTCGGTCAAAAAATTAAATCGCGTTGCGAGACACCTCGAGTCCACGATCTCCGTATTCGTACAACGATTCTAATGGCCTCGTAGAAATGAGCTACGAACAAAAAAAATTCACTAACTCGCAAGAAAATTATTTTGTAGCTCGTCTAATTTTCTACGTAAACTCGAATAATATCTCGGGCACGTGAAAATTATCGCTGGCGTAAAGAAAAAAAAAAGAAAACGAGAGATCAACTTTGTTCTCCACAATTTTCGACAAAGAGAATTAAATACCAAAGCGTACTATTTTATCTTCGCTAAACAGGTTCGGGCTAAATTTCGTTCGACGAATTATTCGCAAGACGAGTGAATTTTTGTTTCTTCTTCATAATTTATGCAATTTGAAAACATCGTTTTTAATTCGAGTAGAATTTTTTTGTATTCGCCAAATTGTTCTTTTTCGTTTCATCGAACGGAAAGAAAAGAAGGAGAACGATCGTTGGTCTTATTCGTAATTCGTCGAATTACGTCGACTCACTGTTCAACTTGTTCGACGACCTACGCAGCTATTTTCTTCGGCGATAGCTACGACTATGCTATAGTGTATACTCTACATAGGCAGAGGCGTTGTGACAAAAGTAGTATAACAGCAGTATAATACGTGACAAGAAAGAGAAGCGACATTGGGATCGTAAGTAAGGGGTGATTTTTTTTTCTTTCGATGGACGTTTATACCGGGGTCAAAAAGGGATTGTCACATATTTTCTTAGCGTTAATTCGTGTGCGTGAAGGTCGCGCGCGTGTATCTGTATGTGTCTGCCCTTGTGTGATGTCCCCGTAGGGTGTGAGATTCGAGCTTTTACCGGCTTCTTGAAGAAGTTCTTTCGTTTCTCCTTGGCCGGTGGTGTCGTGAGGGTGGCTTTTCCAGGTCGTACGTTTCCAACGCTGTCGCTGTCATCGCCTAAAAATAAAAAAATAAAAATAAATTAAAAATTATATTTGTATTAAAAACAAATAAAAAATTTCACATTTTGAAAATATTTCAACGATGCGTTGATCGAATAAAAAGCACGATAATTGAAAGAATTGCATCGATAATACAAAATTGAATAAAAATCGACGAAGACATTTTTTAATGGGATATCTGGGATATTTATATATTTTTTTTACTAACCGGGCGTGGGTGGAGTGGAACCTCGCGAGGGCATACCGCTCTCGCCGAGATTCCCCGACGAACCACCGCGGGCCGAATAAAGTCCCTTCGTGCCACGTGCTGCGCTGGCCTGTACCCTGAGGGCTTCCAATTTCACGGGGGATGGTATAAAACCGACATCGCAGCCTTCTTTCACGAGCCTTCCGATCCACCAGTTGTTGTCGTATTTTTCCTGAACAAATAACAATTTTATATTTACACACGCTACCACTTGCCTATAAACTTTCACAATATTTTACTCGGGGCAAAATAAAAAAAATGTATCTAGAACGTTTTATGTCGAAATAAAATTTTCGATTCGCTCACCTTAATGTGAAGGAAGTCACGAATGTCGAAACTGACAGCCGAGCCATGAACCGGCGAATCGTCGTCGGCTGTGCCATCATAGCTGACGTTCGTTCTAACGGCAAACGCGACTGGCTTGGCCTGAAAATTAATAACAAATTTTTCGTTTAGTGTTATATTATATAATTTCTGTAGATCGTGAATAAGATTAAATCGTTCGAAATTCTAATGTGAGACGTCGATTATTTTTTCTCTCGATGTAGAATGAAAGTGAGAAGCATGAGGGGGGATTTTGTTATTAAAACTCGTGGCTGACTTAAAAAGGTTTTTTCTACTTGGATCACAAATTTTCCGAAAGGAACAATATTTCCAGTCCATGTCTGACCTACATTCTACGCACCCTCCGACGCTTTACGACCCTTGAGGGTTGTAAAGTTCATTTCCGAGGCATGAAAAACACGAGGAGGCAAAATTAGTGGTTACTTTTTTTCAAAAACAATTGCAATACCACGTTGGACTTTATCCACGAAAAAATAATTGATAAATCTCGTTTTTCATTTGACGTATATGAAAATATGTTTTGTTGGTTGCTTTGGCACACGTATTTTCGTCGGGCCTCGAACCGTGACCGGCAGGAAATAAAAAATGTCTCGGTCTGCCCTAACGTCGAGCTATACTACTCGTCGAGTTTTCTTCGAGAGTTGACACTCGGAAAAGCGGCTTGGCCTTGTGAAATTAAATTCTTTATTTATTCGCAAAAGCTTGTTATCGACCGCAACTAATAATTTCACAGGGTACACGTACGTTTCTTTTTTAAAAGGGAACATCGGTGCGCGAGGTTGTTTGCTCGATAAATTGGTTTTGCACCGGGTCTCTGCGAGGGGCGAATGCCGACAGTGGAACAAAATACCTATAGTCAGCCTACGCTATAAAAACCACGAGACGCCGTCACTGCTCGTATTTTCTTATTTCGAAATCCTTTTTTTATTCTATATTGAAACTTAACGCAACGAGAAATAAATCATAAAAATCCCCCCAAAAATGTCTAATTAATTATGGTACGAAGAAAAAATACCATTTTTAAATAACGACACGTGGCATCGTTGATTTTCGTCCGCCAAAGTTGCCAATGACTGTACGGTTTTCGTTAATACGTATATTCCAATATAGACGATACAGGGTGAACTTTATTTCTCGCATTCTTCCTTCTCCCCTCGTGCTTCAAGACAACACATTTTTCTTCTATCTTTTATTATCCCCTTTCCTACCCCTAGTACTTTTGGCTTTTTGTGCTTTCCGGGGCTTCGTGGCCTCAAACACGAATATTACTCCCGGATACCAACGTCTTACCTACGCGAACTTTGCACCCCCTACCCCACCCCTCTCGTCTCTCCCGTTCGCACTCTCTGTCTCTTTCATCATTCCTATTTATCGATTTTTCGATCGGACGAAGACGTGAGGGCGTAACACTCGTGACACTAGCACACATATCGACACCCCGAAAATGTCCGAACTTACGAACTTTTTTTCGTTTCTTACGACTTTGCTTCTGACCCGCATGCATATATATATACCTATATATATGTATGTATATATATATGTGTGTGTGTGTGTGTGTGTGTAGGTATAGCCGCGTGTATAATATTTTATGTATGTGGCTACGAACTCGGCATGTAGGTTTGAATATTACACATTTTCCGGGAGGAGGACTATGAGAGATTCTTCCCCGAACCGGCGTCGACCAACTCGACGCCACGTAAATGGGGTTGAAAAGTAAAATTCTTGACTGTGCCACGTGGCAAATAGAGAGCGACTCGAGCTGATAAAATTTATCTCGCGCAAAACATTTTTCGGACCTTGGATAAAATAATTTCCGAAAAATATTTATATATTTTTTAAAAGAAATATTTAACAAACCCCTCAGCACAAAAAAAGTGAATTAATAAATTTAACGAATATTCTTTAATTCGTTTCGTGGATAAAAAGTTTAATGGAGTGAAGACGAATAACAAATATTTCTTTTTTCGTTTACGTTTTTTTTTCACCCTTAGGTTACGGGAAAGAGCGATGATCGATACATTTTCCCACCGTACGCACATTTCTAAGACCTCGTCGGTTTTCCTCGACTCACTCATCGTCATTCAGGGACGTAAGGGAAGAGGAGGCGGATGGGGGTCGTTCGATAAAGCAAGAAGAATGATCGATCTACTTCGGTCACGGTGAGACTAGAGCGACGATTACGCACGATCGTAGAAAAAATATAAAGTATACGTCTCGGCTAAATAAATGTAAGAAAGAGAGAGAGACTTGACCCGACGAACAAGAGAGACAGATTCAGTGGACGCTGATCGAAGGCGTATTTTAGAACTGTTTTATTTTTTTCATTTTATTTATTTGTTTCTCTTTTCGTTGATACGAATAAACATATATAATATATACATACATATTTATATATATATTTATGTTTATGTATAAAATTCTTCGGTAATAACTCACCCTGGCTTTTTCGAGTTGATTTAACGCCTGTCTCTCTTTCTCACGTCGCAAGCTCTCCTTCTCCTCGTCCAGCGAGAGATCCGAGCTCGGCTGTGAGTAGTTCGAGTCTGCCGAACCCTGAAAAATGACAAAAAAAAACAAATATAGAAACATTAAATATCTCATGTCTCTTGTATTTCAATAATTAACTTGATTTAAGGATGTTTTTTCGAATAAGTGTAGTTTCGAAATTTTTATGAAAATTTTTTCAAAAATTTGTATATTTTGATCAATCCTAATTTTTTTGTTTTTCACGATGGACAACAAAATATCGACAATAGGTTTAAATCTAACTCATTGCCTCGCGAGTCGTAGTTACTGTCCAGGGACGTGCTCGGCTCACTCCTCTCTCATTTCCTTGGTAATTTATTGCCGTAATTATAGGCACAGTTACAAGTGCCCTTCGGCCAGCGATATTGGCCCTGGCTCAATTACATTGAAAGGCTGTTGCTCAGTTTCTTGTTAGTCTCTCTCTCTCTCTCTCTCTCTCTCTCTCTCTCTCTCTTTCCCTTATATACTCTCTCTCTCTCACTCTCTCGGTGTGCAAAGGTGAAAGAGGGGCATGAAAATTTATTCTATTCATGAATTCGTGATTGAAGCACGGGACGATCGATATTCACACTAGTTCACCCTTAAAGCGGGTCAAACTACTTTTTAATTTTTTTGTTAATAATTTATTTCTCCTCGGCTCTTTTTAATATCACGTACAAAAATTTACTCCGTTATAAATCATTTATCAGCACTCGTTAAATTAAAGAAATCGTGACCCGACGCCGTATGCAATATAACAAATACAAATGACATCTCGTTGCATAAAAAAGGAGTTTAACATGCGCGCGTTTAAAAAAGTGTTATGTATAATGAATTGGAAATTGGTTTATTCTCGAAGGGTGCGAAAAGACCGTGAGAGGGTCGTTTGAGAATTCCTCGACACGCAATGGAGGGATTCATCGAGACAGAGAGAGAGAGAGAGAGAGAGAGAGAGAGAGAGAGAGAGAGAGAGAGAGAGAGAGAGAGAGAGAGAGAGAGAGAGAGAGAGAGAGAGAGAGAGAGAGAGAGAGAGAGAGAGACAGAGCGAAAGAGCGAAAGAGACCAGAGGGAGTGAAAGATAGAGCGGAAGAGAGAGAGAGAGAGTTATAAATATATATAGGGTGTCGTAGTCGTGGCAACGGCCTCGAATCACCGTGGGCGACAAAACGCACAAAGAAAGAGCAGCCCTTTGAGGTTCGCCGTCACGTACGTACGTCTATCTTCCAAGGTAGAGCCGATAAGTTGCGATTATTGCCATTTTCCTTGCGTCGATCGATTGATTAAATGATCGAAGGACTCGACGTATTAAAAGAAGAAAAGCAAAAGAAAAAAAAAGAAAGTAGGTAATAAGGGAGTACCGGTATCGGATTATTGTTCTCGCAATAAAAATATAGAAGAGCTTATAAGAAAAAAAAATGAAAGAGGGACTTAACGCTGCGCGAGCGTCGATGAAGCGACGATAACGATGATGATTATTGTCATTATGATTATGTCGATAACGAGAGGGGCAACAGGGGAGGGGAGGCAATGGATTAAACCCCCGATTGAGCATACACGCCTCGATGAAGCTCTCTACCGTCTCCCACCGACTTATAATCACTCAATCGGCGAGAAAAAAAAAGAGAAAAAAGAGCAAATAACTTGAGCGCGCACACATCGCTTCGTGTAATATATAAACCTCGTCATACGCAAGAAGGAACTAATTATTTTAAGCATCGTCCCCGTCGCGTGCACAAGGTTGCCTCGCGCTATTAGCCTCGCCGACTCTTTCCTCTCTTTAACTTTTATTTCATTTTTTTTCTTCTCTCTGTTCTTTTATTAACGTATGCTTCATCGTACATTGAATATGCAAAATTTGTTTTTACGTTATCTGCCATCTCTCGAGAATCGAATAACCGTCGGATTTTATTCATTCTTCGTAGAGTATCTCGATATTTGTTCGTTGATTGATGTTGATCGTAAGTAATGATTCGTCTGAAAGATTGCAATTTTTGTATTGGAGACAGTTTCTTATCGATTAATTCAGTTATAGAAATAAAAATGATAATTTTTTGTATATTCGTACGAACGAATAATTAATAAGCAAAATTATGAATTATTTAAATTATTTTTCAATTACGGACTTTCAGAACTAATCGTTTCTCCGTTTAAACAATTATTTCTACAACGTAATCGGAGGTTTATCATAATTACAATCATTCCAATTAATCAATTTTAATTTGAAAAAAAAAACATTTATTTTCATCTCGACGGTCGATTCATTAAGATAATTAAAAAATGCAAATATATCGAATTTTTCTAATTATCTCATTGAACAGATTCTCCCCATAAAAAATATAATTTTTAATATAATATTAGCTAATACGATTAGAATAATTAAGAAGTGTTTTAAAGTTCACGAATTAAAAAAAACCCTCATTTTTCGTTATTATTTTTCATCGTCACGACGTTACGAACAAAATATCACGCGTTGTACCTGGGTGAAAAGCTTGTTGTAGCCGGAATTGTGCTGATTGTATCCTATCATCGCCGAGACTCTCGGCTCTCCCCTCAGCCGCTGAAGCTTCTTCGACCCTCCACTTGCGATAAGTAATAATAAGCGCTTATCGCTCAGAGTAGATAATAATATCTAGACGAAATCGACCATTGGTCCCTCGACACACGCATAAACACACACAAACAAAAACACCCTCACGCACAAAAGAGTCGGACGGGGCGATGTTCGACTAGCTCTCTCGCTCTTTCTCGTATCTCTCGTTACCGCATTGCGCTCTTTTCTCGCACCCATACACACGACGAACTTTCACGTTTCGCGTACGACGCGCACATCGGAACAAACTTTTATCAATTTTACCTTGCTCGTCTCGAGAATTTTGTTGTTTTTTTATTTTTTTGTATTTTTTTGTTTTTTCTGTCACTTTATCATTGTTACGAATTATTATTTATCAATTTTTATTTTATTTCTTCACTCGGAAACGAATCGTCGCAGAATCATCGTTGCTCTCGAATCACGAGATGATTTTATAAAATCGGTAGATATATGAGGGTAACATCGTCGCCCGTGACACGAGCGACTCGTCGACAAGTCTTTTTTCGCTTACGCTTGCAAGCCATCCAAATAATCTACGGGATGCGGGGGTTGATCGTATACTCTACGGTCTATATATGCATATATATAAATATATATACATAAAGATATATGTCATAAGAAATGCAGTCAGCGCCGGGTCAGGGGGATGACAAATGTCGAAGGGTAGCACGGTTCGATCGTACCTCGCGGCGGCCTCGCGAGGTCGTTGCCACACGAATAATCCAAGACTCGTACCGAGACTCACGGAAATTTTATTCATACGCAAAAAACCGTGTCGTGATTTTTTTCCCCGTAATTAAGATTCGACTGTTTTGAGTTTTGGTTTATTTTTTGTTTTGTTTTTATTTTTTATTTTTTAGGGGTTGAAGGAAAAATTACTTATTATTGTTTACGACGCGGCGAAGTATCGCCACGTTGCAACACGGCCCACATAGTACACGAGGATACGTACAAGGAGGAGAATCATAGTGGCATGGCATCGATCGAACGTGCGGTATGCCTCGGCGCTTTATACACCGCAAGTTTCGCATTTGCATACCTTCGAACAAATACCACGATATCTGACTCGAAAACGCGCGACCTCGTCGTAAAAAATGATCGAGTTTTTTGTTTATTTGTTATTGTTTATATTTTACAAATTTACAAAGGGTGAAAAGAAACAAAAAATATTATTTGTTCAAGGGATGATCATTTTAAGGGTTGATAATGTTCGATTAAATTTTAAGGGGTGAAAATTATTAACGTCTCCGGATGTCACCGCGTTCACTTTCGCGCTTGTAACGACGACGCGCACCTCGCTAGCGATTCGCAACGACTAACAACGTCGAGAGAGATGAAGCGAAATGTATAGACGGAAATTCAACCATGCGCGAAGTGAAAGAGAGAGAGAGATGGGGAACGGGAAAAGAGTGAGTGAGAGAGAGAGTGTGCGCTACAGTCGGAGTGGTGAGTAAACGAGAGAAAACGCGCATGCGCGGTAAGAACCTCACGCGCGCGTGTGAGCTCGCGCGTCGACGTTGATTGAATCAAGACCCCCCTTGTTTTTTCCGATCCCGCTTTTCACGAATATGAGGGTCAACCCGGCTCTCTCTCTCTCTCTCTCTCTCTCTCTCTCTCTCTCTCTCTCTCTTGTCACTCGCAAACAGTCAAAGACACAGATGTCCGGATATTTTCACTTCCTGTCTCGATTCTCGTCTCCCTCCTCTTTCTTTTCATCGAATCCAAATTTCACCTCAAGCGAACAAATTATATTTCTAAGCTGGACGACCCTACGTAGATTCTGTCATTTTGTCCGACGCGACGCGTGTCTTATCACTTGCGCCATTTGTGGATTTTTTTCAAAATTTAGCTAACGATGTAATTTTAATGGAGGGTATCGTGAAATGAATTTGTTTTGTTTTTAATCATGGATTTTACGAGTCCGAGATTAGTTATAGACGTACAATTGTATTTTCATAAATTTCCATTAATTCGGTTTCAAAAAATAAATTTTAAAAAATGTATACGATTTTTTAAATAAAGAAAGATTGTTTGTATCAAACAATAATGTTATTAATGTTTAATCTTAATCACGAGAAATCGAAGAATTCGAAGGATTTTTATGTCGAAAAAAGACCTAGAACAAAAATCAACCCTTGACATTTGTCAACTTAAAAACAAAAAATGTTTTGTTATTTAAAAATCGTTTTTATTATTTTGATTAAATCTCCGCGATTCACCCTCCCCATCGAGACGAGGTCTATTTACGAAACATCCCCGTATATATTTTCATCCCCCGCATAACAACCCTCTCTCTCTCATCTAGACATTCCGCGAGTGCCATCCGACAGAAGATACGGCGGGGTAAAAGTTGGCTCGACCTCGCGACGTCTCGTTAAAATCCAATAAATTTAAATATTCGTCGTCGCCCTTAAATATACCACGAAGAAAATACACATTTACGTATGAATCTCACACATACATACATAAATTTACGATAACGCCAACACTATCGTCGAACTTTGCAAATTTATGCATTTTTTCTCATAGTACGTCCGAGACATCGTTGACTCGTACTACTGATTTTCCCGATCAACTTTCACGACACATTTTTTCGAACGACAACTCATCGTTGCGATGTAACAAAAAAGCGCAACACCCCGAGGCTAAGAAAACACGATGGTCAATGTACCGATGTGTATATAAACATTACATAGTGTACTCGGAACTATAAGTACGAGGGGTGGGGGTGCAACAAAAGAAGGGGTTGAAGTCCTCGAGACGAACCGGCGTCGTCGCTTTTGTGGAAGTAGTTATATATATAGGGATACACGAGAGGGATGTATATTATCGGACGGACGGATGGACGGACGGACTCGGATTTTCAACCCCCGTTGCTCGAATAGGAATTAAATTTAAAAAAACACACTTTTTTCAGTTTTTATTTTTTTTTGTCAAACTGTTATTATATTATTCCCTATTATTGTTATTATTGTTATTATTATTATTATAAAAAATCTTCTGGACCGTTCACTCGGTCCACTGTCAGATCACCCCCGTAACCGACAAGCCACCCCTACATCCGCGACGTTCATACGACCACCAACTGTCTGAGCTTTTCCGAGTATCAGCCGCAAACCAGCCCTCCCCGTTTTTCCTTCGTACACAACTCGGCGTATAATTTCGAGCTTCGGCCGCAAGGTGGTGTAACAGGAGCGCAGGCAAGAGCGAACTACGACGACGATGAACGAACACAAACCACCCCTCGAGACTATATCGATCCGCTCGCTCGCTCTCTCTCTGTCTCTTCACCCTCTCACTTCCTCTCTTTACCACCCCTTCGCAGTCCAAGCAACCCCCTTCGCACTTCCTACCCCCCAACCACCAGCCCATCAGGGCACTGCACTCTGCAGCAACGTGTGTCCTATCAACCATTTACTACTACTACTCGTATTATTCTAGGGGTTGGCTCGAACGTGGACGAAATTGCGGCGCAAAATTAAAAACATTTTTTCTCGTTTAACCGCTCATCGATCGTTAATTAATTCGGTTTAATGCTCGATAACAGCAGTATTTTTTTATAATTATGAAATTCTGCTAATGAGATTTAAAGCAAGAGTCGATAATTATTTTTTCTCAAAATTCAGATTTTCATATTTTAACTCATTTTACAATATCATTTTCACCATTTCTTTTTTCACCGTTAAATCAACCCCCAGCCAAGATGAGACGATCGATTCAAAAAGTAATAAATTACAGAAAAAAGTGCGTATAAAAATGTCCTATTCTCGTAAGAATTTTCATTGATTCAGGAGGAAATGAAACGTACAAAAAAAAATGTGTTCGCGTCACGAACGACGCGAGGGGGTGAGTAACACCAAGAATAATGAGACGGGGGTTGAATAAGGCAGAAGACGCGTCGCAATTTCTCAAGCTTCGACGAACGTTTCTTCGTTCGTCGGGCGTCGTTCGTGTATACGAAAGACGAAAAACAAATGAGAGAACCACCAGAAGGATTGAAAAAGCTTCCGTCGAGTGGGTCCCGCTGATCGCAGGGCGATTTTGCAGGTCGATCGGTGCCGAGTGTTTGGCTCGGTCACGCTCGATCGAACACGCGGGGCAAAAACAACGTGGCGGGAGGGGGCCGGGAGAGGGGAGGGGCAACAAAAAGGAATAAAAACCCGGCGTATTGTGTAGCATAGCCGAGAGGAAAAAGAGATGAAGATAGATGAGCGGAGGAGCAACGCGAGCGAACGGGTTTCTCTCTAGCGTGAATTTTATTTTTGGACCTCGCGCCGCGCCGACGGAGAAAATCGAAAGCCGCTCGAATGCTCTTTCGCGGGCCTCGTCGCATCTCGCTCGTCCCTGGTTTTAAACTTTATCGTACAATATTTTACACAGGAGACAATTTAAAAGAAAAAAAATCCTTCAACAGGAATAGTTTTCACGAACTGCGTCGACCAAAAATAAAATCGGCGAGTTGTCGGTGACAGAAAATAGACTTTAAAATAAATAGCAATACTAGAAAAAAAACAAATGTTACAGAAATATCGCTGAAACAAGATTTAAAGAGCAGAAATAAAATTGACGATTTATCAGTAATAAAAAATAGCATTTAAAAAAAATGTTACAATTAGAAAAAAAAAACAATTTCAAAGAATTATCGCTGAAACAAAGTTTGGAAAAAATCAATTTTGAACCAATTTCTCCCAGCGGAAACTGGCAATATAGACGTACAAATATACATAAATATATATGTGTATATCATATTATATAATTGTACGTATATTTATGTTGATACATCGATAAAAACATCACAGCCACTATATTATTCTTCGATACGTCACGAGCTCGTATACGCAAATAACGCGTTATTACGCGTATATCTACAATTATATACACACCCCGTAAGCGCCAAAAGAGTTCGTCTATCACGCGATTCGAAGCGAGTCGTTCTCTCAACTCTTCTATAAATAGAAAAATTGTGTGTTCTTTTCGTAACGATAATACACAAACATACGTAATATCTGATGTTATACGAGTAAACGTAAATCTATAAACTCGACTGTCCGTGTCACGTACGTGCTACCGGGTTTTTTTTTCTTCCTTTCGACAAAAGTGTCCGCGAGCATGACGTCCGATTCTTTCGCGCGTGGGTAGATCGAATCATCGGCCAAAATCACGCCGGATATGCAGGTGCGAAAATATATTGCGAAAAATCTGTCGCGCGTCATTCGAGTTGGAGAGAGATGGAGGGGGATGCACCGCTCGAAGTCGAGAAAACGTATTTATACGTATTGTTAGTTTCGTACGACGACGACCAACGACGAAGCCGAGTCGCGAGGATGAATCAGGGATCCACTACCCAGCGTGTTCCATTCATAAGTAAAGAATGACGGCTACTGCAGGGTGATAGGGGGTGGGGGGAGGGCGCAGATGTGGAGAAGATCGAACCGAGAACAAAAATCTTTTCTCGTGATTCTGTTTTGTGAAAAATTAATTTTTGCCAATTGGATGAATATTTTGTTCGAAGCTGGCGACATTGTGCCAATTCTATGAAATTATAGTCTGTTATCGGTGAATTAAACGAACAAAGGGGATTTTTTAAAGTTGTTGTTAGTGGAAAATGATTGGTATGGTTATTTTCTTCGTTTGTTTTAAAATATTTTATTTTAAATATTTTACGTGAAGATTTTAGTGAAAATTTTGAGAGAATTGAAATAAAAAATTTGACTCGATTTTTTTTTTATTTACTTCTATATTTGTAGATTTTTTTTTCTTACCTTCCTTCTGATGCCGAACGGCTTATACTGTTCTCGTTTCGCAGGCATCCTCATATGATGAGCCATGCTACTTTATAATCCACTATTTTTATACCTCGAAACAAATGTGTCTTTTGTAATATTGGTCGTAGTTGAAAAAAAAAAAAAGAAACAACGACAAAAGCGCTCGAGCGCCCCGCGTAGCCTTTCGTCAGCTTCGCGTAATCCTCGACTTCCGGTGCGTCAGGCAAAAACTTGAATTCACAATCTCACTCATTTATTTGTCGGCTCGTCTTGTTTTCCTTTTTTCGTCCCTTCTCTCACTCTCTCTCGCTCTCTCTGTCTCTTTCTCACCGTTGCTTCTCAGCCACGTGACTGCGGATTTTTTTTACTTCCGGTCAGACGGTCCGTAAATTATCGATAATCGGGTGACTGGTACATTGGCGTTTGGAGGAACACTTTTAATAACGTTGCACCATTTTATTTCTCACGCATTGATCGGAGTCATCGACACGACTTGGACGAGACAAAAAAACGATAACTTTTTCTTTCCTCTCTGGGAGACACCCCTGCATCTAGTCGATTTGGAATCCTCCATCCCCCTTCCGTACACCATACGCCATATACTTGTAATACCGTTCGCAAAACTGTTTCATCCCTCCTCGAACTTAAATTAATATTGTCATTAAACTCGAAATAAATATAATGCAATTAAAATAAAAGACAATTACGTAATTATTAAAAATCTTACTAAATAAAATATTTTAAAAAATATTCTTTTTCCCCCCCAAAAAAATGAATTTTTTGTACAAATTAAAAATTAACTAAGGTCACAAAATGTGAATTTTTTATATCGTATATTATTCTTTTTAATAATGAAGTCCGATTAAACATGGCACTCGAAACATTAATTCTGAAAGATTTCGGTCGATAGATAGGTGGAAAAGGACGTTTGGCATATATCGTTCATAAACGGTCAACACCCTCGAGCGAAAGAGACAGATTCAACTTGGAATCACCCCGTTCGAGTACCACGTGCGTGACCTCAATTGCAAGACCTAGGCAAGACGCGACAATTGCCCTCGAGTTTTGCTTCTCTGTATATCTATCTACCCCTAAACCCGCCCCCCCCCCGCCCCTACCGCCAGACTCAACTGTCCAGAGGCACTTCACCCAGATAACTCTCGGCAACGGTTCAATCGGAAAATTTGTCTCCCTCAATTTCTCTCTCTATCCCTCTCTCTCTCTCTCTCTCTCTCTCTCTCTCTCTCTCTCTTTATATAGAGAGAATTCTCACTCCCCAAAACCCAACCAATCAATAGCCAATCGCATATCACAGCAATCGTGATATCAAACTCCTTAATTGAAAACAAAAATTGATCACGACCAATCCCAATCGATAACTCCGTTCATGGTTAAAATTAACAAAAAAAACAACAACATTTGTTTTACCGATCGAAAGTTTATTTTTTCCGTATATAAAGAAAGGAAAAAAAAAATAAGTTAGTGTGCACAATGAAAAGGTTTTTCGACGATTTGCGCGAGTCGCGAGATTTTAGGGTGAACAATTTGTGAAGGGTGGCGAGGGTTGCGAGATAAAAACTTTAGATGAACTTTTAGTGAGGTGGGGTTGGAGGGATGAAAAAAAAATAAAGATCGAATGACGAGAGTCCTCGCGGCTAAACAATAAGCGCCACCGCACACGCCAGGGAACGACGATCGTCTCGTACCCTCGGACTCGCTTCAACTGTCTAGCTGCGGCTAACCAGCTTTTGGAACGCACCGCGACCTCCTCGTCTATAAATAAATTTTTGCGTCGGCCACTACTAACATATGCTAGCTTCTCTCGTTCTCTCTCTCTCTCTCACTCTGTCTCTTCCTCTCTCTCTCTCTCTTATTCGCTCTCTTCCGTCCCGACCGCGCTCTTTCACGTAGCTTTTTCACTCCGGGCAAACGTATCGAGAAACACTCGATTCGTCCGTTAGAGCTTTCCTCGCCCAGCATTCAAAGAGTGGGGGAGGAATTGAGAGTCCCTCGACTTCGTAAAGTAACGTGGGGTACGATACGTACGCGTCGCCTCGTTCGTCGCTCGTCGGGGCTTGTGCACGCCGAGAGAAAAGTATTTCGAGAATTCGTAAAGGAGAACGATACGTGAGAGTCGCCGAGGGAGTGCACGAGGGTAGAGATGTACTGCACGGCGGCGTTTCTACTTTTAGAAAAAATGTAAACGTAAAACAAGATTCGAGAGCGATTCGAGGGAGACACCGACCCTTGTTACCCCGTGGCGAATTATAATTTACGAGATACGAGATTGAGCGATGTTCGTCTCGACGTGCCTGAAGCTCATGAAAATTGTTTTTTTTTTACATTTTTAATTTCAACGTTAACGGATTCGTGTAACTTTGTCGTAAAAGAAATGGAGATCCGGGAATTTACCTCGAGAGACTCTCGACGGAAATGTAAACTTCTGGTGTGGATAAGTCATCCGGTACAATCTTATCGTAATAATTGAATTCTGTTGTACGTAGCGATGGTAAGGAAGAAAACGTTCTTAGCTCGCTATGATAATTTATCGGTATGGCAGATTTCGTGTTTATCAGGCGCGAATACAGTCGTGACTTTACCAACAGTTGCACATTAGAAAATTGTTTTACCGATTGATGGAACAGTCGAAAACGCATATTTTGCGATTTCTACCTTATCGTTTAATTGCCATTTACCGTCTTGCGATAAAGGGCAATTGAATTTTCATCGTCAATATCGTCGATTTCTGAAATTGTTTTCAAATACCGAACAATTTCACGTTAGAGTCGAAATTTAGAAATCGCATTGAAAAAATTCACCTTGCTGTTCACTATACGATACAAATCCCTAAAGAATCATTCCGCACGATAGACAAATTTTACCACGACCGAAAAAAGTACAACACAAATATCAAAATTTATTTCGTTAATAAAGAAATTTTACAATTTTTCCTTAAATTTCCGAATGAATTCCGATCATCCGTTCGAGTGCATGGTGTAAGTGTATCACCTTACAATTTCTTCACGAAATAGTAGAATAATGTAACTTCCGGCGAAGGGTCGAAAGAGCGAGATTGGTCGGTGTGGTAAGAAGAAGAAGGGGCGGGCGGGGGGGGGGGGGGGGTTAGGGGGAGGCGGCTATTACTCCGTGCTTTCTAGCTGTGAATTATTTCGGTAACGTGTGTGCGCTCTCCCGGAGCTAACACAGGATAGTCGAGCTATATAGTCACGACTGGTTCATAGCCAGGCAGATGCAGATACTGCTCTCTATCTTCCTTGTACTATACGAGGAGGCTAGAGAGAGGCCTCGTGCGCGCGCGTGTACTTTTCCAGAGTCGAGAGAAGACTCCGCTACCTCCATATTTAATTATCGAGTGGCCTGAGCACAACCAGCAGGCCGTGCTTCTCGTCGTCGACGTCGTTTCCGTCCTATGTTATTTTCGGTACGGGAACGAGCAATACACATTCATACATATATATATATGTAGATAGTTATACGTACCTTAATGTTTCCGATATCCGATGTTTCTGTTATATATATATATATATATATATATATATATATATATATATATATATATATATATATATATATATATATATGTATGTGTGTATGTGTGCGTGTGTATAGGAAACATTAAAGTACGTATAACTTCTCCATCGTACAAGACGAGCATAAGCTTGAACTTTTTTTTCGGTCCTACACGATAAATCTACGGATTTTTTCGAGGGAGATTCGGACGAATAAGAGATCGAGAAAAAAGAATTTTTTGAACTCGCCTGACTAAGAAATATTCACCCGGGTTAATATTTGATTAAAGACAGAGAAATTTTGTATTCGCTCGAATTTCATTCGAACGAAACTCTTTAATTAACGATCGATAAATTGAACGCAATTAATTTTTCTCGAAATTGCATTTATTCGATTTGACAAATTTGGAGTAATTGAAAAAATTATTTGATCGACGATCGAAGTAAAAAAAAATAATCGGAATTCAATATTGTATGAAATGTTTGAAAAAATTTGTCGCTTTTGCATTTTTTTGTTTTCTCTCTCTCTCTCTCTCTCTCCCTCTCTCTCTCTCTGTGTCTCGTTCGCTCTCTCCGTACCATAATTATTCAGCTGTTCATACTCTTCACTCGACGTTCCCTCATTCTCCTTCATTACGCGCTCGCGTCCCGACGCTACGGTCATTGCTGGCCCGCATTGCACATTGCACCTGTTTCTCTCTCTATACCGCAGTCGCATGGACCGCGCGAGAGGCACGCGCGCAGCCTCCGCAATAAGTGTAGAGTTGCATCACCGCGTTGAGGAGTCTCTCGGTGTGGCCCCTGTTCTGGCCCGAGTATTATATACATACCGTACCCCGGGTGGAGGAGCAAGGAGACTCTCGCGCAACTCCCGGAAATGTAGGTCGCTTTGTCGCCCCTCGCGCTATATAGCGCATCAAATATAGAATCTTTCGAGCGGGGTGTGCGTTACGCTCGGTTTCCTTCTCTCGCTCTCTCTCTCTCCCTCTCTCTCTCTCTCTCTCTCTCTCTTTCCGTCTCTTCAAAAGAATTGTTCATTGCCTATAACAAATTGATATAAAAAAAATTCACCTCCTCTCATCATTAATCAACGATAAGCACTTTATCATGTTCCTTCGTTCGAAATTAAAAAAAGTCAAAAAATTCGAGTCGATCTAACATACGTTCGATAAACAAGTAATTTTTCATGGCGTTCGTATTATTGGTGAAAGGGGATTTTTCATAATAAACATATATATACCTTGTGAATAAAATAAAAATATTTGATTAAAGTCAAATTGTGGAATTAAATTGTTTTGTTTTTTGTTTGAACAGTGGTTTTCTTTGAGGAAAGAAGTTACGATAGTTGATAGTACGAAGAATAATTTTTTTTTATCGCCTTCCCTCACATGCTCGTATCGCTGAGGGTATTATAGAATTTGTAGAGTCTCCATAGCTTTCTCTTTTTATAGCCCTACACCGAGAAATCGAGCGGCGTCGTCGTCGTCGTCGTTGTCGTCGTCGTCGTAGTCGTCGTCACGACCGCCTCCGCTCTCGCATTTGCCCAGCAGTGTATCACTCTAAACTCCCTCTCTTTTTCTCTCTCTCTCTTACACACACACACACACACACACACACACGCAAATATATATATGTGTGTGTATGTGAGTGTATTGTAAAGATCTCGCGGAGGCGAGATGCGTGTACGCACGGAGAGTAGCGCAGACTCGTCATGCGTGTTACACGTGGGTGCGAGAGGCTCTCGGCCCAGCAGCCTCGTTACACGAAGAGTGAGAAGAAGCCGCGTTATATTTATTCGTCGACTCGAGTTACAAAAGAGAAAATCCCTCGTATCTCCTCCCCTGTCCACGATCGATTCGAGTCGAGATAGAAATAAAAGCTAAATAAAAAAAAAAGAAATTAAAAAAAAATGCTTAAGTTTAACGAAAATTAAGTCACCGGGCAGTCAAGAACTTTGTTCTTAATTCGACGAGAAATATGAAGAAAATCGTTCGAAAATAAGGCGATTTATACGAGTATCAAAGAATTTTCTTATTTCGAAATTATTTTCGAAATTATCGTTCGTTTTTTTTTATATTTCTTCTCTCTCTACACAAAGTATACACGGCCACGTGTTTAATTGGCACGTATCACGACCGATATAAAAATGCGATTAAGACCAGTTTCTTGCGCGCGACTATTTATACGTGTCGACGTACGAGACGATATTCGTCAAATAATTTATAACGTCGTTATAAAATCCGGTTCGATAAAGAATTTCAATGTTTCGCTCGTAAGACGTAAACATTGAGATAAAACGAAATTAAAACGTTATAAAGTAACATCATCGGGTATTTTTGGGGTAACGATGGATCGCGCAAATGGTCGCTACGTAGCGCGGGATACGACGTTGATGGCGTCGATGGCGGTGGGGGAAGGGGCGGGGGGGGGCGGAGGGAGAGGTTAGTGTGCCGATGTGTCGTCGCATAAATTCAATGCTCGAATTGTACGTACCCGACACGATACGACCGACTCAATCTCGCACGCACAGTCGTTTAATTTTTCATTTAACGCGTGTGCGTCCTTCCTTACGTTCGTCTATACTACGTTCATCCTTACTCGTCTTACGTATATATATATATTTGTCGCCATACGTACGTATATGTATATATATATATGTATGTTCGAACGACGATTACCATTAATTCCCGGTCGCGCTGGGCAATCGTTGCGCAAACGTGTATTTCGACCGTAATGACCTCAGTGTTGGTTCGCCATATAAAATTTTTGGTACTCGGGTCGGTTCGAACGTCACCCGATTTTTATACCAACGGAGTATAAACGAGAGAGATGGAACGAAGCGAGAATTAAATACAAAAATTTGAATTGTTTTTTAAAATAATTATAATATTTTTTGTTTATTGCGTAAACAATCGCGTGCTTGCGTCTCGTAAAAAAGCTCATTAAAATAATAATAATGATAATAAATATTATTAATATTATTTATTGTTAATAAGTTCTTTCGGTAGAAAAGATAATTTTTCAAAAATATTATTTTTTTTATTATTCCACGTACAGTCTAATTTCATTTTGTTGTTTAGTGCGTATGCGCGTGTGTGTATCATCTAAGTATATGTATATACATATATATTTATCGAGCCAGATTTCACGACGAAAAGTTTAAATATATCCTCGTGGTACCCCCGACGAGGCGCTTGATTAAACGCAAACCGGACTGTCTACCGCTCTCTCGGACAAGCCGCGGCTATAATAATACGAATACTCTCGAGAAATTCGATTAAAAAAGAAACAGAAACTAATTCGGACCTCGAATTATACGAGGGTCGGCCGAAAAACGCGAGGAAAATAAAAAAATAAAATGAAATAAAAAATAACATATCCACACGCGTTTAAAAAATTAATGATTTATCGCGATAATTTTGAATAAAATCGATTTTACCAACGAAATAGTATCTCCCTATGGAATTTTGTTATTTCAAAACGAGCAAAATCTTTCCCTCGATCTCGTAGACCGATAAAACGAGAATCTTCGGCAACGAGCGACTCGTACCTACTTCCGCAATTATTCGATCTGTCAAACGACTCGAACTGTCGATCATAAAAACGTTCGACTATCAAGATTGTACCAGGACAAAGTTTCAAGAGCTAGAGTGAGAGAAGGTCGAAACACAAAATTACGACTCGTCCATTTATTAATTTGTTTGTTATTGTCCCATTAATCATCGCTTCTTCTTCAATAAACATTTTTAAAAAAAGGAGACGAGAGAAGCGGGAAAAAAATCAAAATGGAGTAGACGGTCGAGGATTTGAAGTAAAAATTCGATCGACCATTCTCCTCGAGTCAATTAGTCGGGACGAAATATAATTCGTGGAAAATCATTGATACGAACATCGCGAGTTTGAGTAGGATACAGTCTCTGTAGCTATGCCTGAACGAGCATAAAGATACACACATATATATATATATCTTTATGTCCGTTCACACATATATAAATATATATATAAATTCGACAAGAGCCTGTCCGAGACTCAATTAACTATCTCGCGTCCCTCTCGCGTGTCCCCTCGTTCCCGCAAAGACGAGATTCGTGCATACATAAAACTCACATATACCGAAGCACACACATACACACACATGTATATATATATGCACCGTGAAAGCGCAGTGGCAAATTAAATGGGCGCGTTGTTCGTCGCGAATCTCAATAAACACGTTTAATGTCAAGGACTCGTCCGAGACGAAGGATAATCGTGATAATGCACCACCGGCTAATATTAATCCGGGATTTGTACAAAGAGGAAAAAAGAAACAAAAACGTAAAGGAAACAAACATAAATATAAAATAAAAAATTGTTATTTTACCTCGTTTAAAAAAATGTATATTACTCCGAATGTTTCGTGCCGTTCGTGAGTAAGAAGATCATTCGAGTTGGCAAAAAATAAAAGGAAAAAAAAAACAACAACGAACGGGTCGAAGAGCGTTATCCGATCGAGACTAATTACTCTCGTACGGTAATTAAATTCCTCGTCTGGCGTGTGTGGAATGAGAGTTGGAGGGGCGGCCGGAGGGGGCACGGGGGACGAGGTTGGGTAAAGCTTTTACACGAAGCACGCGTTCTTTCGTCGAGCCGTAATCGGATTGTTCGAACCGGACGAAGGATCAAAAGAATTTTACGATTTTATTGAGTTCTCCTGTATCGAGTGACGAGAGTAACGTGGAACAAAAAAAAGTGTACGAGGAAAAAAAAAATTCTTCCGCCTGGGCAGACGCAATAAGAGAACTCCGCTGGGAGAGACCGTGACTATCTTGTCTCATCTCGCTCTTCTTTTCTCTCTCTCTCTCTCTCTCTCTCTCTCTCTCTTTCTCTCTCTCTCTCTCTCTTGTCCTCTCGAGTCGATCGCGTTCATCATAATCATCGAAATGACGAAGCAATTTTTATTTTCCCTCATCGTTTTATTTACACGTCGTCGTCGATAGGCATTCGTAGTCGCACGCGTTCCCTTCGCGAGAGAGAGAGAGAGTAGTAGTAGTATCGTTTGTCAATGAGTAGCCAGAAAACGGAAGCCCGTAACGTGTCACTTTCGTTTTCATCGTGGGAAAGTACGTCTCGATGCTTTTACGTCGTGTAAATAAGTTTGCTGCATATTGAAGCAAGTCGAATTTTCGATACCCGTGATGAATTTGTTGACTTTATTTCGCACGAAGTTTTATTCGGCTATTAAATTACGTTTATTCGATTAAACCAGTTTTCGCTCATTTTTGCACATTTTTTTTATTATACCACGAACATTAAAATATTCTCAATGTCGACAAGAATTTAGACACGTTACCGAAACAAAGAAAATTAGTCGAAATCCTCAAAGTTTTAAAACGAAAAAAAATTGAAAATCAACAATTATTTTAAATTGTTTGAAAATCGATCGTTTTTTCGTTTTGAAAATTTCGAAACGAACTTTCTTTCGTTTCAGCCGGATATCTAGATTTTTCAGAAATCAGAATATTTTCGCAAAATTTAACAAATTGTCTTCTGAAATTTCGTTATTGATAAAATTTTTGACCTGATAACGAATTATATTGCTAATAAGGATTTTTCCCAAAAAATTTTTTTTTTTTAAATATCCCGACGATTTTCGACTTGGTTTAAAGCCATGCGTCGCTCTCGTAGTGTTTAATACAACGTGGAGGTGTGTTTCTCACGCAAGTCGTACGAGAACCTTACACGTAAACCTGTTTACAAGTTCGACCCGCTCCTTTCCTTCGAGGGTTTCCTTTATAACTCCACACGTAGTAACTATGTACGTAGGATATTAGTATACTTCGGAATACGATCATACGGCAGGCCCGTAGGCGGGAGTACCCGCGCGATGAAATTACAGCGGTCGGCGCGCCTTATAATTAAAATTTTTTTTTTCGTCAATTCGATGTCGCTCCTCGTTGTTCACGCGCGAACGATGACGAAGTTCTTGCCCGCGGAGTCGTATGAAATGTTTCCACGTGAATCAGCCGAGTCTCGTAAATTTCATACAGGAAATACAGTAATTTTTCTTAGACCGAGAGTAACAAAGAGGGAGAGAAGCTTAAGATTAATATAAAACTAACACACGAGAAAATTTCGATGATCTCATCCGAATTAAAACGTTTCGTTCCTCAGAATCGACTCAACGGATCAGGTACGAAGTCTCGGAAGAATTTAGAAAGGATTATCGTATCCGAAAGTGAAATTCTGTTGAGACGCCATTAGAGACAAGTCGGGGAGGCATCATTGCTTGGTAGTTGGGCTGCGTCAGAGAGAGAGAGAGAGAGAGAGAGAGTAACCGAAAATAAAGAAAGAAAACTGAAAGAAACCGAAAGAAAGAAAGAAGACGAACAAGAAGAAGGTGCAAGCGAGAGTCGCGGGCTTAAAGAGTCCAGTCATCCCGCAAGAAGGGGGAAGGGGGTGGGGAGTGTGCACACGCGGGGCCCCCGAGGGGAACGTAAGGAGGATATGGCCTTGATCTTGAGAAGCATAGCGACGACGAAGACGACGACGACGACGACGACGAGTGGGTAAGGTGCAGGCATCGTATGGCTCTCCTCCTCACGCCCCGACAGCCAGAAATAAAGCCGCGACCGACTCTCAAGGCCCCGGACTGGTGCGCGGTTCGATACACGCGCACACGTACGACGAAAGTCTCGCGCGAAATTCGCGAATTCGACGATATAGGTACCGGGCCGTTGCGTTTTTTTTAATTTCAACTTTTTCACATATTAAATTGAAAATTTCGTAGCGAGAACGAAACAATTGCGTGGAAAAGGTCGTCGAAAGATAGGAAGATAAAAATTGGGCCTCCTGGCCCATATTTGTGAGAGGATGCGGCCGGGCTTGGTAAGGCCCAAAACTGTAGAATCATCGATCACGATCGAGAGGAAAAAAATGAGCGAATGAAGTGAAAAAAAATCGTTATGAGAAGAGGAGAGGAGAACTCGATTGGGCAGACGTTGTTTGCCCGTAGACCGCGGTAACCGCATGGTAGAGTTCGGGTTTCGTCCTCGTGCATCGTTCTCGCTCGTGTATTTGTGTAATACCAGACACGTGTGCACGCATACAGAGGAGCACCCGCGGGGAGCGAGCGGGTGAAGTTGGTTCGTTGCGCGCGAAGACGGAGAAAGAGGGGCCCGGGCCCCTCTCTTTATAATGGCAACGTGTTTTCGTCTAATGTACTTTTTGTGATGTCCTTGATGGAGGAGAGAGAGTCTGCGAATGCAGAACTACAGGGCTGCGGGCTTTCGGTGCTGTTGCACACGCTGAATGGGAGAGGGCAAAGGGGCATAGGGCCCCACACTCACCGCTCGCTCCTTTTCGTCGTTCCTGCACAAATCTTCGCGTTCCGTCTCGCTCCTTGGCACGTACGTTGCCCCACAGAGAACGAACGAGAAAGAGAACGCACGGCCAGTGTCCCAACCCACCGCAACTTTGGGCCTAGTCAAGGTCAGTACGGCGCAGTGAGCGCGACGCGTTACTCCTCTCCTCGCCTTTCTTCCTCCACCGCCCCGCTCCGCGCTCCTTCCCGGTTTCCCCCACTTAACGAGCGATCGAAGCCCACCGAGGCGCACGGCATTATCGCGTCATACCGCGCAGCTCACCTCCCTCCCTACTCCTCCACGCCGACGTCGTTCGCGGTCCGTGGCGCGGGGAGTGGGGGAGTGAGTGAGCGGGTGTATGCCCAAAACCGAGATGAGAGTGCCAGTGCACCGCGCCTGGCGTCGAGTTACACGACTCTTCGGTGGGAATTGCGTCTTTTCTCCCACCACCTACTCCCGTCTCATTTCCCCCCACCCTGAGGCACTCGTGTTTGGGCCTAGCCTTTTCTCTCTTTCTCTCTTTCGCTCCCTCGTTCATTGTACTCGCTTGCTTTTCTAATCTTCTCCTTCTCTCGAAACTGGCATTGCTCTTTCAACGTGGCTACGGAGCGCCGGTTTCTTAATGCGCCAAATGCATTCTTTGTTCGGTTCGTGAGGAATGAGGGGAGGTGGGGCGAGAGTTGGAGAAGCGGGCCCAGGAGAGCTCTCTTGGTACGTCGGGTTTTCTGCCGAGACGAGAATGCGTGGGCGATTGCAAGGTAGAGAGAGGGAAACCCGGGAGAGGTAATGTGAAAAAGAGAAGTTGCCCTTTCGAGAATGAAGGAGGGAGCTCACCACAGAAATAGAGACCCGCGTACCCAAGGCCTAAAAGCCAAATACTTTATTCTCCGTTTTCCAGCGCCCTCGCATTACCGAAATCGATGCGAACGTTACGAACGAAACGGCATTGTGTATTAGATACGCTGAGAAAAGCGACCGATATCGCCGGTACGTGAGGGCGCATGGGCTCGAACAATTTGGATCAGGCCCAAATTACTCGCCGACAATACGCTTCGGCCATGTTTCTGTTTTTTGATCTCTTTCCAAGCTAGAGGGTGTCCCGATCCTCGCGTCTACAGCGCCCAAATAATCCTAAGGAAATATTATTTAGGTTTTCATGTTAGCGAGTCAAAAAATGGCGACAGATGTTTTTATTCTTAGACTTCTAAGAATACGGTTGCACAACCCCGTTGGCCGGAACAGACTGGAAATGAAGAGCTAGTTATATACGCCCAATTTTTGCTGTTTGCCATTCGCTATACCTTCAATTTTTTTTTCGTTACTTTTCTCTTTTTTGCGTTATTTGGTAAATTGTTGCTGCCACTACGAGATGCGGATGCGCCACGGCGTAGATAGAAAACACGCGAGCCGGTGCGTGACACCGTGGTCGGTCGCTATAAGCGTCGAAGAATCGCAGCTGCAGGCGTATATAGAGACGAAAGAGAGAGAGGTCGCGATATAGCGCATAGAAGCGGGGCTCGGACGCTCGTGCGAGCGTGTGTGTAGGAAGAGAAGGAAAAGAGGATTTTTGGGTGATGCCCCGAGGTGCCGCGCGGCAACGGTTTCAATTGTTCGCAATATGGCGGTCTCGCGTTGGCCCGATGCGGACTCTCCTAGTTGGCTCTCCTCTCCACTGCTTCCCTTCCACGACCGTTCCGTTTCTCCTTTTCCTTCTCTTTTTCACATATAGTCGTTATCCTTGAGCGGGTCTTGTGCACTATTTCGTTTTGTTTTAGCGCGCGAAAACGAGTCACGCCGATGCGGCGGCGGTGGCGGCGGCGGCAGCGGCAGCGGTAGGGAGTCTTTTCGGGACGGGGCCCAGGCCGCGAAGTAGTGGGGGAAAGCGGTCGAAGCGGCGCACGCGGGTGGGGACAGACCGGTGCGCCGGTGGTGGGGAGCCGCGTTCGAGCGTCAAAGCCTTCTCATAGGACGGTCGCGGGGCCGATTCTTCCTCGCTAGGCCAAAACAACACGGCCAAATGTCGCGAGACGTGATGATATTTTTGTTGCGCGAACGGATCTCTCGCAACGTTCTTCCGAAAAGTTTACTACCGAGACGAAGAGGCGAAGAGCACAGACGCGAAACGTAAGTGTGTAGTTACAGACGGTCCAGAAGGCAAGAAGGGGGGGGGGGGGAGGAAGATAGAAACCACGAAAGATCAGAAGAAATCATAATTGCCAGGAATCCACAGAGTAGAGTCTCTCGTTCCAGTTAGCACCGACGTTTGCTGATTTTGCTGTTTTCTCTTTTCCACGAGACTCCTCGGCTCGCTTTATTCCTTCGCAACATATTTGTATAGTAGCATTTTGTTCTAAGAGGGAAAGAGAGAGTCGGTGGGGTGGATGGAAGGGCAGGGGGAGGAAGGGAAGTGAGGGATGAGGGCTCGTGACTATGTGTCCTCCTTGACCTTGTTCCTCCACTTCGTCAATGTTCTCTTCCTCTTGTTTCTCTTCTCTCTGTACCTTCTACTTCTTCTTCTTCTTCTTCTTCTTCTTCTGCTTCCTCCTCCTCCTCCTCTCTCCATGACCTTCCTCCCCACGCTCCCATCTTCTATTCATTTTGTTTTTATCCACAAATTCTTAGCATCATTATTCCGTTGCCGTTTCTTTTTTTTCGCTGCTCCGCTTCGTGGCGCACATTTTTCGTACACCGCGGTCATGGCACAGTCATCGGTCTTCTTTTTTTCTCCTTCTTCTTCTTCTTCTCTTTTCTTTCTGTCTTTTTTTCCTTCGTCACGGTCATGATCACTTGCGAAGACTATGGATGAACCATATGGCGTACCATCCACGGTATTTCTCGCTCTCTCTCTTTCTCTCTCTCTCAGTCTCGCCCTCTCTCTTTCTTTGGGAGAGCGAGCTCGAGGAATATCGACCGTGCAGCTTCCGCAACGAGAGTAACCGCATTGAGAAAGAGAGAGAGAGAGAGAGAGAGAAGCCCACCCGGCAGCCGGGGCTGCACCGGGGGCGAGGTCAGTACCGCGAATTAGGTGACTCGACGGAAAAAAAAGAAATAAGAAACGTTAAAAAAATTTACTCCGACCGACGGCAACTACGTCTTCGATATTCAATAGCATCGAGTCCACGTAGCAAATTTCGAAACGACCAGACTGCTTACGCAATATGCGCCAACCTACCCCAAAGATTTATTCGTTTCGACGGGTCGTGGATCAAAAAAAAATTTGAGTAAGAGATTCGCGGAAAAATAATAACCTCAAAAAATTATTATTTTGATTTTATTTGCGTATGTACTTGAATTCTCGTTCGAATCTGTTTGTCTCTATTTTCGAGAAAAATAAATATTCATTAATTTCATTTCGATAAGAAATTCGATTCGAACATTTTGTTTCGAAGGGGTAGAAAAGATACGAAATTCGAATACCCTGTAATTTTTTCTTTAACCCGAAAAGCCTCGTGTCTTCATCAATAAAGCTAGATAATGGTAATGGTAATAAAAATAGACGCGATAAAAAAACAAAGAAAAAAAACGGTGGAAAAGCGTAATGACCATGGGAAGGGAAACTGGTAGAATGCAAGGATGAGAAAAGAAACGACTTAGGTATTTACTGTATTGCTGTACGAGATTGTACTCCCTTGCTCTTCTATACATTTTCGAATGAGAGAGAAAGAGAGAGAAAGAGTGGTTAAGCGGGGGTTGAGGAAAGGGACTGTTTTCGGGACCGAAAAATTTTCACGGCTCTCCACGTATATTAGACGCCGTATATGCTCTCTCTCTCTCTATCTCTTTCTCTTTCTCACTCTCTGCGAGAACATGCCGCCCTCTATATACCTGAAGAGAATCGTGTGCTCGGCACTCGGACCACACCACACCGAGCTCTCCTCAATAAATATATAGCACAGCCCTGCTCGCTATATCCACAAACTGGTCTTATGGCCGCCGTAAAGCAGTACTAAAAACACCCTCCGCTCCTCGGTTCGTTTCCGGCGGGAGAGAGAGAGAGAGGGAGGTGATGCTGCTCTCCTCTGACGCCGAGAGCCCATTGCGCGGTAAGTGGACATTAGCGTCTGCATTGTGAGTGTTCTTTCTTTTTCTATCCCTGCCCTCCCTAACCCCAACCCCCTCTCTGTCACTCTCTCCCTTTTTTCCTTTCTCGCTCTGTGGTAAGAAATGAAATTTGATATTTGGACTGAATCGACGTTAGTGCGAAATCCTACCTGCGAGCTGCTATTTTAAGGGATCCTTTTGTGAAACGAGAGAAAAAATGACGGGGGTGGTTATTAAGAAGTTATCCCCCATTATTTTCCTTAATTTTTATGATTAGACTGCTACTTGGGATTTTCGTCGTTATTCTTTACCGACCCATTTTACCATCGATCTAAAAACAATTCTTTCACCACCATTTTATTTTTCTGGTAACCAACCCTCTTTTTGCACCCCCACTCCGCCAATTTTCTTGGAACATCGTTTCACTTCACAGAATCTAATATGCAAATGACCTTGGGTTGAAAAGAACGAGAAGAATACCTGCGAGGATGAAACAGTGAGAAGTTGGAAGAAAAAAAATTGAGAATCGTGCGAGAGGAGAGAAAGTTTAAGGGGTGGTTGAAAATTTGTGAGGGACGAAGAGAAAGGCAAACGGTCCTTAGACAAGAGAAGCGGATGAGGATTGCAGGTCGGCGTGCGTTATTTTAAGAGATTTACAACAATGGGGCCCAGCGTCCGACGTGTATTGGGCCCGATGCTCTTTTACCCATACATACTTACATATATATATACGTATGTTTGTGGACCCGAAACACATCAGGGATGGCTGGAGCAAGAACGACTCTCCACGGGGATTTGGTAAGAGAAGTCTCTCTCCTGCACTACCAAGTCGGCTTAACTTTCGCATTTTTCGAAAAGATCAACGATTTAGCCCAACACGCCATGCAGTGTACCGACTCGAACCCAAGCACAATGGGTAGGCCCCATTTGCATCGGGGAAAGAAAAATCACTCCTTTCGAAAAGGCACCAAGTTAGAATTCAGTGGGGTTCTCAAGTAAGAAAGAGAGAGGGATGGCATCGACCCTTTTTTTGGGTCGGAAAGGCCGAGATGCGTCGGTGGTTAGTGCAAGACGGAGCTAAAGAGGGATCGATGCTTGTTGCGAGAGACGAGAGGGTGGCGAGAGTCATTTGCGCGAATTCGAAAGGGAATTTTCTCTCTCTCTCCCTCGTTTATTCTTTCTGGCCTTACACCAACCAGGACAGGTTCAGGTTTCGGGAGGGTGAAGGCTGGCTCTCACTCTCGGTTCACTACGGTCCATCGGGGATCGCAACTACGCACGAAATGAATGTTACCCGAGAGAGAGAGAGAGAGAGAATCTTCCGCGCTCGCGCCACTCGCTGCGAGTGACGTTCTATCGTATCGAAAATATCGGGATATTGGGGAAAAATTACAAATTTATTCGATGCAAACGAGGTTTATTTGCGACTGATGAAAATTACTCGCGTCTTTCGGAGGGTCGAACGAATTGAAAATAAAATCCCGCTGAATTCTAACGAAATTCGTAATTTCATCCCTTAATTGATTTTCTTTTTGTACAATTCGATTTTTCTCCGTCCATATCGTCGCATTGATTTATTTTTTGATTAGAAAATTATTCGACCTTCCCCTGAATTTTTATGAAGAACCAGTAAATTTCTTTTTATTTAAGGGATGAAAAATCAAAATTCATTAAAATTTTGAAAAATCGATCGAAGTCAAGCGTAAAGAGAAGTTCTCACGTTTTGAACTCGAAGGAAAAATTAGGCTCGGTCAATTTTGACAGTACTTCAGGTAAATTTTGACCTGTCCCGATGCGACATTCCCGGATGGAGTAAAGGGATGACGCGAGGGTTGCGACGGACTTACCGAAGCCGGACCATGGCCAGTTCTCGAAGCAAAATTAACGCGACACGCCCATCGTGAGAGATTTCGATTTTTCGACTCTTCTTGCGCATCGCCTTGTCAAGCTTACGTTCCGACTATCCACGTGATCAATCTACGTTGGTACACGAACAAGACTAAGTAGACTCGAAAGATCTTTTCCTGAGATAAGATCAAAATTTGCAGATAGAACACGAGACCCTCGTGGCTCCTGGTGAAATATTCAAACCTCTCACCCACCCCCCCCCCCACCTCCGCCCTTTCTTCTTCTTTCAATTGTTGAGAATTTTCAGCGATTCGATCATTTTTTGTTCGACCACCCTTGTTACGACCACCCCTAAGTACGAACGATCCAAATTTTATTGATCTTTGATTCCTTTATTTTTTTTTATCTGAGAAATCTTTCATCGACGATAAAAGTCACGAATAAAATACGATATATTCGTGTCGTTCGATCGTCCTTGATGAACAATAATGCGATGGCTGCAAAAGTGAAACGATAGAATCGAGCTGGACCGCAACGCTCGGCAGGATTCGCTCGCATCTTCTCTCGGATCTACCTGTAGGTACACCTCGGGTTCGCAAGCAGCCAACGTCATCGAAATAAAAGTCATCCATTGGCGTAATCTAATATTTGCGTTCCGACCCTTCGTATATTTATTATTAATCGCGAAATGTTTAGATTTTGCGATAATTGATAACAACATTTTTTTTATCAATATCAAGGGCTTTTTTATTACGTTTTTTACGTAATAATCCGAGCTACTCGACGATAAATTAGTTTAATATTCCTCGATTTATGAATTCAGTGAAAACAAAATCTTATTTTTTTGCTTTTCTTTTTGTACCACTCTAAATTATTATCAGAGCAAAAAAAACGCGAGACGAGACGGGGGCGTTCTATTCTCGTGAATTTTAATCCCCCGAAGCTAGAGAATAAAAGCATGCTCTCTTTTTCTCTCTTTTTCTCTCTGTCTCTTCCTCTCTCTCTCTCCCCCTCTCTTTCTCTCTCTCTCTCTCTCTCTCTCTCTTTCTCTGGCTCACTTTACCGCAGCACGGAGTGAGAAAATACGAGTGAAAAGCCCTAACGACAGCGAGTAACGATTCTCGAATGAGAGAGAGAGAGAGAGACGAGGAAGAGAGACAGGGAGAAAAAAGAGTCGACGGCATATATGATGAAAAATATATGTATAGAAAAGAGTGACGAGCGACGTCGCTATTACAGAAATTGCGCGTGGTGCATTTTTATTGCCGAAGTGGAAAGGGAGAGAAAATGAGGGGATGAGCAAGAGCCGGGGACTTGATAAAATGCCCGGCGACTCCGGGAATATTATAATAGAATGAAAGCGTGTAAATATAAGTGACAAGTTATTATTATTATTATTATTATTATTATTATTATTGTTATTATTATTATTACTATTATAATAAAAGTAAAAATAAAATGAAGGTGGATGAAGGGACATAAATCCCAATTTTCAATTTTGTCCTTAAAGATTATTCGTTTTTCGTGTAGTTTTAAGTACCAGGACTCGTATAAAGGACATTCGTAGACGATCTAAAAATTATTTTATATTTTTTAACAAACTAACGCTAATTTACGATGAATTTCCTCATTTAGGAAATGTTTTTCTTAATTTTTATTTTCTACTTGCTTAAAAACTATTCAAAAACAATACAAAAAAGCGAGTGAGTGCAAAACTGCCATTTTCTAATCGATCTGTAAGGCACAACTGTCAGTAACACAACAAAAAGCCGGTGAATTCGTGAGTGACATTATTATTGTCGGAGCGAGTGGGCCAATTTGCGAACGTGAGTGAAGAACGACATTGCTCATGGTGAATTGTTCGAGTGATCGTGAATTTTCTCAATTTTTTATTTTTTTTATTTTTCGATTTATTTCGAACTTTCTCGTTTAACTCTCTTTTATTTGAAATTACTTACAATGACATTTCTTCTCTTGGGTACGCACAAATTGACCAACTGGAGGTTGTTGCGTGGATCCGGGGTTGATACGACACCTGCGTAAGCCCTTCCGTTCGATCTCGTCTGGAAATATCATTAAACCGTACGATGATCAAAATGCTATTTTTTTCTTCTTATCTTTCATCCTGCCATCATTTCTCAACGAGAGTTCCTCGCTTTATGGCAAAAATTAAAACGTGAATGGGAGACAACGATCTGGATGATCTTCGTGGCTGAAAAACGATTTTTTTGGCTTTTCTCGTGTAACAAATTTACGAAAAAAAAAGAAAGAAATAACACCAACCTGTCGATCGTGGCGAAAGATCGAAGAAACGAATAATGGAACGACTTTGAGGTATTTTTTTCCTTTCTTTTTTTAAGTACCTACGCCATAGAAACGAGCGTGAAGGGTCGGCGGCGCGTACGTACGAGGGGGTGTTCGAAGGCGGGGGGGGGGGGGGGGGGGTGGAAGGGTACACCCTTCAGGTATATCGACATCGACGAGGAGTCTCTAGGTATCGCGGCTCGCCGATCTCCCATCGCAGATACAGATATTTTTCACGGCCAAGAAGATCGCCCGAGTGAGCGAGCGAAGGGCAAGAGGGAGGGGGAGAGGATGGTCGAAAACAAAAAAATGACAGTCGCCATCCGCGCGTTATAGCTCTCGTCTAAGAAGCCTCCGGAAATTATCTGATAGACGACACCCTGACGAAGGTGCTCGACGTGAATGTTGTTTTTTTGCTCGTCGTCCTCCTCCTCCTCCTTCAACCTTTGCCTCTCTTCACCGCCATTTTTTTTTATTCCCATGGGTCAACTCGAGCAATGTCTTACGATCAAACTTTTCCGTCGTGTGTCCAAAGTCGATCGCACCCAGTAGTTTTGATTGTCGATTTTTTTATTTAGGTAAAAGAAATATCCGTACAAAGTCTCACAGGGAGAGAAAGAAAGGGGGATGAGAGAAATGAAGAGAGAGAGATGAAGAGAGAGAGTAGTGGAAAGGATCTAGAAGGCTCGAAAGAAAAACGAAAAAGAGAGGGTGAGAGAGAGAAAGAGAGAGGGAGGATGGAGAGAAAGAAAGAGAAAATGGTTCCTCGAGACGCAATGTACTTGTGGGCATCCTCGAGCATTTGGTACTAATGATCGGAGCCTCACGGACGCGTATACCGGTATCGTGTAACTGCTAAGTGAAAATACGCGTAGATCCTTCGAAGATATCGGCGCGGTCCCTCTCGAAGATCTTTTGGTTTTTTTCCTCCTTTTTTCGTCCATCTCTCTCTCTTTCTCTCTTTTTTTTATTTTCATTTTGTTCCTAAATTCATCCCATGGGGTTTTTTCTGTTTTTTTGTATCTCGCTCTTTGCCTGCTTTTGCTCGTATCTTCAACTTATGTACAAAAATATATATATACCTATATAGTGATTCTAGGTAGAGACGAGGAACAATAAAAACATTAACGGCGAACATAATCCTGGACCCTCTCGATTCGCCTCTCGTCCTCCTCGTCCTTGCGCCTTCTCTCCTTCGTCGCTCTAGCAATGAATTAATCCCGATCTAGTACGCCATTTATTTTTATTTTTTTAATACGACATAAAGAAAAAAGAACGAAAAATAGTCTCGTTCTTTTTTTTGTTTTTCTTCTTCAATTTGATTTCTTAATTTTTTTTTTAATTCTTTCACGCTCGCGCGTTCTACCGTTTCGGGGCCATCTTCGCGCGACATTCTCTAAGCCTAATGCGTACTAAGACTATAAACGTGGGTAGAGCGAGAAAAAAAAGGAGATGTCCGATAGGTATGCCTAATCCTCTTTTTTTGGTCCTGCTATACCTATGTTATGATGTATATTTGTACGTATATACAAATATATAAATCCATATATATAAATATATATAAATATATATATATATTTATGTGCGTATGTGTGTAAAATGACGAATGTATAGGAAAAAGGCCAAGGGAAGGCTCGATGGGCAGGGCAACAACGAGAGACATCAGGCCACGCAATACGGGGTGAACGTAGTTATATGGTTTAAGTATCACGGGTTTCTCGGAAAGAAAAAGATTTAAAAAAATACACACACACACTTACACAAACCATACGAAACGAAAAATAGCCTAGGGGGGAATGGCGTCAAAAAAAAAACGAAAAAAAAACGAAAAAAAATCGAAAAATACTTATATTTTTTCCCGTCCAGTCATTACACTCGGGATCGTTGCGCACGTTCTCTCGACGCCCCGCCATAGAGAATAATGTCTGTTTCACCAACGCAGCTTGTTCGTAGCGCAAGATTCTCTAGAGACGCTCGAGTACTTCTCTAAATTTTTTACGATTCTGAGAAAGGTCCTGGCCGATCGGGCTCGACGAAAGGGAGAGAGAGAGAGAGAGAGAGAGAGAGAGAGAGAGAGAGGCTGCGCGTCTTTACTCCTTCGCTCGGTCCAGGCACTTCGAACGCTTGCGAATATACTGTTTCGTTTGTACTTTTTTTCTTTTTCTTCTTTTTTTCTTTATTATTTTTTATTTGTAATCTCTTTCTCTCGCTCTATTGTGGAAAAAAAATCCCACCACCACGATCACCAGGTACGTCTGGCCGTTCGACTAAGTTATTAATAATTGTACGGTCGTCTTCACGTGGGGATAGGGCTTTTTGGGAAGGCACCGGGGGCTGTTCCCTCGTCGCCCCGTCTCTACCTTCGAATACGAGATACGAGAGAAACAACAAAAATACAAAATAAAAAAATAAATAAAAAAAACAATAACAATAAATATATTCATAAAGCGAACGAGACAGCCTGCGATTATTGTACATTCGCCATTGTTTTTTTCTGGTTATTTTAATTATTATTGCCATTTTTATTTTGAAAATAATGAAATAAATTTAAAAAAAATACAAAAATCTCGAGGTCGCTGGCTCGAATCTCGAATCTCGAGTTTTACACCGCGAGACGAGAGCACGGTGACCAGGAACGTTGCAAGTCGAGTTACGTTCCCTAAAAAAATGTCTTCTCTACCTCTCTCTCTCTTTCTCTCCGTCACTCTTCCTTTTTTCTTTACTCTCGTCTCTTTTTTCATTCGGGTCCGGCACGAAGTGCGCGGGCGTTTCCCATGCCCCCCACCCTTCGCCGTCTAAAGAACAGTGTCAGGAGAGCAATAGCTCGAGATATCGAGAGTGGGGGGGTAAGAGAGAGGAGAAGAAAAAACGCTCGAAGGAGGCAAAAGCATATATGGCAGGGTTGAACCGGGGGAAGTGAACGAGCGAGGGAGAGAGAGAGAGAGAGAGAGAGAGAGAGAGAGAGAGAGAGAGAGAGAGAGAGAAAGCGAGACAGAGATATGAGAAGAGAGAGCAAGTGAGAAATATATACCTGCTGGTGGATATTAAAGCGAACATCATACCCTCGTCACTTTTACTGGTCCTCTATCCCTCTCTTTCTCCCTCTATCTCTCACATTCGCTCGCTTCTTTCTCGCATTTCAACTCTCATCCCTCCTCCCTCCCATCTTCTTCTCCCTCGTCGTCCTTTCGATTTTTATCTCACTCGCTCTTTTGACTCGATTTTTTTCGCTTCATCTCTCTCACCACAAGTTAAACACGATTTCAAGCAGAGAAAGAGAGGGAGGAAGAGAGAGATCGAAAAAAAACTGAGACAGTCCGAACTAGAAGATGCTGGGTGGTTGGTGCACAACTGCAAAGTCAAATCCTCGAGCATATACGTTCTTACCCCCACTCATTCCAATACTAAACTCAATGCCTATATTCCTGTATATGAGACCTGACGTGTACCTCGTCACTGAGCACCGTCTACACTGATGTGAGACCCAGAGACAGAGAGAGCGAGAGCAAGAGAGAGAGAGGGTGGGGCGAGAGCGACAAGAGGGGTGGGGCGAGATGAGAGAGAGCAAGAGAGACCCTTGACTCACACATAGATCCAAAGTTCTCCTTACATGCGCCGCATTCCAAACAGCCTAGATCCTCTCTCGGATCGCCACTGTCATCTCACATGCTCCCTTTTCAACCCCGCATCACGAGCCCCAAAGATCGAAGAATTCGTCCGATCGTTGAAATACTTTTTTAATTCTTTACCAATTTTTTTGTTCGTCTCGTTACCAACGTGCGTATGTTAACGTTGAAAATAAACCGTTACGCGAATTTCGAAAATTGAAAGGATGAGTTCGACAACGTTGGTGTCGTTGGTGGTCGGTATGTCGCGTGATGTTCCAATGTCACCTTATTATCGAACGTTCGAGGGTGGGGCACATTGAATTTTGACGCTCGACCACCCTTTGAGGAACAGCGACGGTAATAACGATAATTTTAACGGTGGCTCCTTACATTGTATTTTGGGGTGAAACATTGTATATAAATTGTTGTTTTTCGACCCTCTACATTCAATACCTCCCTTCCGTGCGCTGGATAATTCAACGCGGCGGATAATTTTGTGGTCACGATAACGTACAATTTTTTCAACGAAATGCGAAATAAGGGTGAAGAGAAAGCAAGAGGGTGAGAGAGGGGGAGGGTGAAAGGAAGAGTGACACCTCTGCAAATAATGAATCACAATGACATGACGAATTGGGAAACTATACGCGTACATTGGTGCATATCGGCTATGGAAGAAGCAAAAATATAATTTGAAAAAAAAAAAAAAAAAAAAAAAAGTTAAAATATGAAAGAGGAAACGAGTCGGAGAGAAGTCAAAAGGCGCGTGTGCCACACGGGGCTGCGCTTAATAACACGCATCCATGAAAAGAACGCGAGACGGAATGATGGAGAGGCCGAAGAATGGAAAAAGAGAGAGAGAGGAAGTGGGTGAGAGGGGTTCCGAGAGAGTGAGAGGGGGTAAGAAGGACCATGGTCGTATATCGCACCCAAAAATCGACGTGTTCTCTTCTTACCAACAAAGGAGTCCCGCAGTTGCAACATGTGGTTACCGCGCTTCTCCCCCCCCCTTCTCCTCCCTCCACCCTCTCGTTCTATCTTTCCCGCAACCCTCCGTGTTTTACTATTCACTATACCGTCTCGACGGAGCCGCCATTAGTCTTCGACTTTGTGCATATCCTGCGGAAAAAAAACAAAAATATACTTTTCGCTCGAACGCGATCGTGCTAAGAGGGATAAAAATGTGTGCGTCTATTATTCGCCCGCATCGTTTATTCAATTCGCATTTTGCGACGAACAATTTTGTTTTTCGCGAAGTTATTCAAATTTTTTTGTTTTTTAACCACAATTTTCCATGATAAAAATTTGATAAATACTTATCGTCGTACGTGGTTTGTTACAATTGACCCGAATTAATGAATTGAGTTAACGCGACGCTAAAAAAAAACAAAGACGAAGAAAAATAAAGTCTCGCGCTACGAGAAATACCGTATTACGGTCGTTACTTTGAATATTCCCGACGTTAAACTCTGTTCATGTCCGTAATACGGTAATCCGCATAATAAATCTTAAGCGACGCAGGGGCAAGGGGGGTGGGGGTGCGTGCAACATTTTTTTTTCATAAGGCGTGCACACACGGGTTGCACGTTTTATGCGGCATGTAAACTGTTGCGTGCTCGCTGCCTTCTTTGCCTCTCTTCTGCCTCTCCTCTTCCCACCACCCTCTCCAACCCCTCTCACTCTTTCTCTCTCTGACTGCAACGTCCTACATGAAATTCGGGGGTGCACGAGCCGTATAAAAATTCTATGTACACCGGTGCGAGAGTCTCACGCTACCCCTATAGTCGCACACATTGCATCCCCCGACTGTTCAATTCCTCTTTCTCGCGCTCTCTCTCTCTCTCTCTCTCTCTTTTCTCCTTCTTCTACCACAAACCGCACGACCTAGACGTGACACGCACTCCATCTAGGAGATTATATGCCAAGAACGATTTGTATGGACGAGAATGGGAGGAAAGAAATTTGTTCGACGACACGACGAACGAGAAACGCAACGGCGCGGTTATGCCCGAAATATCCTCGTGAACGTAAAAGAAAACTAAAAAAAAAAATTATTTCCACGAAAGAGAAGTTCGACTATCGCGAACGAAACGCAACCCTCTGTTTCCTGCACCGAGAATTCTCTCAAAGTGAACGCTTTTTACTAAAATTACGAAAATAAAAAAAAAACAAACACGCTCCTTCGTAAACGAAGCTGGAAGACGTCTTGCTACGATTTGAGCCACGTTACTGCGTGTACTCGTTGTACGAAGCGTACTCACGGGGTTGTTCGTCACGCAAGGGTCATTCGGGTCGAATGGCAACGATGTGGACGTTCGCCAGATTTTTTTCTAGTCGTTCGACCGATCGAAACGTCGAGAATCTCGATAATTCGTAAAATCGTGAGAATTTTTGTCCTTAAACGCGATATCGTTCGATTCGTTCTTCAACCCCTTGGCAACAACCACTATTTACCACCCTACGATAATGTTATCGTTTAATTTTCTACCCTCGTGCAACACCACTCATCGTGATTCTCGCGATCGACGAGACGCTAATAGCCTCGATTCTCGTTCTCGTTACGACGCCATTTTGTTACAGACATAGTGGCTTAGCGAAATGTGAAATTATGCGTGCGTTACGATCGGTACCGGCCGATTTCTCGAGCCGAGTTACACGATTTACGTATACCGCGAGTTTCCTCGATCGTTGGTTCGCGTGACCGGGTGGGAAGGCCCACGGCAACATCGTTGAATCGACCGATCGAGCGACACGGCAATATACCGGTTAGCGGCGAGGAAGGCGACAT